>JANAVB010027397.1:7711453-8081453 GCA_029216955.1 Iris pallida
TGAATTATTACCAGTTTTGCAACTTACTATACTCCGTTGGTCTTGGTCACCCGTCAAACTTAAAAATAAATTACATTTTTATTTTTTACTACGTCCACATGGTTGTCACATGAATATAGACTATTTTTCCCCTAAAGCTAAAAAAAATACTTTTTTATTTTTAACTTCTTCCTCTTAAGTAAATACATACCCTAACCCTAACTATGGCCTCCCCCCGCCCTGGCTCCTGCCCCCACCTTGACCACCTTTGGCCTGTCTCCATCATTGGCACGACCTTGTAAGGTTATGGCTGCTCCTTGTGTGCCTGCTAGGGCACTAGCTGCGACCATGGTTACCTTAATTTACCATTAGGTAGCTTTTTGTGATCCGGAACTCCGATATGAGAACACACGCTTCACGATCTGGTATTGTCTACTCCATAATGTGGAATGCCAATGAACCGGAACATGAAAATCTACACTCACTCAAGTGAATACATCATATACATGGAAGCTTTTAAAGGGAATATGTTGTTTTCTGATATTTTTGTGCTTACGACTGGCTACTTATTTTGAAATGACATTATTGCTAAGAATGTTTAGTACGTTATGAATCTTTTTTAGTATTGTTTTGTTTTTGTTGTTTTTATATTATGCTACTTGATTAAATTTGAATCTTAGTATGGATTATATATTATAGTACGTGTTTGTTCCTTAAAAATGTTTCAAACCCCATTCTGGTTAAACATATTGCATTTCGAAGAAGCCTACCCACAATGTACTGCGTGCCACGTTCCCATTTTCGTTCTGCGTTCTGCATTCCGTAGCATTTTGCTCCCAGGTAACCACGACCTTGAGATTCCTCATCGACAATGGAGAGAGACTGAATGTGGGGCATGGTGGGTGCATTGGTAAATAAAGGGGAGACCATAGTTAGGGTTGGGAAAAAGATGGAATTAGAGTAGGGTTAGGGTTTTTGCAATTATGGAAGATAAAATTAGGATTTTGCAACTAGGGAATTTGAAATTAGGGTTAGAAAAATATGGTTTGTGTTTTGCATTCATAGAAGATGAAAGTAGGTTTTTTTTTTTCATTTAGGAGAGGACATCATAAAATTAGGATCTTTATAGAGGGACAATCTTATGTTTTACACTCACCGTTAACTGGTTACACCTAACTGGAAAATATGATAGTTTAGGGTATTCAAGTTCAAAATAAAGGTTCAGGGTACTTAAATGTCTTAAATGCATATTAAATTAATACATGCTATTTATCCATAAAAGCTTGCATAGTTCAGGGTATTTAAGTGCAAATTAGCCTATGTTTTGTGTACGGCCTAGAACATGATCTCTATGTTCTAGTTTATGTTAATGGGTTACCTCGGGAAAAGCGAGACTTTTTATTCGTGGCTTGAGCTACCCACCACTTCATCTGTTGGTCCACTCATCTCAAACTTTATGTAATAGAGAAAAATCTTGTTCTTTGGTTGAGTGCTTAGCTATATTTTTAAGTTGTAGCTAAGAATTTGTATACTTGGTTTCTTATGTGCTTCTTTTTGTCTTTGATTATTTTACCTTTTGTTTTTTCCTTCTTCTGCATAAAAAAATCCTCTTATTTATTTGTGTTTATTCTGTAGGAAATGATAACGACGTAGGCCAAGTTCTAGTAAAATCACTTCAGAATACCAAATACTCCATTGATGAAAAGCTGGAACAGGGTTCTATTGATGTTTATGCTAGGAAATCTCCTTATCTTGAATCAGAGAACAATGCTGATGCAAAAGATTTGTTAATAAGAAGCGAAAACAGTAAAGAGAGGGAAGGAGAACAAGGATCTCCTAGCATCTCTGTACAAGGCAATTTTGATACCACTAGTGGCGAAGGCCTTTCTGGGAAGGACAAGGCCGTGGAAGGAAATAATACCTATAAAAGTGATCCCGAGGATTCTGATGAGGAAAGTGATTACTCACAGCAGGACCAGTTTGAAAAAGACGATCATAATCCTTTTAACTATGATTTGAAAGAGGAAGTTGAGTTCCACAGTGGAAGGCAGAGAAGAAAAGCTATATCATCTAGCTATGAAGATAACACTAATACGGAGGTACTTTAAAATAGTCCATTTTCGTTCTTTCTGTTGATGGTGAATGTTTAACTCATTCTTTAAGATTGGACTAGAACATATTTGCACTGATCAAATCATTATTCAGAAGTAATTTTCATATTTTCTGTTTATTCTTTTGCGTCTTGTCATTCTTTTTCTTTTGGTTCGCTGCATCCATGTGAAACATATGGTTTTAGGCAATGAGCATTTGGTACCATCTTCCTGCTTTCAGCTCATTAGAAAGAATGCAGTTTTTTATTTAGATGTCCCATCTCATTGTTGTTCACACATGTTTAACACCAAAACTCTTAAGTAACTTGAAACTTTGGCTCAAAGCGTATGAACACTTATCTGGAAAAAGATAAATTGAGCAGTAATATGTTAAATACACAAATAATATACATGATCACTGCACCATGTAAATGAACTGGTCTTTACATTATTATATTGCTTAATGATTCCATTCACTTTTGATACTTCATTTATCTAGAATGAGACGAGACTTACAGTAACTATTAATTTCTACGAGGACCCAAATGGTTGCTTTAGTTTAATTATCTACATTGTTTCTTTTGTCTTGAACTCCTAAGCTATTGGTGCCACTTGGTTTGGTCATATTGCTGTTTCCTGGGTTCTTTTTGCCCAAAGGACCTACTCATATCACGAGCGGAATATGTAGTTGTTTGTAACATCATTCTGATAGAATGGTATAGAGATTGCTCGTCTTTGGCAGTTTCTGTTTGGAACTAATGCCTTCTATCAGCACGAGCCCGAGGTACGAGATTTCACCTTTTTTTTTTATGCGGCCCTTAAACTACCTTGCAATCAGTTACATAAGTGAATCTCTATATAAATGAAAATTTCTACTTCCCAAGCCATTCAATTTAACTATCACATTACATAAACTCTACTTTTGCAGCATTAATAACCTGCTGGAGGATCTTGAAAAGGCTACTTTGTATTAGGTTAAAGGTCAATACATAATATTGAAAGTTTTTCTCATGTAGCGGATTTATATGCCAGCCATATAGCAGATGTAATTTAGTAGGAATGTAATTTTTTTGCCTTTAAGAGGATTTCTATACTTGTTGCAGCATTCTATATCTTGCTTGAGTTAGCAAGCCCAACTTGATCATCAAGTTCTTTACTGTATGGAAATAATTATTGTCCATGCCCATGTCTATAACTTATTTATGCAGGGAACAATGGTAGCTAAAAGTTCTCGAAGAAGATGATTGCATAACATATGCAATATTCCTATGTATTGTTTATCGATTTGCTTGGATTACATATATCGTGCTCATAATTGGATGCTTATTTATTTTGTTTATTTCTGCAGCCATTTTGTTGCTTTGTGTTGATTTATTCCTAGAAAATTGGTTAAGGGGACTTTGTTTTCCAAAATTTACGTTTTAATGTATTTGAAATCTTGAACTATTTCCTCAAAATCAAATGATGTCCTCTGTTGGCCTACAGGATTCTGAAGGAGATGATGCAGTAGACTCAAGTTCAGAATCTTCAGGTGAAAGCGAAGATGACCTCACTTTAGAAGGTGTAATAATTTCCTTTGCTTTGAATCTGTTGTATGTGATAGTTTTCTCAACAACAACAAGAAAGCCTTTATCCCAAAAGTCTGGGGTCGTGTATTTGAATTCTTTTCTTTCATTTGTCTCTGTTAAGGGTCATCTCCTCTGTAACATGAAAACACTATATCATTATTTACAGTCTCGAATCCAAGTCCATTAATGCCTAACCCTAGATGTAGCAGCTCCTTCAACTAATATCTTCTTGCTTCTCCTAAGTGGTGCATATTTTGGTCTATGTTTCGTACATCCAAGCCATCTTAGACAATTTTCTGGCCCATTGTTTCAAGTGGAACTCCCTCCAACTTCATAATACGCTCATTTCTTATCCCGTCTTTCAATGTATTGGCGCTCATCAATTTTACCATCCTCATTTCTGGTAAACATTTTGGGGGCATGTTTTATTCTCCAACACCCCCCGTAAAGTATGCATGGTCTGATAGTTGTCTTATAAAATTTTTATAAAATTTTGATTTCGACTTCAAGGGTATCCTGCAACCACAAAACAATCGAGAAGAATTCTAACTCAAACCATCCTGTTGTAAATTTGTGAATGTTCTTCTCAATCTCTCCCAGGTATCTCTTGTCTGTCATTGTCGACTCCATTTCTTCTATGCAGGTTTTTTAACCAACAGAAATTATTGTGTGTGTGTGTGTGTGTGTGTACATGCTGGCATGTAAATTCTGGAGTGCCCACATTTATTAAAACATGCTTCATGACACTGGGTTTCATTTCTTGCAATGGAGGCTTGGTTCATGTTTCCTGGAGGATACTGTTTCTAGTCATGGAAACCACCTCTCCATAAAATGGGTGCAAGGTTTCACTTATCTGTGACACACTAGCATTAGACTGTGACACTGGTACACTTTTTATGTTACTTTTGTGTTCTTTACTTTCCTGATTATTTTGACAATTTTGCTTCTTTCTTTTGATTTGTACTGTAGACTGTGAGGTGGGAGTTTCTTCAAAATGGAAAGAGCATTTGAGTGGCAGAAGTATGTCGAGATGGAATACCAATCTGGATGAACTAGTGTATGGTCAACCTTCATTAAAGTCGTTGAAAGCAGTACAAGCCGCAGAAGGTAGTAGTGAGAGTGAGGATGATGATGGGGATGTGTTCATACCAAAAGGAGAGAGGGAAAAGGTAACATCTATAGGCTTTTGACAATCATGAATCTTCTTTCTCCAATCCTTCAGTGATTGACTATTATATTCTGCTTACTGAAATATTGTACTATTGTAGGAACTTCTCCAGTACTCATATCAGGATATTATTTTTAAGTGCTCTGCAAAATTTCTCTTTTCATGTTGACGGACGTCTTCTTTTAACCATGTGCTGCAGAAATTAAGTGAGAAACCAGGCTATGAAAATATTGATGCCGAATGCTCTTCCAAATTAGTTAATAAAGCAGCAGCAGTAGACTGGTCTAGTGAAGATCTTCGCATGTGTATCCGAGAACGCTTTAGGGCCGGAGGTAAATCTTCAGCTGATGGTGGCGAAGGTGAAACAGACTATGGAGATTTTGAAGATATGGAAAGTGGAAAGGTCTACAAGAACCCCTTGAAAAAGGATGACGGGGAGAGCAAGTCATATGACCCTGAAATTGAGGAGCGAAGACTTAAAAAGCTTGCACTCCGTGAACAGTTCGAGAAACAATATCCTTTCTGGTTATGTCTTTTATAACTTTTACTCTGCCATTTCCATTCAGATAATTTGCTGCTTGACAGTGCTGGAATTTTTCCTTCAACAGTTACTCTTTTATCTGAAAAGAAGCAATCTTTTAGGTTTTCTTTTGTTTCCCCTTTTTGGCAAGTTTTGTCCACCAAAAACTCTCCATATTCTGTTTGTAAAATTTTTTTTTTTTAAAAGTTTGCCTTGACTATAACCTACATATGATGGATCTCAGCTATCAGATGAAGAAGAAAATGAGGACAAGGGCAGCAAGTTCCACCGCAATCAATCTAATGATGGTGGTTTTTTTGACAAAGTATACTTCAATGCTTGTATGGACATCAATTATTTATACCATCTGTTGGGCATCTAAAATCTAATTTCATCATTTGCCAGATGAAAGAGGACATTGAACTTCGTAGGCAGATGAATATTTCTGAACTTAATCAACTTGATGAGTCTACTCGAGTTGAAGTGGCAGGCTTCAGTACTGGGACATATCTGAGATTGGAAGTCCATGGTGTGCCATTTCAAATGATAGAACATTTTGATCCTTGCCATCCTATTCTGATTGGAGGCATTGGTGTAGGAGAGGAGAAACCTGGATACATGCAGGTTTGTAATTGCTTAATATTATTTGCCTTTAGTTTGTGTACCTGTTACTTCTGTGTTATAAGTTATAACAATCATTTATTGGTATAAGCTCTGGGTCCATAATTTTTAGTGTCATGTACATAGCTTTTACTTGGCCATGAGAAAGCGTAGATTGATGAGTGGTATTAAATTAAAAGATGGGATATGAAATGAGTGTATGGGTAAGAAGTTGGAGGTGGTGCCAATTCAGGACAAGATTAGAGAAAATCGTCTTAAGTGGTTTGGACACATGCAACACAGACCAATAGATGCACAACTCGGGAGAGATATTTGTTAAAGAATCCACTAGGAAGAGGGGTGGCCTAAACAACATGGATTGAAGATGTTAAGAAGGGCATGGTTTTTGTTAGTGTTACAGAATATGTGGCTGTTAGCAGAACTGAATGGAAGGAAAAGGATTCAAATTGCAGACCCCAAAAATTGGGGATACGGCTATGTTATTTTATGGTGACTAGTGACTACATTATTATGTATATATATCATTCAATTGCTGATCAACACTGTTCATCGTGCTTTATACGTCCATTATTGTGTATAGGTCTAGTGGATTGGAGAGTTCCAACCTTGCATCAAGTGAAATAAAAAAAACGAGTGATTTTACTTATTTTTAATTTACTGTTAGGTTTATCACTTGTTTTCAATTGATTTTTCATTTATTGTCGATCAATGGTGTCTAGATCACGACAAACAATGTCAACCATTGGTTGAGTGGTTGAAAGAACCTTTCTCACTGTGCTTAACGAATGACCTTGGCTTAAAGGACAGTCAAACACACACTCTCTATGTTGGTGTCACTTTAACTAATGAGCATGAGAGGGTCATAGCATAACATGTAAGTGGCTATTTGGCAGGCAGGTATGACTACGATCCACACAGACAAAGGACTTGAATTGGCTCCAAAGGAAACGGATTGTGCTGGCGCATAATCATCCCGTCCACTCTGGACATATACCTGCTAGCAGTTCCTACATACGTTGAGACTTTCGTCTGTCTTATACATGTCCTCCATATATTTAACCTTTGAACTTATTTACAGTTAGTTAAATGAATACATCTAAAATCTTAATACCCAAGTTTGCCTGAAAATTTGAGTTATAATCCGGGTCCGACCCATAACTCAACCTCTCAAGTGCCTGTTGAAACAGCTTCGCCAATCTGTGTCACCTGTGTACTTGTTTCTTCTTCTTCTTCTTCTTTATATGTCATTCTTATCAAGAGCTACATTACCTATCAAGCAAGCTTCTGTAAATTATGGCCAGATGTGCATTTAACGAGGTTCTAAACGGCTTGAGGCGGGTGCACGGCGGAGAGGGTCCGCCCTACCGCCTAGGCCACCTAGGCATTTGATACATTTTGGGCATTGTTTGCTATTTTGTCATTTTTTTTTTGCATAATATGCATATTTTAAGGGTGTTTTTGCATAACAAAGTTGTATAACAAAGATTTATGAAGTTGTAGTCTTGTAAAAGTGAACCATAGGTCCATATTGCTTACAAAACTGTTTTGCCAAAACATCTAGTTAGTTTTGCTACACCTAGGCGCCTGCCTACGCCGTCTCACCTACGCCGCCTGCTGCCTCACCTCCGCCTACACTGCCAAATCACTGCCGGCGCCTACTCCACCGCCATCGGCAAAAGTGGTGCAAAGCGCGGACGCCTAGCGCCTAGAAACTACAACAGTTGGTGTAGCTCTTGATCTTCACAATGAATTTTTTGAAAGCTAGTCCATAAGATGGTTGATGTCACAAGGTTTTCTAGAAACTACAACAACAGTTGGTATACAATGTTCTAGGAGAAACACACTATGGTTTTGAGTACATGGAATTCTTGAAGCAACTCTTGTGCTGTCGGTTAAACATATTGCTTACAAAACTGTTTTGCCAAAACATCTAGTTAGTTTTGCTCTGCCTAGGCGCCTGCCTACGCCGTCTCGCCTACGCTGCCTGCTGCCTTACCTTCGCCTACACTGCCAAATCACTGCCGGCCGCCTACTCCACCGCCATCGGCAAAAGTGGTGCGAAGAGCGGACGCCTAGCGCCTAGAAACTACAACAGTTGGCGTAGCTCTTGATCTTCACAATGAATTTTTTGAAAGCTAGTCCATAAGATGGTTGATGTCACAAGGTTTTCTAGAAACTACAACAACAGTTGGTACACAATGTTCTAGGAGAAACACACTATGGTTTTGAGTATATGGAATTCTTGAAGCAACTCTTGTGCTGTCGGTTAAATATGCGTCTTTGCATAAACTCAATATTCAAGCATGTTGGGCTCATGTTTTTAATACTTCAAGATTATTATTAATATTACTAAATTTAGATTATCAAATCAAGATGGAAAGTAATTTATTTTTCATTGCATTCTTCATTATTATTATTCTAAATGAACATTATTAATAAATAATTTTTCATAATAGAGCACATATACATGCGAATTAGCCACCTACTATGGTATGACTCTCATGCTCATAGCTATCTTTGCTAGGAATTAAGCACGAGCATAGAGGGTTGATGTCAAGTTGACAACTAGTCATAAAATTGTCAAATTTTGTATAGAGCTTTCTTATTCTCTATAGCCGACCTCATCATGAAGGGATGGGAGAATGATTGGCTGCTGCTGCTGCGGACCCATATATGATATATCTTCACTATCTTATTGATAAAATATGGAAATAATTGTTATGCGTTATAATGAAAATATTATGAGTAATAATAATCATCATAAAACAACATGATGGGTTAATAATAATAATTAATAATAACAATAACAATAGTAGTAATAATAATAATAGTGTAATTTCATAATTATAATAATCTGTCTAGTTTTTAATCTGGCTTTGTATAACTTAAAATTGTGAAATAAAACTATAAATAAGATAAACAACATTTGTCTACTCGCTGTATGATTAATGCGTAACATGATTAAGAAAATAGTTCTATGATAAGGTTAATTTCTTTTTTAATATGCGATTATTGTTATTATCTTTTGCATGTAAAGAGGGATTGATTAAGGTCTGCATATTTAGAAACCCAAGCTTCTAGATTGGGAGAATTTTGGTGCTTGTGGTGCAAGTTTGTATAGGTGAGGTTATCTTTAGAGTTTAGATGGTTTTCTTATCTAGTGTGCATGTTAAAATTCAAATAGATGGTTTTCTTATCTAGTGTGCATGTTAAAATTCAAATAGGGTACCAACATTATTTTACCCAACCGAAATATTCAACTATGGTTTTCTTATCAGTCTCCCTTCTCTGCCTATTGCCGACCCAAACCCCAACTTCCTCAGGCCCTCAGCCCTCTTCAAGTGCTACCACGAGCACGCCACAAGGCATCCAGACCTGATCCTAGACCCGACCCATGGCCCTCTACAATTTCCCGTCCTCGACAAGTGAATCATTGATGCATTCGGATCCAAAAAGTCAGCATGGTTAATCCGAGGGTGTTCGTGTGGTTGCCTTAAGTTAAGTTCAGGTCCAACTGTCTACAGATGGCTTCAATGGGCCATCTCGACACACCTCCCAGTGTTTAGTCCCCTCAACCGTGGTCTCGGCGTTCCAACAAGTGTTAGTCTCAAACTTTTTCCATCAGCTGACACTACCATGATTACTGCCCTTGCGCTTGGAGGACCTCACCCTACAAGCGTAACTCTCCTACTGGCCCTACAAGCGTAACTCTTCTAGTCCGACCATCCCCTACTCTATTGCGTCCATCCTGCTAGCTCCCACTCTAGATCCCAAGCTCATGTGCTCGGCTACCAACTTGAGGTTGTGTACTCCATCAAACGTACTACTTGCTCAAAACTGTGGCCCTTGGTTCCGCCATAGAGCATGTGGCCCTTGTCGTCGCCATAGAGCCTGTATCCATCGGGCTGCCCATCCATATTACCCATTCTGCTTCTATTGACCAAATACAATGACCTGCCTCTGTTGACTAGTCCTGGGGACCTTCTTGTGTCAAATAGTTGTTTGCCTACATTGACCTGCTCCTGTCGTCCAGTTCAGCGACCTGATCAATGCAACCCATTTTTGTCGACCAGTCACCAATCGGCTTACGTCAACCAGTCCTGGTAACCTACCCCTGTCAAACAGTCGAGGCAACCTATAAGTCTCTCTTTGTAGTCCCGCTGTGAGTTTTAGTGGGTGTTAAGATTAATGTCAGTTTATCTTTGTATAGCTTATTATCTGTATGTCCTTTAGTTGTCTTAGTCCATTCTCTTGTTTATTCTCACGTTGGCTAGAGTAGAAGAGTCCTATGTAAGTCTCCTTATAAATTGTCTGTCTAGATCTTAATGATAGCAATCTCAATTTTATTCCAAAATGTAGTCTCTAACAAAGCTCCCCAACAAAAAAGGTGCACCGTGACTTGGGTTGGCAGGTAGAGACACTGGAATTTGCAATATGGATGGAGTACATAAATTGGACTGTATAACTCTTCCCCTTGTATGTATTGCTCTAATTGACATCATATCATGTGCAGGTTGTGTTCCTCTATGGTATATTCTTTAATTAATTAATATGTAATATATGGGACCTTTTATTCTTCAAGTTCTATAACATTATTTTTTTCTTCAAGGACATGAAGCTTTGATAACCTCTTACCTATTTACATTTTATGAATCTAGTTGCCTGCAAATTTATGTTGTATATTGTAGCTAGTACTTGCTTTAATATACTTATTCAACCCCCCTTTTTGTAGGCTCGATTTAAGCGTCACAGATGGCACAAGAAAGTACTGAAGACCCGAGATCCGGTAGTTGTTTCAATTGGTTGGAGGCGTTACCAAACGATACCAATTTATGCAATTGAGGATCAGAATGGAAAGCATCGTATGCTTAAGTACACACCTGAGCATATGCATTGTTTTGCAATGTTCTGGGGGCCTCTTGCACCTTCTTCTACTGGGATAGTTGCAGTACAGAAATTGGCAAGCAATCAAGTGAGGTTCTTACCCTTATGTTAAGAGGTTGCATAGTTTTAAAATATTCAAACTATTAAAAGGTTGCATTTATGGTGATAACATCAACATGTTCACTTGCCTTGAACATTCAAGAATATATCAAAGCAATTTATGGTGTTGCTCCACCTATTTTATCTCGAACCCTGCCAATTTCACAAACTCATCTTCATGTACCCAGAACTACTTGGTCTTTTTTTTTTTTGTATTGAGGACTCTGCCTCTACACTATAAAAGGCGGATAACGTTACACTTGTCAACATTTCCATTTCTGTAGTAATAAAGTTATATCAGAAACAGTGTTCCAAGCATTACATCTCGTAGAGCATCAATTGATTGCCGACAACTTGGTCTTCGTTTGGAAAAGTTCAATTTGCTACACAGGGTCGTGTTAGTATAATTACTAAAGTAACTATTTGGTTTCACTAATGAAAGATATGTTTATTCAGGCTGCATTTCGAATAGCGGCGACAGGTGTGGTGTGCAAGTCTGATCATGTTCCACCAGTAAGGAAGAAGATCAAGCTTGTAGGTTATCCGTGCAAGATCTTCAAAAAAACTGCACTGATCGAGAACATGTTCACATCAAATATTGAGATAGCCAGGTTTGAAGGTGCAGATGTTCGAACAGTCAGTGGAATAAGAGGACAGGTGAAAAAGGTATTGTACTCTTCAGAGCTTGAGATAGCCAGTTCTAAATACCACAATTTTTTTTTACAGTGAAAATTCCTTTTTCGCTTCAATACAATTACTTGGATTTCATCTTTTGCTCTTTAGGGCCCTGCTTCAGGTAGCTTTTCAGTACACATTATAACCATAATTTATTGCAATTATGATATTTTCCTTTGTGATCTTTGTTATTTGTAAGTACTGCTAAGAAAAAGTAAAATCCCTCTTTGTAAAATATACTGTTGTTTGCGTTAAGATTTCTGTCAGCATGTTGTGCTTATTATGTATTGGAGTTATATTTCAAGGTTCAAAAGCTCAGTTGGTATGGGTTTTAGAGTTTTCTTATTGAGTTGGTTTATCAGTTTGGTTGGGTGGGGCCAATGCTTTTGGGATGAGTTCACTAGTTTTGTAACCTCCAATTCCAATCCTGAATGAATAAGTTACGCCCGATACTTAAAAACCTTGTATTACGATGAGTCTTGTATTACGATGAGTGACATTTTCTCTTTCATAACAGGCGGCAAAGGCAGAATTAGGCAATAAGCCAAAGTCAATGGGAGGAAATACAAAGGAAGGGATTGTGAGATGCACGTTTGAGGACAAAATTCTGAAGAGTGATATCGTTTTTCTGCGTGCGTGGACTACAGTTGACATCCCTTGCTTATATAACCCTGTGACAACATTGCTACAGCCACACGATAAATCTTGGAAGGGCATGAGGACAGTAGCTGAGCTCCGGAGTGAGAACAACCTTCCTGTTCCGTACAATAAAGACTCAGTGTACAAGGTTTGAATGTCTTTTAGCTCTCTGCTATTTGTACATTCGTCTTTGAATGCTTCTTTACCCTTCTTTTACTCAAATCTCAGCCTATCGAGCGCAAACCAAGAAAGTTCAATCCCTTGGTCATCCCAAGGAAACTTCAAGCTGCTCTTCCTTTTGCCTCCAAGCCTAAAAACACGCCAGCACGGAAGAAACCACTTCTTGAGAAACGACGAGCAGTTGTATTGGAACCTCATGAGCGGAATGTTCATAAACTTCTTCAACACCTTCAGTTGATTAAAAGTGAAAAGGTTTTCATTTTCCCTCCCTTGAAATTGTTTTAACTGTTGCAAATTGAAGATCTGTTGGTTGGTATAGTAGGCTTTGGTATTCTCATTGTCTAGTTCATAATATTTTCTCCATATTTTCTACTGTTGAGATATTTTCATGTTTACGTGATTGATCTGCAGACGAGGAAGAGAAAGCTGAAGGACCAGGAGAAGAGGAAACAGTATGAAGCCAAAAAAGTCAAGGTTGAGCAGGAAAATAAGAAGCGGCAGAGGGAAGAACGACGTGAAAGGTACCGGGAGGTTGATAAACAAAAGAAGAGAGCTCGAAAAAATTGATAGCTGCAGATTTGTAAAAATAATCTATGCTTCTTGAATCTTGGAGTACTTTCTTCTACTTCTTAGGAGGGGATCTTTTTGGTCCAGCTATAAATTTTGTGAAGTAGATTCCCATACTGATGTTAAAAGTATTATTGTTTCGCTTGTTGTAACCTTGATGGATGAAAGAAGCTTTACATATAGACCCGACTGGCAACTTGAAAAAAAACATAAAATGTAATTGCTGTGGATTTACTGTACGTAATTTCCATTGGCAGCTTTTATTGTCTATTCATTGAGCATGAGCAATAGGTCGTCTCTTCACGGACTTCTTCTATTGCCTATTTATTGAGCACAATCAACAGCTCCTCTTTTTACTCTTTCTGTCTGCTATTTCTTGAAGAATTATTTCTAACTATAATACTTGCATTCTACCAAGAAGGCTAATGATCCGACCCAATCCGAACCTAACTAGTAAATAGATTTTTTTTTATTTTTTATTTTTACCAGATCTGATTATTTCTCTTATCCAGCCACAACAGAGTTCTGCACGGTGCTATGCAATATTCATTGGGAACTAATGTGGCCATCAATGGCAGTAACCTGTGCACGTAGACTCTTTCGCGTGTGTTTGGAGTAGCCTCGCGGTCAGGAGGAGCTCCGTCGGGTGGAGTAGCCTGCGAAAAGTTTGTCAAAAACAAACTCTGCGAAAGTTTGCCATAAGTAAACCTCACAAATTGTTACGGCACAAAAACAACACAAACCCTAAATCCCTGCGAGCAGCCTTGTAGCGCGCCAAGACTAAGTTCCTCGGAAACTAATGAGGCCCTCAATACAATTGCTCTTCGCGGCAAACGTGGCTCCTTGGGAGCATACAGAAACTAAAAAAATAAAAAAAAAAAAAAATAATAATAAATACTTACAATATGGATGTGACACGTGAGTTTTACTAACATAAAAAGTGTGCTTAATTTTTTCTTTAGCCTTTTGAAAAAAAAAAATTTAAGGAATGAGATGCATGTAATCCAGACTTTTCATGACCGAGCTCATGAGTTCCTCTAGGATTTTTTTTATTTTTACTTCAGTTGTGTATTATACTAAATAAATTAAATAAATGATAAGTGAGACATTTATGGGTGAATCTAGAGAAATTCCTGTGTAAGTAAATTCTAAATTCTAAGTTATGAATCCAATCATCATTCAATTTTTTTTTTTTCCTGGGTGGGAAAAGAATATGAAATATAGAGAGAAACATTGCTCCATAGCTTTGCTTTACCAAAGGCGTAAGAGTCACATGCCAGTTGCTTCCTGACATTATAAACCTGGAATTCCAGTTCCAACTCTCAAGTTATTCCATGCACGAATGAAGTGCCAATCTTTCTTCTTCATAGACTCTTCTTCATAGCCTCTTAACAAACACCATGTTCGAGCAATGTGCAACATTGCTTGACCACACGATGGCCAGCCATCCATAGGCTACATTGATCTGGTTTTTTGTTTACTTGGGCACTTGGCAGCAGTTATTGATTTGAAGGGATCGATTAGATGAGTTCGCCGCGGAAGAACAATTCGGAACAAATATCCAGCGGGAGGATCAGCTCCGTAGACCTGCCGCTGGAGTCCCACTGGCACCTGCAGGAGTTCGGGAAGAAGAGGAGCAGGCTGTCCGCCTTGTCGAGGATGAGCTTCCGGTCCGTGCAGGAGTCGCTGATGAGGACCGGCAGGAGCAACACGTTCCGCGCCATGTTCCACGGGACGCGCGATCCGAGGGACGAGCACGCGGTGCAGTCCCTGAGGGAGCTGCTCCTGGCGTCGGGACAACTTCCGGAGAAGCACGACGATTACCACACACTTCTACGGTATTTAGCACTAGTAACTGTTCAGGTTTTTGCTGTGTACAAGTTTTCCTATCACTGGAAAATCAGTACATATATTTACATTAGTTTTCCTAAAATATACGTAATTCATCATCATCGTCGTCTGAGTCTTTTCCATCAAGATGGGGTCGGCTATATATATGGAGCGAGCATGACATGCTCCAAGAAAAGAACGGACAATAAATAAATATGATTGGTTGTCAACATGATGTCAATCCTCTGAGATGGTACCAAATTCTTAGCTAAAGTCGCTACGATCAACATAGTGCCTCCAACTCCCCCTAGACTTGAATACAAAGGTAAGAAGATTAGCATTTTGCTACATCTGATCCACTGCAAATAAAGTAAAAGATCGATGTTGTATTCTTTGCTTGAGAAAAAGATCTTGTTTAGTTCTTTAGTCTCACATTGGCTAGATCGTCTCCTTTTATTATCTGCCTTCATATTAGTTCGTCTCTCATTATCACTTGTGAGTTGTTGTGGGCTGAGCTTATGGGACACACGTGTATGCCGTCGCCTGATATGGCTCGGCGCGTGTAACGTGTGCAGGTACGCACCCACATCTGCCGATGCCAAATGTCACAATCCAACTTCCTCTGTATCGGGTTTAGGTTGGGACCCTAAAATATTTTTGAGCACTGCTAGCTGGCCCGCCGTCAGGTGGCGCCACCCCATTGGCAGGTTAACCGGCATGAGACACATGCCTATATTATTAGCCCATAATTAACATTAAATCCAATTAAGTCTGTGGGGTTGAGGGGGACGTCTATATTGTCACAACTTTTCTGTACTGTTGGAGCACTTTTTCAAGAAGAAATATTCTGTCACTCTTCCTCCTTCACCAGAAAACTAGTTTCAGTCTACTTGGGGGCAAAAGCTAAGTTCAATTCATTCTTCCGGAGCTGTATACAGTGACGGAAAGCCGGTAGCAATGGTGTTTTACCACTAGGAGAATTTTGAGAAAAATTTACACATAGATCTGGAATATTTATCTTAGAGTAGTACTTCGTACACGACTCATCCCGAAGACCGATAACACAAACTTAATTTCTTTTATATTCTGTTTACAAGAAACGTATTACTTTCCTAACAAAATAGGGAAAGAATTATGTTCCCATATGATTTGTTAATGTTGTATACATATATTATGACCATCATGGAGTTCATGGGACCTTGCCTCAAGAAAGGATCTAGCACCAACTCATACATACTCTTGTCATATGATTTCTTCTATCAGTCTCTGCAGACCTTCTTAAGGGTCTGCTTGGTAACGGTGTTTTCACCGGTTTTTGGGTGTTTTTGAACCGACCGTTTATGAAAATCTTTCCTTGTTAATTTTTTTGAGGCATCGGTTTTGGCCGGCTCAAAAACCCTCCAAAACAGATGTAATGTATTTTTGGGTGGCTTTATAAACACCTCAAATCGGTGGGTTTTGAGCGGCTCTATTTTTTTATTCCATTTATATCCTCACAAATATATATATAATTATAACTACTGAACCCTTCCCTATTTAATTTATTCGTGTAAAAAACTTTCATAACCGCTCGTTAGTGAATTACTAAGCATGGATTGGACTGGTTTAAAAGCCGCTACTTAAAAACCATCCAAAACCAGACCCCTCGTAACCGCTCATAACCGGTACTCTAAAAACACCTCATAGCCGCTACCCCTACAATTGCCAAGCAGACCCTAACTTAGGAATATTAGCTTATTATATATGCACAATGTTTCTATAAATTAAGGTCCCTTACCACATTTCTTTCTTCATAATCCAGTTTCCTGCGAATGAGGAATTTCGATGTAATAAGAGCGAAAGAAATGTTTCTTAACATGCTCAAGTGGCGCGAAGAAAAGGGTGTCGATTCGATTGCAAAGGTAGTAAGCATGTATCATCAAACGATTCAATTTCCACAAAAACCTCTACATTAATGTTTGGTCTTGCCTCTGAGATTTTGCTTGAGCAAACTGGGCTTTCTGCAGGACTTCAAGTTCGAAGAGTATGAAGCAGTCAAGAAGTGCTACCCCCATGGATTTCATGGAACTGACAAGTACGGCAGACCACTCTACATCGAAAGGATAGGGATGGTCGATCTAAACACCCTTCTAAACGTGACCACGTCCGAGCGCTTCGTCAAGTATCACATTTCCGAACAAGAGAAGACGCTGAACCTGAGATATCCGGCATGCTCGCTTGCGGCCAAGCGACACATAGCTTCGATAACAACCATCCTTGATGTGAAAGGGGTGGTGAGTCTTTTTTGTTCATGTCCTTAAACTTGGTTTTTTTTTTTTTTTTCCTTCCATTTGATTACATTGCGATTATGATTATTACAGTGTAACAAACGAGGCCTTAGTAGAAGTATTTATATTGAACATTCAATCTTTGGCATAGGGTGTCAACAATTTCTCGAAGCCTGCTAGAGAGTTATTCACAGAAATTCAGAAGATTGACAGCAATTACTATCCTGAGGTATGTTGGCATGTATCTTAGTTTGGAGAATTTCATTTAGGCAATTGTGTATCATCCTTGCAAGCAACTCTTTAAGTTTGAATCTGTTTAGAATTTGTAAAAATTACATCAATTACTACACCTTGAAATATATTTGAGCTCATAATTAATCAATGATCTTTCGGTGGCAGAGCTAGCGTCTAAAATTAGAGGGGACTGGACTTTATGTATAACTTGAAAGACACGATGACACTAGCATCTCACCGTCTAAAATACCAAATTTTTGAGAATTTATTTATCACTTAATTGTTGTATACTTCAAATCAAAACAAAAGAATAAAACATAGCTTAATTTTTTTTTTAAATGAATTTTTTTCCAAATTTTTTTGCCGCACTACAGCCCGGCAATGCCCTTGTGTAGCTCCGCCACTGATTACAAGTAGGTTCACAGAAGACAGTTCTTACAAGAGAAGAAGGTCAAAGTGACAAAGAAAACAAGAAGGGGGAGTAGATATATATAAGGTTTATGGCCTAATTATTCTGACAATATAAACTTTGAAGTCATTAGCAAAATATAATTTTTACATCCAGAGCCAGTCATGCCAAATTAAAGCATTTAGTTGTGTTGCGCCTTTTTTTTTTCTCTTTCTTTTTTTGTAATGAGGAACAAATATTTTCTTGATCACATGATCGATATATATTTAACAGTAAGTTGTGATCACTTCTTAAGAGGACTTTTGAATGAACTAGTATATATGCATGTGTCTTGCACGTATTTTATAAATTGTGTAACTATTCATATTAAATGTAATGAACAATTTTAATTAGTAAATATAGATGAGACATTTTTGAAATAAAAACTTCTCTACTTTTCTCATTATATAATAGTATAGATAATTACTGAAAAATAAATGATGGATCAAAATCTAAGAATGTGTGTTTTTTTTTTCTTGGCCATATATAGACACTACATCAACTATTTATTATAAATGCTGGATCCGGATTCAGAGTCCTATGGAAAGCATTAACTGCTTTCATGGAGGCAAGAACAGTGTCTAAAATACAGGTACATCTGCTGCTGCATTCTTCCTCCAAAAAGGAACAGATTTCGTTTGTTGATTTTGGACATCTTGACAAAATTTCTTAGTTAATATGCTATAGTTCTTATGCAGGTGCTAGGAAGCAAGTACCATACTAAGCTTTTCGAATCTGTCGATCCCAGGTATATATATATGGGTTATTTAGTTTTAGGGTCTGGTATAATATACAAAATTTGCGTTTATGTTTTCATATTGTCTGGAATAGTATTTGGGTCTCGTTCTACATACGGTTGGCATAGACTGACCGTCCAAAATGGAGACCTAAATGCAAATTTTGAATATTAATATACGAGATCCCAACCCCAAAACTAAACGAAAATATGTGAGTGGTTGTGTGATTTGGGTTATATCTAGTTTGCATAGTGGGGGTTGAGTGACTTGGATTATTTAGTTTTGTCATGACCAATTGAGAATGAGACTTGTGACACTGTAGTTTGCTTCTATCACGACCTCAACAGCCACACAACCCTCCTGATGGCAGTTTCCATGGGAACGACTTCATGGACATCACGTATCGTCGGATGTCTCTCGCCCCGGTCGCATTGTTGAATGCTTGCAATTCAAGAGCCTCCGAGGATTGTGTGGATGCTGAGATCATGATAGAAGCAAACAACAGTGTCGCAAGTCTCATTCTCGATTGGTCATCAGAAAATTAAATAACCCGGGTCACACAACCCTCACTCGGGACTAAATAACCCAAGTCACACAACCGCCACATATTTCTGCTTAGTTTTAGAATCTTGTATAATATTCAAAATTTACGTTCAGATCTCTATTTCGGATGATCAGTCAACCATTAGGACAAGACCCACATCGTCTTCTGGACAATACGGAAACCTAAACACCCCTAAAACTAAATAACATAGTGCTCATTTCATCCGGGCAATCATCATATAATATATGCTTTGCTGATTGCACTTTTATGTACTTTGCACAGTAACTTACCAGATTTTTTAGGCGGAACTTGCTCATGTGCGGGCGGAGGATGTCTGTCTAAAGACAAAGGACCGTGGACGAATCCAGAGATTAACCGCATTTTAGAGGCAAATTATCTCAAAATAATATTTCCTTTTAGTGAAGGAAACCAAAATCTTGATAAACTACTAGTTCCTAATTGCAGGAAGTCTACAGCAAAGGGCACAAGTATGCTGATGAACCAACTAGTAACTTCTCTGTTGAAGGATCATCAGAGCCTCAAATTGTAACATCTCATCGATCACTTTCTACCATAATTTTCGTAGACTTTGTGCCACATTATTATCAATTTGATGAATTTAGTCACTTCTCTTCCAGAATGCTTCTGACAGACGAGAAAAGTTCATTACTGAAAGAGCTCTATCTGTATCCATGGAAGACGCGGAGGTGTGATGCAATAGTTATGTATGAACTAATATTTTCGACCAATATATGATAATGATTTTAACAAGATCAAGATGGTGTAGGACGATAACGGATCACAACATTTCTTACCGCCCAACTTTTTTGCCGAGCATGTTGCAAAGAAAGTTCTAGATCTTGAAACTTCTGTGGTGGACACTGACCAGGTGAGTTAAAAAAGAAGTTCTTCCTTGCCATTTCAAGTTATTGTGCAGGTTTAATCTGTAGGCACTTTTCCTTATCCAGATACTGCAAAGACTTGTATCTAAACAGCGCGAGCTTGCGGATCATGTGGAACAGCTAAGGCTACTGATCTCCGTAAGCACATGTAATTACGTTATGGCATCGATCATCTCGTCTATGTTTCTTTAACTGTTATTTCGTTATTTTGTCAACAGAATGAGGTTAAGGTATGATAACAGCACAACACTGAAGAATTCAAGACGATTATGAAAGTCGACCAACGTTGTTTGCAACTTGTTTTACATAGTAATTTGGCCTATAAATGAAATTTGTTTTGATGTACCAGAAGATCTTAGTGTTGCCTGCTTTGTGTCTCAAAAGAGAAAGGAAACAAAATATTCACATTTTAGTTATTGTGAACACTGGACACTTAATGTCAGACTTAATATCAGACCTCATTATGATACAAGAGGAAATTTGAGTATTTTCGAAGAAGAAAAAATGCTCATTTAACTTCCTATTCTATCCATTCTATGTCAGAATTCAACTGTGTTATATTAATTTGTTTTCAAGTGAAGATTATTATCATAAAATATATTATTTCTAAAAAGAAGATAATATTTACTCTCTATACCATCTGCCCATTCAGCCTCTATAATCATTCAATTCTTCATACTTGTTCATAAATTAGTCCAGATTAAAAAACAATTAACGAGTTCCAAATCACATGTTTCTAAAGCCAAAAGTAAAAGAGGAACAATTAAAATGTTACAGTTAAAAAAGAATCCGACTATGGAGAATAACAAACTAACAAGAAATCGAAGCCCTAAGTTTTCTAGGGCTAATTTGATATGTAGAAAGGAGGACTTAATTTGTTGTATCAAGAGGAATTAGTATAAACTTTTCTAAAAATACGAGTTTATTCGGGTTTGTTTCTGGATATAGGAGAGTCAAGAAGAGCCAAAGGTTTATGTCAGGCAAATCTTTTAAGCTCACTACAGAATTTACTGGGGGCAATATAAATGTTGGATATTTTTACTCCCAAATTTTCCCTAAAAAATTATCAGGAGGCAACATATAAAACTTATATAAAAAAATTGACTTCTTTCTCTTCATTCCCAAATTCCTAAACCTTAATCCATTTTTTAATAGTTTCTTAGTAGAAAGTCCCAAATGAATTTTTTTTAATAGTTTCTTAGTAGATAGTCCCAAATGGGACTATTTCTAAGTTTAGAACACTATTAATGGAGTTTCGAAAGTTCGTAATCGAAACAATTTTATTTGAGACGACAAACGACTGTCTCATGGATATGCGCACAGGAATACCAAATTTGTCAACTACCAAAATTTTGGAAGTCCTGTTACAAAATTTAAATTTTGAGCAAATTAGTTTAGACAAAAGATATGATTAGAATAAAAAACATGTGTTTATCTTTTGATACAAAAGATTAAGAGTAAAAATATGTTAAAATGATATGTTGAAGTCGAGTATTGAAATATAATAATCTTCTTCTTCATGAACTCTTGTATCTACCTAACGGCTAATCTTAAAAGGGATGAAGCTTAATGAAGGCAATTGAAGTAAATGTTACAAACAAAACTACATGATAAAGATTAAATTAGAGAGAATTAAACATGACTGTAGCTAATAAACCAACATTCTCTTGAACATAAGTTTTAACTCCTAAAATTTGAAATATAAACCAACATTCTCTTGAACATGATTCAATGTTCAACACTTAAATCTCATACATTACTGCCAGAAAGGGGAGAACAATTTATACACCATGAATATTGTCTCTCAGTTTGACAATAGAAAGAGCATGAATTGATAAACAAACCATTTTCCTTGGACTTGGAGAACTCCTTTTTACAGAATTAATCATCTAACTTCAAAATCCTGCACAATACTAATAAGAAAAGGCAAATGCAAGTATAAGTTGCACACTGGAACTGACAATGCATGAAAGAAAAAGCATAATGAAGACTAGAGAAAGCATTGCAAAAATTGGATCTGATCAGAATTACAACTTATGTAATCAAACCTGCATTATTTCCAATAACCATGAGGATCAGCAGGACATGATCTAAACTTCGTGGATACAATATATATATATATATATATATATATATATATATATTTTTTTTTTTTTTTTTTTTTTTTTTTTTTTTTTTTTTTTTTTTGTGGGGGTTGGGGGGGGTGTCACGTCCCGATCCCGCTAGGGTCGTTCGTCCTCGCTAAGGCGTGATGTCGTGCAAGCCTAAGTTGCGCTTGCACAAGGCCAATACCTGCACAAAACAACTAGACAAAGCAAAACACACGCACGCAGCATATTTAATTGCAGAAAACCAAATATTGGACACAGAAATTTGAAATGAAAATACTTTATTTTATTCATAACTTGATAGGATTACAAAGTACAAAACTTGTGACTCAAAATGTCATAGTTTTGCTTACATATCTCTCTTTGAAACTATTTTCAAAATAGCCACAATGCCTATCACGACCCGCACCCGCTTTCCGGGATGCAAGTTCGTGCGCAAGCCAGCGACGTATCAAGCGGACTCCAGCCCAACTCGAATACGTATACGCTGTCCAGAATAGGATATCACGTCTAATATGGTAAGCTAAACTATATCTTAATCCACAAGAAGAATATAAAACAAGAATGAACATTATGGATCATGGTCTGCAGCCCACTAGCATATATGTCCGATTAGACTCCAAGAAATGACACGAGTCTATAAACTAGACTAGCAAGAAGAGTATATCATGATAAGGAATATAAAGCACGAGAGGATAACAAAATAATATCACTAGCAAATATCTGGATCCTGCAGATGTAAACAACTATCATCACGATCAGCTACCTAACTCCGTGCAATCAACTACCTGAAGAGATCATCAGATCCTCAGGGGACTAGCAAGATACATAAAATATACCTATCTAACAGTTTATCATGCATAAAAAAATAAACGAGAAAGAGACAGAAACAGACAAGTGACTATGAAATATGGATACGAGAACAACTACGCGTTAATGAACAGTTGGAAGAAAACAGGCAAACAAGAGATCAACGGATACCAACTCTCGTCCCGAGTGTGGACTCGCAGGTTTGAACAAATTACTAACCCTCACCCCGAGTGTGGACTCACAGTTAGTTCAAGACAGTCACCTTCGCCCCAAGTGTGGACTCGCAGGTGCAAATAGTCAACCCTCGCCCCGAGTGTGGACTCGCAGGTTGAGAAAATTGAAATAAGAAAATAGCAGTTCAGTTACAACGTACTCATTCTACGGTACAACTCAATCAAGTACATGGGAGAACAGGTCCAATATGAACTATAATGCTAACTGTGAGCAATGACTATATATCAATAAAATAACCAACTAGTATACATGATATGAGCAAAACACATGTCAATAATCAACTAGAAAAACTGGATAATGAGAGGAATAAGCATGTAAATAAAGCTGTAAAGAAAGTCAAGGTATACTTGCCTGGTGGTAGCAAAATATTCTGCAAACAACTCGTCAAATCAAAGAGACACAAAATCTAACTCCCGCAAATGACTCCGGATACTGAAACAAATATTACCAACGTGTTCAAAATAGTCAAATTAGCTAGGATAGCCTAACAATAAGTCCAATTCTGAACACATGGACAAAACGATAATTTTAGGTCAAAACGATGTCTGTCGTTGGATCCGCTTTGCACCGAAAAGCGTGCTAATACCTACGGTCTCTAAAGTTGTCAAATAATATGCCTACAGGTCCGATTTGACGATATGAACCCAATCGTATGTCCAAAGTTTAATTCCGGTGGGCCGTGCACAAATTTACCCATTGAATTGGGTCACAGACCTGCCAAAATAGCGTTCTGGTCGACCTTCTTAGCATTGGACCAAACTTGGCATACAGGACCAGAAAAATGATACGGTACTGTTGGCACAAATTTCGTCTCAAGATGACGAACGTGCACAAAGTTATGGGTTAGTTTGCAAAGAGGTCGATACGGGATATCTCGACGGATATGCCTCGATTTCGTCGCGCACGCACAACGAAATCGAGTTCCGTCAAATTCTACATGTCGAAAACATCCATACGCGTCTTTCGATACTCATGGGTTGCGACCACGTCGCCCAGTTTGTCGGGACGCACGCCATATCGGTGAATTTCTAAGTATTTCTAAGGTTTTGAAAACTGGTTTTTAGTCAACTTTAAACAGATTTAATTCGATGACCACATCGAATAATTTAAAAGTAAAAGAAAGGTCTTTCTACCCTATATGTTGTCAATAATTTACTTTAAATAGATTTTTGAAATCATGCATGGTTTGGAAGATAACTAAGTGCAAAGTAGGCTAGTTCGACTATTTTCAGTCCTATTTTTGGGACAGGTTTTCTCTAGATTTCGTGCCAATTTAACTCGAAATCCAACTTGATTCCAATCAAACTAATTAATGGGAAATAAACTCGTGTAGGTTGGGGACATACCAAAGAAAACAGCTCGCAAAACGATCGAGCGATCGTCGAGAACCATCGCCGTGAAGTCAGTCTGATGATTGTTGTCGCTGCTGTCTTGTGGCCGCTGTTGCTGGTTCAGCGCGCGGGCGCGGCCTTCTGTCGCAGGCCGACGGTGCGTCAGGTGATGGCGCGCAGCAGCGACGGGGTCGTGTGGGAGGTTGACAAGGGTAGGGTTAGACTTTAGTTAAATATAAGAAATATTTATGAAATTTATATAAATAAAATCTATTAATATACACATAATGCCTAATATCTGTATACTATATATATATATATATATATATATATATATATATATATATATATATATATATATATATATATATATATATATATATATAAGAAATAATATATTTAGCACACACTTTAGTTAAATATAAGAAATATTTATGAAATTTATATAAATAAAATCTATTAATATACACATAATGCCTAATATATATATATATATATATATATATATATATATATATATATATATATATATATATATATATATATATATATATATATATATATATATACTAACAATTCCAACAATCTAAAGAACATTTTCTAAGAAAATGTTATCATATACTCAAAAACAAAATATCATTTTTATACCAAATTCACATATATTAATATAATACCCATTTATATAAAATTACTTACCTATCTACTAAAATAAATACACTAACTATATTATTGTAGCCCCCCTTCCCAAATTTTTAATATTTTAATATTTTTTATTATCACTATTATCGAGGATATTATTAGAAAATATTATTTTATTATAACTGGCTATATTACTATAGTGGTAATTGAGAATAAATTATTTATTATTAATAGCTATTAGTATTTTATTTCTCTATCAAGATATATATATATAAAATATATATAATATGTGTGTGTTGTATAAATGAATATATAATAAATATGGATGAATACTTGTATATATAAATATGTATTGAAGGGGTGTATATATGTATAAATATATAAATGTATGTGTATATATATATATTTATATATTAATTCTTGTGTTACAGTATAAATTAATTAGTCTAAGTTCAATGTTCATATACAAACAAATGTATTACTGTTTATGAATCCTTGTATGGAAAGAGCTGATCAAGGGAAGCTGTTGAGGCTGATAATGTAACCTTGACTCAATAAAGCAGTAGACATCAAATTGTTATCCAACTTGAGCTACTTTTTATGGATAAATGAACAAAGAGGAATAAGAAAACAAATAATAATAATAATTCTAAATCCCAGCTTAAACTCTTAACCGGCCCGCAGCCTAGGCCCCAAGCCATGCCGGCCCACATACAAACCCAGCTGAACCAATCCATCGCTGTGTTCCCATACCCGAGCCTAACTGATGTGAATATAGATATATATATCAACGAGAAAACTGAGCGCTAGGAGGAAACTTGCGCCAACACCCAAAACCCTAACCCCGAGTATACCCAACACCCCATCGCGATTCCAGCCGCCTGGGCGCACCCCCGCGCGCGCGCAGAGGGCCACCGCCGGCCGGCCAGGTCGCCGTCGACGCGCCGGAAGCAGCGCACGCACGCGCAGACCAGTGACAGCAGCGGGCTTCAGGCTGCGAGAGCGACTTCGTCGCGGGTTCTCGTCGCGCACACTCGATCGTTTTGTGATCCATCAACTCTGGTACGATCCCGACATGACCCTCTCCAAACCTGTTCTTTTACTTCGTAGATAGATGCCCTCGATCGCTCGTAAGATCGACCCAAAGTCGATTGAAAAACCTGCTTAAAGTAGGACACGAAACAGCCCCAACGCCCTGTTTGGAAGCCGATTTCTGGACAGCAGTTTGTCGAACATAAAAATCTAAATGAAGGCAATTATAGACAACCCATACGAGTTCAAAACCTCTCTTTTACTTTTATTTTTCATCCATTAAATCCTTGTTAAAACCATTTCAAAGTTTTCCAAAAATCTGTTTTCAAAACATTAAAATTGTTCCACACGACGTGCGTCACGCCAATCGGGACGACGTGGTCGCGAACCGAAAGCATCGAAAGCTGCGTAACGGCTTCGTGGTCGTGTGGGCTTTGACGGAATTCAAATTGGTCGCGTATGCGCGACGAATTTGATGCATATCCGTCGAAATTCACCGTATCGTGCACGTTGCAAATTCTCCAATTACTTTGTGCACGCTCATCAGATCGAGACGAAACTTGCGCCAACAGAACCGTATCATTTTTCTGGTCCTATATGCCAAGTTTGGTCCGATTCTGAGACCGTTGATAAAATTACCGTATTGCGGGCCCCACGGTCCCACTCAACGGGCGATTTTGTGCACGGCTTGCCGGAATCCAACTTTGGACATACGGTTGGGTTCGTATCGGAAAACTGGATCCGTAAATATGTAGTTTGATGACTTTAGAGACCGTTGACTCTGGCACGCTTTTCGGTGCAAAGCGGGTCCAACGGCGGATATCGTTTTGGCCCAAAATTATCGTTTTGCCCCTGTGTCCAGAATTGGACTTAAGGACAGGCAATCCTAGCTAATTTGACTATTCTGAGATCATTGGTACTGTCTATTTCAGCATCCGGGGACTGTTGTACGGGTTTTGACTATTGTGGCACATTGAGTAGTTCAGACTGTCGGTTTCACCAGCAGAGGACCACAGGCGAGTACAGTTTATTGTTTGCATTTCGATATTGATCTTTACTATATTTCATTGATTAGTCATTGGTTATGTGATTATTTTCTATTATAAATTGTTGAGTCGGGAATGAGAAGTACCAAAGATGTGTGATCTGACCTTAGACCGTGTAGACCGTGTAGACCATGTTGCATTTATTTCTTGTAGACCGTGTAGACCGTGTTGCATTTATTTCTTGTAGACCGTGTAGACAGTGTTTATTTACTTCTTGTAGACAGTGTAGACAGTGCTTTATTTACTGCATTTAAACTGTGTAGTTAGTGATTATTATTCTGTAGACAGTGTTTCTTTATTGCTATATTTTTCTGTAGACCGTGTAACTGTAGACCGTGTAACTGTAGACCGTGTAATTGTAGACCGTGTAACTTTAGACCGTGTAACTTTAGACCGTGTAGACCGTGTCGCATAATTGTCCCGAGACCGATCACATATCAAAGGTACTTCTAACAGTCGGGGAGAGTATTTTGTGTCTATTTACTTACTATTGGTTTTTATATTTCATGTTTATTTTCAAACCCATGATTGATGTCTAACCTTTGTTTATAGTCATCTTCTTTATTTGAAATTGCATTCAGTGAATTGTGCTCGTTCCATTCCTGACTGGAAACCAACATTTTCAGGTTAGCCGTGGATTCATTTAGCTTGGGGAGTGACGGGAATACTTGCAGACAAAGCCTAGAGACTAGCTAGATAGTTGAGTTGTAGTCATTCAAATATTTGTACAAGTTTATATTTTTCTGCAAATGTAAAACTTGTGATCTTTGTAAATTAAATTAATTATGTGATTGAGCATTATTTGTGATTTTGATCTTCATGGCCGTGACAGCGTTCTACCGCCGACACTGCGGCGTAGGCTGGCTTGGACACGTTTCGTATCCGTTTTAAAAAAAAAAGAAAAAAAAAACGGGAGCGGGTCGTGACAAGTTTTTGTGGTGGCCCATGCAGGTCAGTCTTCACAAATCTTGTGAACTCGTGATAGTACTTAAGTTAGCCGTACTATTGCGAGCCTGCGACTAGAAATGCTCATTCACAAGTTAGAAATTAATTTAATTTACGAGAATGACTAGGACTAGGAGTCCCTTATACAAATTTACCGATGGGTAGTCTAGGTCATGGAATTTAGATGAGGAGTAATTAATTATGATAGTTTATCAGATCCCCATAGGTACACTATTACCTCTTGGTATGGCGATATGATCTAAAGTGGATAGATGATTCTCTTGGTGAGGCAGAGCTTCCTAGGAGTAATGATCTAACCTTGATAAATTATCCAATTCCTTCTCCTTACCTCTTTAGATATCATCCTCACATCTTATTCCAAATTGCCTATTTAGTTCCTCTTTGCCCTAAGAATTATTATTTTACTATTATGTTATCCGTATACAGACTTTGAGTTAGTTTCGAGTCAAAGTTTTCCCCGATGGTTTGAATGCATATGAAATAGATACTAGGATGTTTGTATTTCTTTTGTCCCCAAATATTTCCTTCCTGTTCAATCCCTTTATTTTAAGGGTTGTGATTGATAGGACAAATGCTTACGCTCTAGTTCATGGTCAACTTGTTTGATTCTCTAGAAGCTCATGAATATTTTCAGATATAGTTAGAGAAATGTTAGTTAACTTATACTGGCAGGACAGCAGCGCACTGTCGCCATTTATCTAAATTTTGGAGACTAGGGATTTACTGCAGCCAGCAGCGCACTGGCGAGACACGACCCCTGGAGTTGAAAGGAGAATTAGGAAAATATCGGTTATAGAAATTGCTAGAGATATGACTAGTGGTCCACTCTTGATCGTAATTATCCTTGAGCCAATATTGGATAGGGTTAAGTAAAGTTCGATTTGTATCATATTTGAGTTACGAAACCAAGGATTACCACAGCCCGATTTTACGGGCGAGGCATAGTCCTCGGTGAAATGACTTCAGACGTGATTACAAATTAAGGATACTATTGAGGATAGGACAGTGCCCTGTGTGTTTTATAAGATCCGAAGCCAATATTAGTGGAAGTTCTGCAAGTTAAGTAGCATGCCTCCCAACCTAGCATTCCGCGGTCCTTGTGCCCTATTGACGAGAGAATTAACTGACACTAATAGGTTACCTGGAATATGGAATTTAGAAGTCCATAACCCATTGGTTGACCAAGGTCTTACGAATAAGAAGATAGTAGGATGACGGTATAAGCAAGAACACCAGGTAGGGTTTGATTCTCACAGAACTCGAACTATTAGTGTCTCTTTTCAAAAATCTTGCGTACTTGTATTTTGACTATCTTGACCAACGCCGCAATTACAGCCTAGTTTTGCAAGCTCACTCTGTTCTCGAGCTTGATTCAAGACATCTATTTAGTGGGGACGCCTGCTAACTTATTGTCTAATCAGAATCAGTGTATTATGGTCTGATCAGCCATGATGCATTTGGTTCGCTCTTTGTTTAATTACACTACGTGGATTGAGATATAGATGTCTCTAAGGTCTCACCCAC
Source organism: Iris pallida (assembly GCA_029216955.1). Classification (NCBI taxonomy): domain Eukaryota; kingdom Viridiplantae; phylum Streptophyta; class Magnoliopsida; order Asparagales; family Iridaceae; genus Iris; species Iris pallida. The sequence goes on from JANAVB010027397.1 coordinate 7,741,096, forward strand.
GACTGCATTGACAAGTCCTCTTGAATTATATGTTCGCCCTTGAATCACGAAATTGTATTCAGTAACATCTCCCTTGAATTCTTTATTGTTTTTATCTTTCCCCAATTTGGAAAGCCGAAAGCTCGTGATGGTAGAGAGATACAGGGTATTCCCATGGCTATGATAATGGTAGGCACAAGTGTAGCTACCAACGGCCAGTCCTGTGATTGAGTTACTCGTTCTCCTCTCGACCCCAAACTGTTATCGGGACTTTCAAGCCATCTCAATTTGAGAATGATTAGGACTTCACCCTTAGTCAAATGCCAACCTAGGAGACTACCTATTCTCAAGAAACCAAATGTCGTGAGCCTCTAATTATTAGCTTGAAGCTTGCCTTGACTAGCAACCCTTTAAGCCTTGAACCAACCCTTCATCGACCGAAGCCCACAGTTAGACGTGAGATGAGTGGACAATAGGGTAATCATTTACCGTGACGCTCATCCCGAGATTGGTTTCCAACATATATTACTCTATTTATGTAAATTTTATTATTAAGGCCTAACTAGTGTTGGAACACCACAGTCAATAGCTTAGCCAATTCCATAGCTTAAATACCCTGTCATATTATGATCTACCAGTTGTCAACAGCAATACATGATCACTACAACCCTTGTGACCATAGTCTGGCAGGTTTGACCAGATAGAATTTCTTGACTCAATTGTTAGAAATCTTTTCTTGTGTTGTGCCTTGGAGTTGGTTACCCCATCGGAAACTTGTATACTGTGGATGAGTAGATCGTTCTATTTTATCGACCAGGTGTCATTGTACACCCTCGATTTCCATCTATTAAGGAACGATCCTTGACTCGACTTAATCTACAGTACTCCGTACGTCGTGCCTTATTCTTTGTTAACAAGAGTTGAGGTACGATATCCGAGCTTTGTAATCCTTTTAACCTCATTATTCCTAAGACCATGACTTAGCTTCTAAGGTGGGTAGACTGTAAGCTTCCTAAAGTTTGGAATAAACAAGGATTACCTAGTGATTAAAATAATTTCCATTAGGATGATAATTAGTGCCCTATAGACTCCCACTTTCCATTTAGATCATTTTGTGTCCCCGACCGTGTCATTAATATTTGGAGCACAAGACCAGCTATTACCTTCCAACAAATTTCATATACCAAGTTCTAGACGAGTCCACCTCATCTAGGTATATCATGTCCCACTCAAGCCCGTCCCCTTGTACTATATTTTTATGGTACGACTTTCAGGTAAAAAGGACTAGCTATAACCCTTACCATAATAGCGGTAGGTTTCCCGACTTCCATTAGAGACTCAACCTTGACTCAATTCATTCGACCCAATATATGGTTGTGGCCTACTAGAAGTCCACTACGCACATGCCACCAGTGTGCCACTCAATTGAGTCTTTTCGTGCTACTTAAAACACAAAAGTCACTGAAGGCACATTTTGAGCTTTAGGGACCTAGCTAACCGATCTGACTAGCAACTAGCCCAATCCCGTGGGTAAAAACCTATTCTAAGATACCCAAATCTAGTAGGCATAGTTTTATCTTGGGATCTTGTCCAGTCCACATAGATTGAAGTTCAAGATTCATCCAACCGACGATTGATGTCCAATCAGGAACCCATTAAGACCCAATAAAATCCATCCATGCGAACCACCATTTTTGGAATATAAAACCGAACTATTTGAGATAAGTCCCTTTACCCTTTATGTTGTCTCCCCTTCTTAGTATGTGAAGTCGTTCGTAACCCTTATTTCCTCTGCTTGGAAGTCGTGATACGATCTGGTATTGCATTTATATCTCTTACTTGTGTGTTTTAATAACCACGAAAAAGATCACAATCTTGACTTCTCCAATTCCGTTCTATTTTTGAACCTTGTTCGGATTAATTTAGAGAACAGATTTTCCATAGTCCACAGATTGCAAACCTCTCTAGGAAACGAAGAGTTCTTCGATTTAGCAAGTGACTGGAACAGAGTAGCCCAATCTAGTGAATAAGTAAAGGGCTTATAAACTTTCTTTCTGTCTACATCATCGGATACCCTCTACCGCTTTGGGAGCTCTATATTCACTCTCGATTATTTTCTTATCTTCATGCCTTCCCTATTGTAGAGTGACGAATGGTCATGCTTATTAGGACCTACCGATATTCGTAGCTACTTGTGTAATTTTGCTTGTTAAGATTTTGGATTGCTTGATATATAGGAGAGGGAATAGGTGCTATAAGCAGCAGATATCTATTGGTAGAAATTTAGAAAGTAGTTGGAAGATTGTAAAGTTTTAGTGATGTAGCTTACGGGAGTAGTGTGTTCAAAGGTGGGTAGAAGTCCTCGGAGTGTCATAGTTACAGAATGGCTAAGAGGGGATATAAACTATTTTGAGGAATAAAAATTTGAGGAGATTACGGTAATAGTAGATTTCCTCTTTGAATTTTTTTGGAATAGTTATGAATTTAAATTTCGAGGACGAAATTATTTTTAAGGTGGGTAGACTTGTAGCCCCCCTTCCCAAATTTTTAATATTTTAATATTTTTTATTATCACTATTATCGAGGATATTATTAGAAAATATTATTTTATTATAACTGGCTATATTACTATAGTGGTAATTGAGAATAAATTATTTATTATTAATAGCTATTAGTATTTTATTTCTCTATCAAGATATATATATATAAAATATATATAATATGTGTGTGTTGTATAAATGAATATATAATAAATATGGATGAATACTTGTATATATAAATATGTATTGAAGGGGTGTATATATGTATAAATATATAAATGTATGTGTATATATATATATTTATATATTAATTCTTGTGTTACAGTATAAATTAATTAGTCTAAGTTCAATGTTCATATACAAACAAATGTATTACTGTTTATGAATCCTTGTATGGAAAGAGCTGATCAAGGGAAGCTGTTGAGGCTGATAATGTAACCTTGACTCAATAAAGCAGTAGACATCAAATTGTTATCCAACTTGAGCTACTTTTTATGGATAAATGAACAAAGAGGAATAAGAAAACAAATAATAATAATAATTCTAAATCCCAGCTTAAACTCTTAACCGGCCCGCAACCTAGGCCCCAAGCCATGCCGGCCCACATACAAACCCAGCTGAACCAATCCATCGCTGTGTTCCCATACCCGAGCCTAACTGATGTGAATATAGATATATATATCAACGAGAAAACTGAGCGCTAGGAGGAAACTTGCGCCAACACCCAAAACCCTAACCCCGAGTATACCCAACACCCCATCGCGATTCCAGCCGCCTGGGCGCACCCCCGCGCGCGCGCAGAGGGCCACCGCCGGCCGGCCAGGTCGCCGTCGACGCGCCGGAAGCAGCGCACGCACGCGCAGACCAGTGACAGCAGCGGGCTTCAGGCTGCGAGAGCGACTTCGTCGCGGGTTCTCGTCGCGCACACTCGATCGTTTTGTGATCCATCAACTCTGGTACGATCCCGACATGACCCTCTCCAAACCTGTTCTTTTACTTCGTAGATAGATGCCCTCGATCGCTCGTAAGATCGACCCAAAGTCGATCGAAAAACCTGCTTAAAGTAGGACACGAAACAGCCCCAACGCCCTGTTTGGAAGCCGATTTCTGGACAGCAGTTTGTCGAACATAAAAATCTAAATGAAGGCAATTATAGACAACCCATACGAGTTCAAAACCTCTCTTTTACTTTTATTTTTCATCCATTAAATCCTTGTTAAAACTATTTCAAAGTTTTCCAAAAATCTGTTTTCAAAACATTAAAATTGTTCCACACGACGTGCGTCACGCCAATCGGGACGACGTGGTCGCGAACCGAAAGCATCGAAAGCTGCGTAACGGCTTCGTGGTCGTGTGGGCTTTGACGAAATTCAAATTGGTCGCGTATGCGCGACGAATTTGATGCGTATCCGTCGAAATTCACCGTATCGTGCACGTTGCAAATTCTCTAATTACTTTGTGCACGCTCATCAGATCGAGACGAAACTTGCTCCAACAGAACCGTATCATTTTTCTGGTCCTATATGCCAAGTTTGGTCCGATTCTGAGACCGTTGATAAAATTACCGTATTGCGGGCCCCACGGTCCCACTCAACGGGCGATTTTGTGCACGGCTTGCCGGAATCCAACTTTGGACATACGGTTGGGTTCATATCGGAAAACTGGATCCGTAAATATATAGTTTGATGACTTTAGAGACCGTTGACTCTGGCACGCTTTTCGGTGCAAAGCGGGTCCAACGGCGGATATCGTTTTGGCCCAAAATTACCGTTTTGCCCCTGTGTCCAGAATTGGACTTAAGGACAGGCAATCCTAGCTAATTTGACTATTCTGAGATCATTGGTACTGTCTATTTCAGCATCCGGGGACTGTTGTACGGGTTTTGACTATTGTGGCACATTGAGTAGTTCAGACTGTCGGTTTCACCAGCAGAGGACCACAGGCGAGTACAGTTTATTGTTTGCATTTCGATATTGATCTTTACTATATTTTATTGATTAGTCATTGGTTATGTGATTATTTTCTATTATAAATTGTTGAGTCGGGAATGAGAAGTACCAAAGATGTGTGATCTGACCTTAGACCGTGTAGACCGTGTAGACCATGTTGCATTTATTTCTTGTAGACCGTGTAGACCGTGTTGCATTTATTTCTTGTAGACCGTGTAGACAGTGTTTATTTACTTCTTGTAGACAGTGTAGACAGTGCTTTATTTACTGCATTTAAACTGTGTAGTTAGTGATTATTATTCTGTAGACAGTGTTTCTTTATTGCTATATTTTTTTGTAGACCGTGTAACTGTAGACCGTGTAACTGTAGACCGTGTAATTGTAGACCGTGTAACTTTAGACCGTGTAACTTTAGACCGTGTAGACCGTGTCGCATAATTGTCCCGAGACCGATCACATATCAAAGGTACTTCTAACAGTCGGGGAGAGTATTTTGTGTCTATTTACTTACTATTGGTTTTTATATTTCATGTTTATTTTCAAACCCATGATTGATGTCTAACCTTTGTTTATAGTCATCTTCTTTATTTGAAATTGCATTCAGTGAATTGTGCTCGTTCCATTCCTGACTGGAAACCAACATTTTCAGGTTAGCCGTGGATTCATTTAGCTTGGGGAGTGACAGGAATACTTGCAGACAAAGCCTAGAGACTAGCTAGATAGTTGAGTTGTAGTCATTCAAATATTTGTACAAGTTTATATTTTTCTGCAAATGTAAAACTTGTGATCTTTGTAAATTAAATTAATTATGTGATTGAGCATTATTTGTGATTTTGATCTTCATGGCCGTGACAGCGTTCTACCGCCGACACTGCGGCGTAGGCTGGCTTGGACACGTCTCGTATCCGTTTTAAAAAAAAAAGAAAAAAAAACGGGAGCGGGTCGTGACAATTATTCTCATAATTATCTACATGAACCTCTTTGGACGTACTACATGTCTACATGGCTTGGGCTTGATTTGGGTCCAGTCCAGGCTAGTTGGGTACAACCGGTATCCTAGAAGTCAATAATCTTTAATAATAAATAATTAATTACTTATAGGGGTCAAGTCGCAACTTTGAATAGTTTTCCTAGTTAGGACACCGCCATGGCTCGACCTTCCTTACCATGGCTAAATGCACTAGTCAAGGCACACGACCACGCTATCCGTGCCATGATTTCTAGTCGTCTTGCACTCCAAACTTAACCATGACTAAGGCCATATATCATAATAACTATTTAATTAAAATATTTATAAAAATCCAAAAGTCATAATTTAATTCAAATAAATAAATAATTAATAAAATATTTTAAAATTTCGGGAAGAGGGGGTTACAAATTTACCCACCTTAAAATAATTTCGTCCTCGAAATTTAGGAAGAAAAAAAAGTCCATCAGTGATGGTAGAAGACGGGGTCCCACTAGCTATCAATTATTCTCATGGTCATTTCGTAACTACAAATCCTCGAGGACCTTTACCCACCTTTGAATCAACCCATACGACACAAGAACATACTAAGTGGGATCTCCTCTTAAATCCAATATTCAAAATTTGTCTTCAAAAGAAATTCCAATACAATTTTTTTTCCATCCAATCGTACTATATTATTTTTCTTCTTCTTAATTTCTCTCCTCCTTAATTGATTGATGAGTAAACAAATTTATCTTCATTAATCCTCGATCTTATCCAATTCTTCTAACACTAATTCCCATAAATTCTTCATTGTCATTTACAAATACCATGAGATCATAAAACTTTGAAAAATTTAATCTTATTTCACTAAAGGTTTTCCCTAATCATTGTCTACTAATATTTTTGCCTCTAGCAATCTAATCATCAAATCCCAGTCTGCTAACTTCCATCAATACTTTCAACAATTTTTTTGATCACCAAGAACCAAATAGGTGATTGGGAGCATATAGCCACCCTAACTCACACTACTCCATCAAAACTTCAAATTCTCAATAGATTTTATCTTCTAAAGATTTTTTTATAATAAATATAATAAACTTCATCAATGTTCTTCCCAATTAACTTACCACCAAGAATAAGTTCGTTAGAATCTCTACCCACCATTGGGCACACTACCCCTTCAAACACATATGATGTCATAACATTTTATAACATTGCACACTAGTTGCAAAATTACTACCAATAGATATCAATAGCATATGGCATCTTTAATCCCCTCCTATCTATCAAGCAACCAAAATTCAATAATCGAACAAACTTACACTATAACTTCAGAATTTCTGATAAACTCTAGACAACACGATCATTCGTCATCCCGAAATAGGAAGGGATAAGAATCAATGGTACGGGAAGGCAAGAAAGAATAATCGTGAGCAAATACGAAGTTTCAAGGACGGTAGAGAATTTTCTAAAAGAATTTTCAAGGCAGTGTGGATTGAGATTTCTAAGGGTTTAATCATATTCGTAGGCTTATATCCGTACAGTTACGTAACCGATACGATATGCTCTGACCTGCATGGGACACCACAAAAATTGTCACGACCCACACCCGCTTTTCGGGATGCAAGTTCGTGCGCAAGCCAGCTACGTATCGAACGGACTCCAGCCCAACTCGAATACGTACACGCTGTCCAGAATAGGGTATCACTTCTAATATGGTAAGCTAAACTATATATCAATCCACAAGAAGAATATGAAACAAGAATGAACATTATGGATCATGGTCTGCAGCCCACTAGCGTATATGTCCGATTAGACTCCAAGAAATGACTCACTAGCAAATATCTGAACTAAGTCAACATGTGAAGCCAGCATACATTTATTATGTGATCTTTCTACTTGTCTAGGTTCTTTTTAACAATTCATAAGAAACATGACAGTAGAAACATTTCACAACAATCTTACCCATTACCGACAGTCATCCATGTACGAAACATGTTAGCACCATTTGCATATATAAAGCATATTTATTTTTCGTCCCTACATGTTAGGTTTGCAATGATTCTTGTCTATATGCATGAACCTAACTATTTATTGGTCCACGGGTCATTCTTCATGATTAGCCGCTGTGACTCTTGGTTCAGCTCGTTGCTAATGGACACTCTATACACCCCTTTGATCGCGAATTTCTTTACCTCATGGTGTTACTTTAATCCTCCTAGGCCGAGCAGTTCAGGCGCCCCCAAACTGGTCGTGAGGATTTTCTTTGTGCACAAGTTATCCGAGACCAATGCATGAATGCAACTCTATCAAGCAAATCTCTATTATGACAACATATGCATCGTTCAGTATTTCCGTCTTACTCTTTGTTCTCTATAAGGAAAGTCGTATCCTCTCTATCATGTAACTTTAGCAACATTTACAGAAATCTCTTTGTAGCATAATAAAGAGCTTGTAAACATTCATATCGAACAGAGTAAGGCAACTGTTCTTTGATTTTAGCATCTGAGTCAATTCTTTGTTTCTTATCTTTTGTTGGTTGGTATCGTTGATCAGCGGAACGAGGCAACATAGTGGACTAGAGATCATTTTTATCAGGGCATGGAGATAAATGTTTGCCCGATTAAAGCAACTCACCAAAAGAATCTTGTTCGAGAGAAGGAGGGACTTCACGCGACGTTCACACACCACCTATGTATCCTCCTGCATTGGCACCAACATTTGATTAGCATACTTCGGTCTCTTTCTCTCAAGATTCGGAATGAATGTGCAATGCGATGAAAGCGAATAATGAAAACCAATTATCGAAAACCAACACGAAAACACATTCATCAAAATCAAGCAGCAAAAAAAAACATTCAACAAAACTCTTGGATTCATTTCAAAAGAAGCCGATCTATTAATTGGAAAGGTTCATTGAATTTCATCCATGAACAATCGATACCAGCAAAGGTTTTTCCAAATACTAAGTTCAAGACTGAGTCAGCAAGCCGTGGGCATTACATAGTGGACCACGAGGAGCGGGGCACTACATAATAACCCACTGAGAAAAAATTTTGTCCTCAAAACTTAAAGAATAAGCTCACCTCCAACACGATCCTGATCTTGATCAAGTAAGGTGGATAAATTGAAAACATGAGTATTTTGCAGCTGCTGATTGTGCGTGTTGTCTTTAATCGGTGGTGGATCCCTCAGCGGCCCACGCTCCTCAGTATCGTCTCTATTTTGTGTCGCATGTCTTTTCTTTGGGCAATCTCTGAAACCATGATTTTTCTGACCACAGTTGAAGCATTCTTTGTTAAGGAAACAACAATATTCTCTGATATGACCCTGTCGGACGCAGAAAGTGCACTCAATTTTGTTGCAAGGTTCCTCCTCTGTCTTTTTCTCTCCGTCGTGGTATCTTTTAGTAGACTGATTACGACTGGTCTGAACTTTCATTGATGTCCTCTTCAGGTTAAACTGTTCCACTTGTACCGTCGCCTTAAGGCATTGGCATATGATTCACATTCTCTGTTCATCACACTTAGTTGAATGTTATCGTTCAGACCTTGTATGAACCGATTCATGCGAACCTTCTCAGTTGGTATCATTACACTAGCAAATATGGCCAACTTGGCAAATTCAGACTCATAGTCTTCCACCAACATGCTCCCTTGTTTCAGTGACATGAATTCATTCTCCATCTTTTGACTGATGGCGGGAGGCAGGTATTGCTCCAAAAATGCCTTCAACGAGGCCCAAGAAATCTTTCCACCCCTAGCAGTTGCGAGCAGTTGCGGCTTCTTCGCATTCCACCAATCTTTTGCTTGCAGGCTTAGTTGCAAAGCGGCACAAACTACCTTTTTGCTACTCGAAACTCCTATGAATGCGAACATACTTTTCATTTTATCGATCCAGTCCATCACCCTATCTGGTGATGTCCTGCCCTCAAATTTTGGAGGTTTCGTATCCAAGAAGTCCTTTGGCCTAAAGGAAGAGTGCCTATGCGCCTGCTGGGGCTCGTCACCATCCACGGGCCTAATCTTGGAAGTGCCAGTTGGATTGTTCGCTGCGGTGGTATCAGGTTTGCCCGTTAGCAAAGATACGATTTGGGCCAAGGTATCCAGCTGTCTCTGTTGGGCCATGCTACGTTCCTATGCTCCTCGGCTTCCTGTCGCTGAATTTTCATCATGGTCAAAATTCGTTCTACCGAATCGGTCGGGCCAGATGGTTGAGGAGTCATTTATCTACAAAAGAATGTAGCTTCTGTCAGTCTTAAAAAATATTATAGACTTATTGTATGGGGCATTGGTTTTCATAACTCAAAAATCACGACTTTTGAAAGCCATCAAAATACTTTATATACTTTTTCAAAAATGATATTTGCAAGAGGCCAAGGATGTAAAGTCGTACACTGATACCAATCTGTCACGCCCCGATCCCGCTAGTTGTCACGTCCCGATTCGACAAACCGTTCGTCCCCATTAGTATTGTGCTGAATCGATCATCCTCGCTAAGGCGTGACGTCGTACGAGTCTAGAATTGCACTCGTACAAGGCAAGAACGTTACGTTTGATCATTATATTCACACACCAAGTTGAAACTTCACAAATCACATCAGAATTGAACACGCAATTTAGAAAGATAGAATGCTTTTTATTCATAGCTTGCAACAAAGTGCAAGTCGTAATTACATTGGATGTCGTTGCGGCTACATTGATTGAAACATAAGAAATATACTCAACAAGCTACATGAATTAACACTTGCCGCTCCATACATTCGCCCTTTTATACATAAGCCTTCGATGAATTGGCTTCAAAATACTTCAAAATGACTCTCCGAACTTTAGCTTCAGTCTAAAGCTCCCGTAGCACCTGGAAAGTTGGGGGAGGGGGTTAGCACACTTGCTAAGTGGATGGGACGAACCCACTCGTCTAAACCGACTCTGATTGTTAAGGTAGGCATGCTTTAGAGTTTTCTTTCTATTTAGAACTAAATGAATTCAGTTTATATCGATAGCCATCTTTGAAGTAATAAAGCATACAATGAAACATAATGATTTATCACAATTCTTACCACGGTCGTGTCCGTCTCTGCATAAAAATAGATATATATTTACTACCTGCATAAGACAATAGGTGAGCATGCTACTATCTTATATGTGCGGTCATTGGTGTTACAAACCACTTGGGACTATCTCAACGGTATTTTGGCCCGTTCAGTCTAGGTTGTAAGCCTGAATGACGGTCCCGCAATGCATCAGTGTCGAAGCACGATTATTCATTCTCTCTAGGTCGATTTGATACTGATGCCCCGGATACCAATTGGAGAAAAATTAAACTTGTGCACAAGCTGTCCATGACCATGCCAATACGTGAACAGTTTAATATATGCAAATAGATTTATATAGCACGGACAGTATTGAATGACATTATCATTTCTCCCAACTCATGCAACGATTTATTTTCCCCAAAGCTGTACGTTCGATTTAGCGTCCCGTAGGCACAAAATTGCCCGAGGTATCATAAGCCATAATCGACGTTTCATATTATTTTGCAGCACGAAAAATAGTCTATCTTTTTACTAGAACCTTAAACTTTCTCGTTTTGGTGCGAAACTTATATTTTCAGAGTAGATTACTCTAAATCGATACATTTTTTCCGAGTTCTTGATCTTAGTGGATTGGCATGCATTTAACTTGGCATCGTTGATTTGAATAAGTTCGAGGCAAAATAATTTCGTTTGCGGGACAGAGTAGAAAAGAAGGGGCCGAACCACCCACCAAGTATTTGATCGTGCCGAGGGTCGAAATGCTTCGCAACGTTCAAGCTTCAATTACGCGAGCTCTTGCAATGGCACCAACACTTAGTCAGAATTTTTTCTTTAATCATTCGTTTCGAAATCCGTAGAATGCATCTAGAAAACGACGCAAAAACACATTCATCAAAACGAAGCGACGAAAGCTCCAAGAAAACCATACAATAGTCCGGTCCCGTCGAATGGACTCTTATATAGAGCTCACTCGTCGAGACGCAGCTTGCTGCATCTAGGACTTATTCCAACATAAGTTATTCCATTAATTGGATCGATTCTCGTAACATTCGTCTAAATCGATTTGATCGATGCCGCAAGGTGTTATCGTTTACCAATCTGAGCGATCGAGTCAGATGGCCAACTAAGTTTTCGACCGATCTGACTCGACGTAAGCATATTACGGAGTCTACCGCCTATCGGAAGCGGGACACTACACTAGGATCGTTCGTCCTCATTTTGATCCCTGCGGGATCATTCGTTCTCGCTAAGGCGTGATGCCGTGCAAGCCTAAGTTGCGCTTGCACAAGGCCAGTACCTACACAAAACAACTAGACAAAGAAAAACACACGCACGCAGCATATTTAATTGCAGAAAACTAAATATTTGGCAAAGAGATTTGAAATGGAAATGCTTCATTTTATTCATAACTGATAGGATTACAAGTACAAAGCTTGCGACTCAAAATGCCATTATTTTGCTTACATATCTCCCTTTGAAAATCTTTTCAAAATAGCCACAATGCCATACATCATATCCCTTTATTACATAGTCGAAAATGAAAAGACACCTTCAAAGGAAACTTGCAAACTTGACTTGAAAATAAAAATGCTTTGAGATAACCAACAAGATCTACTGGGCTAGACGAGCTTTAATGCCTCACTTGAAATTCCCCGATCTTCTTGCTAGCTGAAAAGGATGCCCATAAGTGGGTCAGTACACATCTTGTACTAGCGAGCAATTTTTGGTCGAACTCACAAATATCTGCACTAAGTCAACATATGAAGCTAGCATACATTTATTATGTGATCTTTCTATTTGTATAGGTTCTTTTTAACAATTCATAAGAAACATGACAGTAGAAATATTTCATAACAATCTTACCCATCGTCGACAGTCATCCTTGTACGAAACAGGTTAGCACCATTTGCATATATAAAGCATACTTATTTTTCGTTCCTGCATGTTAGGTTTGCAATGATTCTTGTCTATATGCATGAACCTAACTATTTGTTGGTCCACGGGTCATTCTCCGTGATTAGCCGCTGTAACTCTTGGTTCAGCTCGTCGCTAATGGACATTCTATACACCCCTCTAATCGTGAGATTTTTTTACCTCAGGGTGTTACTCTAATCCCCCCTAGGCCGAGCAGTTTAGGCGCCCCCAAACTGGTCGTGAGGATTGTCCTTGTGCACAAATTGTTTGAGACCAATGCATGAATGCAACTCTATCAAGCAAATCTCTATTATGACAATATATGCATCATTCAGTGTTTCCGTCTTACACCTTATTCTCCATACGGCAAGCCGTATCCTCTCTATCATGTAACTTTAGCAACATTTACAGAAATCTCTTTGCAGCATAATAAAGAGCTTGTAAACATTCATATCGAACACGAGTAAGGCAATTGTTCTTTGATTTTAGCATCCGAGTCAATTCTTTGTTTTTTATCTTTTGTTGGTTGGTATCGTTGATCAGCGGGATGAGGCAACAGAGTGGACTAGAGATCATTTTTATTAGGACATGGAGATAAATGTTTGCCCAGTTAAAGCAACTCACCAAAATAATCTTGTTCGAGAGAAGGAGGGGCTTCACAAGACATTCACGTGCCACCTATGCGTCCTTCTGCATTGGCACCAACATTTGATTAGCATACTTCGTTCGCTTTCTCTCAAAATTCGAAATAAATGTGCAATCCGATGAAAGCGAACAATGAAAACCAATCATCGAAAACCAACACGAAAATACATTCATCAAAACCAAGCAGCGAAAGAAAACATTCAACAAAACTCTTGGATTCATTTCAATAGAAGCCGATCTATTAATTGGAAAGGTTTATTGTATTTCATCCGTGATCAATCGATACCGACAAAGTTTTTCAAATACTCAGTTCAAGACCGAGTCAGTAAGTCGTCGGTATTACATAGTGGACCGCGAGGAGCAGGGCACTACATAATAACCCACTGAAAAAAAAAATTATCCTCAAAACTTAAAGAATAAGATCACCTCCCACACGATCCTGATCTTGATCAAGTAAGGTGGACAAATTAAAAACATGAGCATTCTGCAGCTGTTGATTGTGCGGTTGTCTTTAATCGGTGGTGGATCCCTCAGCGGCCTATGCTCCTCAGTATCGTCTCTGTTTTGTGTCGCATGTCTTTTCTTTAGGCAATCTCTGAAACCATAGCCCTTCTGACCACAGTTGAAGCATTCTTTGTTAAGGGAACGACAATGTTCTCTGATATGACCAAGTCGGCTGCAGAAAGTGCACTCAATTTTGTTGCAAGGTTTCCCCTCTGTCTTTTTCTTTCCGTCGTGGTATCTTTTAGTAGACTGATTGCGACTGGTCTGAACTTTCATTGATGTCCTCTGCAGGTTAAACTGTTCCACTTGTACCGCCGCCTCAAAGGCATTGGCATATGATTCACATTCTCGATTTCACACTTAGTTGAATGTCATCGTTCAGACCTTGTATGAACCTATTCATGTGGACCTTCTCAGTTGGTATCATTACACTAGCAAATGTGGCCAACTTGGCAAATTCAGACTCATAGTCTTCCACGAACATGCTCCCTTGGTTTAGTGATATGAATTCGTTCTTCATCTTTTGACTGATGGTGGAAGGCAGGTATTGCACCAAAAATGCCTTCAACGAGGCCCAAGAAATCTTTCCACCCCTAGCAGTTGCGGCTTCTTCGCATTCCACCAATCTTTTGCTCGCAGGCTTAGTTGCAAAGCGGTACAAACTACCTTCTTGCTACTCAGACCTCCTATGAATGCTGTTTGCAAAAACAAAAGTTGATCTTTATTTCAACAAACTTTGTAAAGAAGATTACAATAATTTTGGGAAAGTACAACTATAGGAATCCGATCTGAATGACGATCGCTTTATCCCTTGGACGATGTGAACTTTGAAGACGGTAGCCTCTGAAGGTTGTAGCAGCACTTTGGCAAGAACTCCTGATATCTGGTGATGATCTCTGATCTCTGTATGTGTGTATGATCCCCTCTAGGAAGGACTTGAAACTCTATTTATCGAGTTCTGGAAATAACTACTTTTTAGTTATTCTGGACTGCGCAAGTTGGATTGCGCTGCATTGGACCGCACAGACATCAGACTGCGCTGGCAGTTACTTGATCGTGGGCCAACTGTATTGGACACATGGCATTATTTGATTGAAATGCGTATGATCGTGTACAGACGGTTACCACGTAATGAGTCATTGATGGCATGAAGGCCACGTGTACTTGTGTCAGTTGTATTGATGGAGTGCGCCAACTAAATTGCGCTGGCTTCGGATTGCGCTGGGATGGACTGCGCTGTAGGCAGATTGCGCTGTATGTGCAGCTGTCCTCGAGCGCTGTGCTGCACGATAAACGAACAGTTTCCTCGTTCTCCGTACTGTCAGCTGTCAGAAGATCTGATTCTCTGTCAAGTAATGATGACGAGGCCACGTCAGCATGTGCACTTGAATGAGTGTGCAGTTCAGCTTGCGCAATCGAATTGGTGCACAATCTGTCTTCTGCGCAGTTCACTTGAAGGATGCATAATTTGATTTTTATGACTTTGTTGATGGGTGCAACTTGATTTTTAGGACCTATAAGACCCCTTCAAAGTTTTCGAAGTTTGAAAAATAGTCAAAGCTTCGAAATACTTTGAATTTTGATTTTAAAATCAAGTTGCGCATATGATGACCTATCTGCGCAATCGAAGAAATTAGCTCCTGTTTATCTGGTACAATCTGAGGAGTCTGTTCATTCTCGAAAACTATAAATAGTTCCCTTTCTCTTCTCTGTCATTCTTTACTTGCTTCTAATCATCTGAAAGAAAGAATTTCCCGAGCTCTCTCGACTCTCCTTCTTCTTCTTCATCAACCTTAATGGCTCTAAAGCGCTCCGTCGCTGAGAAAGGCAAGGCCCCCGCCGAGTCTTCGGCTCGTGCTGCGTCGTGCCCTTTTCGACATAAAATTGCACATCCAGCACTGCAAGGTAGACATCCGATCGAAAACCCTTTTTAGGGTTCTTCATCATTGTTGCACCTTCAAACCGATCTCTTTTTAGAGATTTGGTTACGTTGAGTCGCCCTGTTTAGGGTTTCGGTTGCACAAAATCTAATAATCTTCATTTTTATGAAGACTATTTTCTTGCGCAATCGGTTAGAACGCGCTGGCCAAAGCCAGCGCAGTCTGCTGATTTGCGCAAGGCTGTCCAGCACAAACTGATGCTTTGCGCAAGTTATTCAGTGCAATCTGATGACTTGCGCAAGAGGATGAGTTGGCGCAACTGGACAGTTTGCGCATAGAAGCTATTGTTGCACAATCTGATGGTTACGCAATCTGATGCTTGCGCAATCTGCTGACAGAATCTTTGATTTTACTTGTACTGAATTCTGCTTTTTCTTTTTGATGCAGTTGACATCAGAGAGGACCCTGAGTATGAAATATTTGCAGGGTCCCTTGCTGAGCCGAAATTTAAAGAAGATTTATCCCATGTGCTCTTTCCACAATATGCTCTGCCATCCTCCCGCCAAGCTATCTTGGTAGCTCAGGACAATGAGACTTTGTTAAGTCTGATGAATGGGCAGCCCTTGCAGTCTGCTGATGCCATCACCCACAAGAAACCCATGTTTTTATTCGATGAAGCCATCGACAAGAGTTCTCAACCAAGACCCGTGTTGAGCAGAGAACTTTCCAAAGGAAGGAAAAACTGATCCTGTTACCGGACATTGCTAGATGCCTCCCTCTAGCACGATATGCTCATGCAAGCCATCCCAGGAGGATGGACTGGGACATTACTCCCCTTCAGCAGGCACGGACAGGAAAGATTTGTGTCAAGAAAGGCCCAAACAATAGAGACATGTTCTATAGCTCTTCTGAGCGACACATCACTTTACTCAGAGGGTTGAAACCAAGCTGTATCCCTCCAGAAAACTCTTCTTTACTGCTGCCGGTAAGGACACCAATCTTTGCTAATGAGTATGCAAAAGCTGAGGGCAGATATCCGGATCAGGACATCCGGCTGACCGGTTTGGTGAACCCGGAGAACAGGAGGTGGAACTGCATAGCCAACTGGATATTGGCTCAGTTTGAAGACAAACTTAAAGAGATCGAGCTTTATAATGCGGTATATGCTACCGTGTATGGCTTCCACCCAAACCCTCATCTGTTTTTGGCCCTGGTAGAGAGGTATAATTATAGGACAGGGACCTTCATGATGCCCTGCGGGGAGATGGGATTAGCCCTCCATGAGATGAAGTACATCTCATGCCTACCAACGGGAGACTTCCCTTATGAGGAGTATGTTCCCACAAATGACGAGTTAGATAGACTACGTCGGGAAAATGCAGAGATGGTGGCAGTTTTCGACGAATTATTGTGCCATTACAATATATGCTCCCTGTACTACAAGAGCGGCTCTTCTGGCACATGTTATTCATCGAAGTGGTTGCCGTATCTTTTTCTTAATCATATCATTGAGAAAAAGACCAAGGATCATGACTCATGCAACCCAACTTTTTTTTAATCTCTTAGCCACAGTGAAGTAATAAAACTGATGGAAGAGAATAAGAAGATGGATATCAGAGTTAATGATGAACACCAATACCCTCCGCTCAAGCCCGAAGATTTTGTTGAAAGCTTTATAAGAATGGGCTACAGGTCTATGTCACGAGAAGCCCAGCTGGCGGGATTCCTGACATACTGGCTCCGTCGATTCGTCGTGCCCGGAGCAAGTACTGTGGACCGCTTCCTCCGCGGTGTACTCTTTGCTGCCGTCCGGTTAGTCTTCGGCTACCGGATGGATTTGCTTTCAGCGATGACTTATAGAATAAATATAGGTCTCCGTCTGTATGTCGACTCCATGATCAAATGGAAGGGTGAAAAGGAGAACTTCCCTCGATTGGAGTTGCCTTACACCTATCTATTCGGGTGGTTGCTTCTGCACCATCCGTCTTTGATGAACCCCGACATGGGAGCAGTCGGTGGTAGCTTCCTGCGTAGATTCTCTCGGAGCAAGTGGGTGTACGTTAGTCTGAAGGACTGCAGACGTGCCCTGAACCTTGGCAAGGGATGGAATTTTTACTGCTTTGCCCCTCCAGCTGGTTATGAATTCATGGCAACAAATCTGGTTGACCTTGTGAGGCAACCATTGGGTCGAGCAGCTTTTGACTGGCTGAAGGCGATCAGACCATCGCATTTGGTGTACAGATTTGAGGAGGAGTGCTATCTGGAACCATATCTGCCGAGTCGCTTCGCTCGTCAATTTGGTTACGACCAGTTCCATGTGGGCAACGCTATAACTTGCCTACAAGGAAAGGGGTACCTGATTGCTGGTGCCAGAGCATGGGCCTACTATAACGCTCGAGACACTAAGACAGTGTTCTTGATGCCAAACAAGAATGATAATGGCCCTAGAATGTTATATACATATTCACTGTTTTATACAGCTGTAAATACTTTCGCCGAGAATTTCAGTCTGGCGGATAGCTTCGCGATGGCGATGCGTTTGAAGAAAGGAGCAACTGCTACACTAGCTCCAGCAAATGATGAACAACATGAACCAGTGGATGATCCTTTAGAGGCCTCAAGGGAAGTTAACTTCCCTGAGGAAGTTAATGAACCACTGAGGATTTCTTTGAAAGTTGTTAAGTCTCCGGCCAGGGAGAGGAAAAGAAGAATTAATGAGCCTTCCTCTCCTGTAGCAAAGAAGAAACTTATCTTGGATCAATCAGAGAAAGTTACCACTAGATCACAGTCTCGGCAACTGGCCGAGTCGACCCAGCGAGAAGAAGCAACTACACCAACTTCTCTTCCACAGCGAGTTGATATGGTAAATGTTGAGAGTCCAGAGAGACATCTTCATCGGAATAAGCTGGCTTTTAGAAAAAGAAAGAAGGCGATCCTGTCCTCGGTGGTGGCCAGCGCTGCTGCTGGAATTACTATGTCATCTCCTACTCCTGTTTCTGAGCCTAGTCCAGAGTAGAGAGATGAGACTGAGCAGAGGGAGGAGGCTGCAGAGCCTAGAGAGGATATTGTAGAGGAGGAGCAGGAAGCTTTGCGATCTCCTTCTCCAGCGGTAGAAACTACTCAACTTCCTGTTACACCAGGAACAATCCGCGAGGAGGAGGATCATTTAATGATTGAAGCATTAAACGATTGCGACTTCGGTCTACAAGAAGATGCTGATCATGCCGCTGCAACTGCCAGCGAGGAAGCTCCTGAGGATAATGAAAGTGAAGAGAGTACATCATCAGAGGCTGTTGATGATACACAGAATCCTGAAGAGGACATTGAAGTCCATATATCTCCCAAAGCAGCTGATGACACCCTAGATCCTGAAAAGGATATTGAGGTGCAGGTATATCCAGAAAAGATTGCAAATGAGGAAGTGGCCCTGGAGGAAACTCCTACTGTTGATCCCAAAGGTATAAAATGAAATTATCAATCTTCTTTTCATAGATTAATAGCTAACATCTCTATCTTTTGATCCATGCAGAAATCGAATCTTCCCCAGCTCCTCCAGTGTGCATGGATATAGTACCTGTAACGACGATAGCTAGCAGCAGTCGTCATTTGTCAGGTGGCTCCGAGGCAGGCAGTAGCCAGACAGTAATGTCTGAGGCTACTTCTGCTAGATTGGAATCTGTGCCAGCAAATGACCGAATCATCATTGAACCAAGCCATGGTAAGACTGCTTTTACTTTTGATCTTTTCAATAGCTGCAAATGACAGACAAAATGATAAAGTTTATCTGTTTTTACAGAGGAACAACCGAGAGGAGCAACCAGCTCTACTTTAGCCCCCTTATTTAAAGAGCCTCCCGTCCAAGTGGCTGAACGTCCTACTGCTTCATCATCAACAGGAGTCGCTGCTACTCCTGGTGCTTTGGCCACCAACCAATTTGTCATCAGCTCTTTCACCAACTTCTTCTTTAACTCTTTGGGACCCTTAATAGATAGGGTGATAGAGAAGGAAGAGGCTAATTTTTCTACAGTTAGAGGTCCAACCTCTTAGTTGATTAATGCCATCCGCAGCCAAGGTGATGAAGCTCAGGCTACTTTTCTTGATCATATATTAGATGAGTTGGAGACTTCAGTTAAGAGCTACAAAGAGCTACGAAAGGGAGAGGTAGAGCCTCTGGTGCAAGCTGAATTTGAACGGATGTCTCAAGAGGCCGCGGTTGAGAAAGTTAATTTTCAAGTTCTCTTGGATACTTTCACTGCCAAGTCCGCTGAATACAACTCCAAAGTAGAAACAGTGGCATCTATTGCTGAAGAAAAAGAAAGGAAAGTTGCTGAATTACAAGCAGAAATTGCCCGTCTTCAGGAAGAACTGAGACTTGCTCAATTAACTCTGGAAGATAAAGCTACCCAATATCAAACTGCAATTCAACAATTTGATGTTCTGACTCAGGAGAGAGATGAACATGCTGCAGCTCACCAAGCTGAAATCACTCGCAGACTAGTAACCCTGCCAACCTTCGATGATAAATCTGGGATGGAAGAAGCTAGAAAACGAGTGATGGAATCTCGTGAAGAGCGACTACACATTTTGAAGCAGCAGATAACCAATTTGATGACACCACCGGCTGAGTAGAAGGATCTTTTGTATCTTCTTGTTTTTCATGATATGTCTTTGTAACGTCTTTCATCTTTGATCAATAAAAAGACATTTTTTGTGGCTCTATTATTTGTTGCATATCTTATTCAGATATAAATAATAGAGATAGAAAATATATTCAGAGGTACAAGACATGATATATTTCTTGATTCTGGAAAATAATCATATTCAATTATATCTGCTCAGAGGTAATATGGACGTGGCAAATATAATTTATTGAATATTATTATTTCAATAGACAACCTAATCAAAGATGACAAGTTGCTGATAAAAATGAACTAAATAATTTGTCAAGGTAAATGAACGAAATGAATCGTCGGGTGAATATAATGAACGGGCGAGCCGTCAGATAATGAACGGGAGAACCGTCAAGCGGATGTGTGAACGGACGAACCATCGGCTTGAATATGATGAATGAACGGGTAAACCGTCGGATAATTGTGGAATGAATGGGTAAACCGTCGGATAATGAACGGGCGAACCGTCGGAGGGATATGATGAACGGACGAACCGTCAAATAAATATGATGAACGGATGAACCGTCAAATGAATGTGTTGCTTCATAGTCTTACGACTCTCTGTCTATAAATAGAACAAAAAATCAGATGGGATGGTCACTTTCACTTTTCAACATAAAGATGTCGTCTGGAGATGCATCTAAGAAGGCCGAGGTCGCCCCGAAGGTGAAAGCGGGTACTGAAGAACGTCCAGTCGAGCCGGCTCAACCAAAGCAGATAACGACGGGCAAAAGTTCATCTGCCCCCAAACCGCCAAAGGACATCTTAGACTTCCTTCTCGAACCAGGGAAGACCGAAGAAGAAGAAGCTATGAGAATGGCTGCTTGCAAGTTCCTGGTGGGTTCCAGCAGGAATGTTCTTGACTCTTTTGCTGATCATGTTTTTGATAAAGACGGTAGTGGCCCGCGTCCCAATTTCGAGAAGGATGATAGTGATCTTCCTTGATATTATGTACTATCATTCAAGATGAAATAAAACTGAATTTTATTTATGAACTTGTCTGATAATTACAATCAATGTCTGTTACATTTACACATAATATTTTTTGAGGAATTTGTCATTGATGGGCATCATTGCAACTCGACCGTCTAGTTCTGTGAGTTGATAGGCTCCATTTGAGAAGACTTTGTTCACGATATATGGCCCTTCCCACTTCGTATCGAACTTGCCTTTGCTCGAGTGAGTCATAGTCATAGGACGTCTGACTGTTAAAACGAGCTCTCCTTTCTGAAAGGCCCTGACTTTAACTTTGCGGTTGAAAGTCTTTGAGATGCGGGCTTGGTATAACTCAATATGCTGTTGAGCTAATAGCCGCTTCTCATCGAGCGCTTCTAATTCTTGAAGTCGTAGAAGATCGTTGTTCTCTGTCGTAAGTTCATTGGCGATGGCAATCCTCAAAGACGGAATTTGGAGTTCTAAAGGTAGAACTGCTTCACAGCCGTACACCAAAGAGAAGGGTGTACAACATATAGGGTTACGGACCGTAGTACGGTAGGCCCAAAGACATTCTTCAAGCTTTTCACTCCAGTTTCGTTTGTTAGTAGACACAAACTTCTTGAGGAGCTTGATGATAGTCTTATTGAAACCTTCTGCCAAGCCATTAGCAGCAGGATTGTAGGCTGTCGAAGCGACGTTGTCAATCCGATGATCGTCACAGAACTTTGTGAACTTTTGGCTGATGAATTGAGGTCCGTTATCGTGGATGATTCGTCGAGGTACACCAAATCTATAGATGACATGGTGTTTGACGAAGTTGATGACGCTGCTGGTCTTGACTTCAGCCAATGGTATAGCTTCGGCCCATTTGGAGAAGTAGTCGATTATTGTTAGTATGAACCGATGCCCTCTAGAAGAAGAAAGATTGATGGGACCGATGATGTCCATGTCCCAAGCTTCAAAAGGCCAGGAAGCAGCAGTCGGATGAAGGAATTCTGATGGTTGATAAATGAAATCTGCGTGGATTTGACAAGCTCGACATTTTCTCGCATATTCGATGGCATCAGATACCATAGAGGGCCAGTAGTAACCCATGCGTCGGATACGATCCTGTAGCTTAGGACCGGGTTGATGCGCTCCACAGACACCGTCGTGAGCTTCACGTAATACTTGCTTTGCTTCATCACCAGCAAGACAGCGTAAGAGTAGGCCGTCATAAGTCCGTCGGTAAAGAGTTTTGGTGGTCTGATTATAGTAGAATCGTAGAGACCATCGACGAATACTCGTAGCCTCATTGGGATCTTCAGGGAGTATGTCATGGACCACGAAGTCGATGAAAGGAGTTCTCTAATCTTCATTGATAACATTGACTTCAGTAAGATTACTGAACTCAATATTACGATTGTTTTCGACACAGAACAGTTCTCGATTAGAGATGACCACCACTTGCTGTCTTTTGATAGGGATGGCTAAAACTGCTGCAAGATTAGCCAAAGCATCTGCCTCAGTATTGCAAGCTCGTCGTACATATTCAATGAAGAAGGCTTTGAATGATGTAGCCATGTTGATTGCCGCTTCATAGTAAGGCACTAGATCTTGATGGCGAACTTCATAAGTCCCTCTAACCTGATTAACAACCAGCTTGGAATCATAATAAACTTCAAGATACTCGACGTCAAGTTGTCTGGCTAGCTGAAGACCAATGAGTAGAGCATTGTACTCTGCCACATTGTTGGAGGAAGGCTCATCTAGGGAGTAAGCTCTTTGAATAGCTGACCCGTCTGGAGAAACAAGGACAACTCCAACTCCTGCGACAATGGCACCATTGGGTCCAATCCTGGATGCACCATCAAAGAATAGACGCCAAGTAGGAAATTCTTCGGAGATTGTATTAGATTCCAAAGTCTCGTCTGGAATTTAGTCATAGAGTTTAGACGTTTCTGGAACATGATGAGTTGCCAAGAAATTTGTCAGTGCTTGACCTTTGACAGACTTTTGAGAGACATATACCATGTCATATTGGGCTAGCAGAATGGCCCATGTAGCCAGCCGAGAATTGAGTGTGCTAGGCTTCTTCATCAGTACCCGAAGAGGATTAACTCGGGATATGACATGAATAGTTTGGCCAATGATGTAATGCCGAGTCTTCTGAACAACAAACATAAGAGCTAGGCATTCCTTTTCAACCGGACTATAACGGTGTTCAGCACCAATCATAGTACGACTGAGGTAGTAGATGGCTTGTTCGTGGCCTTCTTTATTCTTTTGGGCAAGTAAAGCACCCAATGAATGATCCATAGCACGGACATACATTAAGAATGGTATGCCAGAGATCGATGGCACCAATACTGGTGGATTCATAAGATACCATTTTATGTCGTCAAATGCTCGTTGACATTCTTCGGTCCAAACGAAAGATACACCCTTCTTCATGAGTTGCGTAAATGGTCTGCAGCGTCCAGACAGATTCGAAATGAATCTTCTGATGTACGCAAGTCGACCTTGGAATCCTCGTAGCTCTTTTAGGTTGCGTGGAGGACGCATCTTTTGAATGGCTTTGATCTTCTCGGGATCCACGTGTATACCCTTAGAGGTAATGACGAAGCCGAGAAATTTGCCACTAGAGACACCCAAGAATGACTTGGTGGGATTCATTTTGAGTTGATGTTGGCGCATGAGATTAAAGATAGTTCTCAAGTCTTGGATGTGATCTTTCTTTAGACGACTTTTGACAGCAATATCGTCGATGTAGCATTCGACAGTCTTGCACAGATGATCTCGAAATATGGTACTCATGGCTCGTTGATATGTTGCACCAGCATTTTTGAGACCAAACGGCATTACAGTATAACAGTAGACTCCGCGAGGAGTGCGGAAAGAAGTATGCTTTTCGTCTTCAGGATTCATCCGAATCTGATTTTATCCAGAGAATCCGTCCATGAAAGATATTCTTTCGAACCCACAGGTGTTGTCGATCATGACGTCCGTGATAGGAAGAGGAAATTTATCTTTTGGACATGCTTCATTAAGATCCCAAAAGTCTATGCAGACTCAAACTTTGCCGGTTTTCTTTAGAACTGGGACGACATTGGCTACCCAATCAGGATGCTGTTCTTCTCGGATAAAGCCACAAGCGATGAGCTTCTTGACTTCATCGTCGATTGCGTCCATCATTTCTGGCTTGAAATGCCGTTGTTGCTATTTGACCGGTTTTGCATTCGACAAGATGTTCAATTTGTGAGTAGCAACTTTAGGATCTAGTCCTGGCATGTCTTCATAGCTCCAGGCAAAGACATCAATGTATTCTTGAATAAGAAGAATCAATTCTTGCTTATCTGCCTCTGGAAGGTTCTTACTGATGAATATTGGACGAGGTGACCCGCTCTCTCCCACATCAATTTGAACTAATTGATCTTCAGTAGGAGGTTCTCTTTGTTCGAATCGGAGTTCCCATTGGGTATCCATTCGTTGAGCCCAAGGATCTGTTTCAGGACTTTCTTCAATATCCTCGTCATAGCCTTCTGGATGTTCGACGGAGACCATGTTAGAAGATATAGTCAGCCGATGGACTTGACCGATGCTGGTGTCAGAATGCCATGATCTGGAATCAGAAGAGTTAGAACGCTCCTCACTATCGGATTCAGAAGATGCTGGGAATAATACTGGAGGAGAAGCATATCCGAGACCTCTTTTGGTCCTGCTATAATACATCTCTGACTTTCCTTTCGGAACAGTTGTACGGATAGGAGTTCTTCTACCTTTACCGTAGTTGAGGCCACTCTTGAAGTCATAACCCATCTTTCGGATGATGTCTTTTGATTGTTGACTGTAACGATGGAGTTGAAGATGCCCCGTATCATTACTTTTGCTATCATCCGTATAGCTGAATTGTTGTTCCGGTCTTTTACTAAAAAGTATTGGACTCTCGCCTTTCTTACGAGCAGGAACAATACGATATGAATTCTTTGGGTGTTTAAATGAGACTTCTGTTTGAAGAGATTGCACAACTCCCATCGTAAATGACTGAAAGCTATCTAACATATCCAAATAGCACTTAACATGATAAATGACATCAGTATACTGGAAAGTAGATGCTTTTTCATTGATTTCTATATTTATATTTACAGCAGGACCTTTAGCCTTAGCAGGCTTGGTCAGATTGATTACAAGAGGGAGAGAAGAAGAACGTGGAGGAGGATTGGCTTTGTTACGACGGAGGTCGATAACAAGCGGCTCAGAGGAGATGAGCTCCCTTTTATCCTTGTTATGAGATAAATCAATAACAAGTGGCTCAGAAGAATTGAGCTGCCTTTTTTTCTTGTTACGACGGAGGTCAATAACAAGTGGCTCAGAAGAGGTGAGCTCTCTTTGATCCTGATCATCATCAGTTGATTGCTTCTGGACCGGCAAGTGAATAGCCAGTGGCTTGGAGGACTGCGGACGAGAAACACGCCCTTTGACAGGTATGATGAGGGTGTCATTAGGCACTGTTTCTTGCTCTTTTTCAGTGTCCAGGGATTGGACAACCTTCATGAATTCGTCCTTGTACATACGGGCATCGTTGCAGTATGCTTCGACGCAACCTCCTTTTGCACTTCTCCATTGTCATCAACGTATTTGAAACATTAATGGAGAGTCGAAGGAACAATGTTATTCTCATGCAGAAATGGTCTTCCCAGCAAAGCATTGTAAGAACAACCATGATTATCAATGATATAGAAGGTCACCTTTGTGCGAAGATTGCCTATTTGGAGTTTTAGGCGAATCTTGCCCAGAGGCTCACTCCTTCCCTGGTTGAACCTGAGAATAGTGGTGATTGTACTGGAAAGACTATGTACTGGGATCTTCAATGCATCCAACATTGTCTTCGACATGATGCTGAGAGCAGACCTTGGATCTATCAGAATACGATCAACTTTTATCGAGTCAACATATCCTGTATATTATAGAGGACGGTCGTGCCTGTTGTCTTCCATCAACATGTCATCCTGTGTGAAAGTTATGTTTGGAACTAACTCCAACACACTATGACAATGGAGGCAAAAGACTGGCTCTGCTTTCGACTTCTTCAGCAGGGCTAGACAGGTTTCTGCTTACATGAGAGCCTCATCAGAGTTTCCCGAGTCTCTTTGAAAAGGCGCAAGAGCTCGAAGATGGACAGCCGGGCCGGTGTATTAGCTAACTGAGCCAAGATGTCAAAGTTGTAAGGCTTTTCAAGTCCGAAAGGAGATGACTTCTTCAAAGATTTGTCGAAGCGGACTTGTTGTTTGCCTTTGTCAGCGACTGTCGGCTTGGGAGGAGTAGACTCTACAACCGATGATGATGCAGTAGGAATATCCTCAGTAGAAGCAGGCTGCACTGGAGCAGGCTCAGAAGAAGAAGCATGATTCTCTTGAGCTTCGGGGTAGTCTTTTAGATAAGCTTTCCCTGATCTTGTGCCCAACAAGATTTCTTCCTCAAATATGGGGTCAAAAGACACCATATTGCAAGTCTTTGTCTTGTCTTTGGAGCGGTCTTTCTTCGTGGAGAAAGTGGAAACTTCGAACTCTGAAGCAAAATCAGGGTGAATCCACATAATCTCGCCATTGTCAAGAGACAAAGGGACGAGACCTTCACTTCGTGGAGAAAGGAGATTCTCGATCTTAAGAGTAGCTTTGGGGATTGGAATGACACCGTGTTGTACCATCTGGGGCAGAAAGTTACCGAATTAAACTGAGACCATATTTGCGGTAACAGTCTTCTCATCTTGCTGCAGAGTGACAACACCAGCGTTGACCAGTTCTTGAATTTTGCCTTTGAGCACATAACATGCTCGAGTGGGATGCCCAATGAACCTGTGATATACACAGTACTTAGGATGATCAGTCTTACCGACTTCATCAGGCTTCTTCGGATCTGGGAGCTAGAGTTTATTGCTTTTGATCAAGCAATCAAAGATGCTCACTGTGTCATTCTCGTCAAAAGAGTACTCTACTTTCGGACGAGGTTTCCTTGGTGGAGGTGCTGAAGGAGTAGGAGTGGACGTAGGGGAAGCTACGTTGACTGCCAGAGATTCTTTGTTCTTGTTCGTCAAGTTGATATTCAAAGTTTCTTTTCCCTTGCGGTTGTTCTGGCGATTGCTACCAACCGATATCTGATGTTCATCCTGGTCGGGGTTAGACATTTGTATCCCTAACTGCTTGAATTTGTCGCCGCTAACTTCAGCTACTTTAGCGTTGACAATGAAGGATGGCCAGTCTTGGAACTGAGTAGACCCTGTCCACATGCTGATGATAGGCAAAAGATTTTCCTTGCAGGTGTCTATGGTGGCAGCGGCCGGAGTTCCAGGAGGCATTTTTAAAGCTTTCCGACGGAACCTTTCAATGAAACTCTCAGCCGTTTCATTGTGTCTTTGTTTATTTTATTGAGGGCTGACATAGTCATGTCATTGATCCCCTCATAGAATCGTTCCAAGAAGATTTATTTTAGACCAGAGAAGGAGGTGATACAACCATCGGGCAAGCTTCTGTACCAATCGTATGCTACGCCGGCTAAACAGCCGACGAATAGTCTGGTAAGAAGAGCGTCATTTGGTTGAAGTTGGACAGTCATAACCTCAAAATGGTTAATGAACTGACTGGAAGAAGTGCTGCCATCCAACATCGAGATTGTTGGAATCTTGTACTTCGGAGGAAATAGGACTTCCTTCCATTCAACTGGGTAAGGTTTCTTGATCCCCAACCTCTGCAAGTTATCCTTCTCTTTGAAAGCTTCGAACTGAGTGCGTAGGAGCTTGACAGCTTCATTGGCATCTTCCACTGATGTAGAAGGAGCAGGCTGAGTCACAGTGTTAGGAGGAGGAACAGCGTGATAAGCACTACCCCCAGCACCTGACTGACTGGGTGTAGGTTGGATCTGTACAGGAGGTACTGGAAGAGATGCTACCCCCAGTCCTGCATTGACAGGCACCGACGATGCTATAATTTCAGGATTTGTAGGAGGTACGGTCGGTGGTACTGTATGCTGGGCCACAATGATGGAATGCATACTTACAACCATTTCAGCCATGGTCTTTAGCTTGTCTTCTAGTGCAGCAATTCGTTGTTCTTGACTAGCTGAACTGGAAGCATCAGGATCTTCATTGACAACATAAGCTGTTACTTCTCTAGGTACAGTAGAAGATACTGTTTGTTCAGAGCTTTCGCTGTATGCGTCATAGTCAGAGAAAGAATCATCTCCTGAGTGAGAAAGAGAGAGATGACCGGAAGGATCTTGAAGATTCCTTTGACCGATTGCGTCTCGGCTTCGGGATCGGATATGTTGGAATACTCCTTCAGAAGATTCTTGGAGTAGATCCAAATACCGCTGGCTGGGCTTGCGAGGCTTCCCGTGCTTGGAGCACTTCCTACCCCCAGTGTCTCTGGAAGTCATGTTGACAGAAGCATACAAAACTTTGTTTTCGTCTTTTGACATAGGTTCAGAGTTTGAAAAGTTCAAACGATCGAAGACAGATCGTCTGGTTGTCTGACAACAACACTTGATGACAACCTTGTGGTTACAATGATGTCCAAGTGGTTGCACTGGGGATGTTGAGATGTTGTTCCGTTTTTGCTTGAGGTGTTCTCGGAGATCGGGAACAGCAACGGGACGGGCAGAAGTTCGAGGGATGTGTTCTTTGACAATATTTGGAACATGGTTCCGGTTCTTCAAATGTTTTGTCCCTTGAGTGTACAGAAAAGTACTCATTTCATTGGCATAGGTGTCCGGATTCTTGATCCTGGAAGTTTACTTCTGATGCTGGTTGGTCTTCGGCATTGGCTGTTTGCGTTTCACCGAAGTTGGTCGATTGAGATAAGTTCTTAGATCAGCAAACTCACCCCCAGGGATTTTTGTCTGAGACACTAACAATTTTCCCTGTCTTGAACGGGAGATCTCGAGAGTTGGGAGATCTTGGAACTCTGCTACCGGAGTAGGCAGAATACCCCTCTGATCAGTACACTTCCCTTTAGCAAGGAGGGAAGAAGAACCCTTGTGAGAAAGAGTTTTTGTACTGACTAGTGCCGGAGCACGTTCAGATTGATCTTCTACGGTAAAAACCGAAGAAGACTGAGAAAAGATCAAAGGGCCTTTTCCTTTGTTTTGTAAAGAAGGGTTAGCTAAAGAGCGTTTTCCTCTGTTATCTTCCAAGTCATGGGACGAGGAAGTTTGAGAAAAGACCAACGGGCCTTTTCTTTTGTTCTGGGGAGGAGGAGGAATAGCCAAAAGACTACCCCCAGTGGATTGCGCAGGAGCAGCAGGGTGCTTGAGAGGAAGAGTAGAACTTTTTCCCTTGCTGTGGAAAGAGGAGAGATTAGCCAAAGGGCTGTCTCTCTTGGATTGCGCAGGCATAGCTTGCGCATGGGTTGATGGCGCACTAGCAGGTTGTGCATGAGTAACTCTGGCAGAAAGTCTTCTGGCCTCAGTCACAATGGCTTGTGCAGCAGGAGTCTTGTTGCCAGAGTGTTTGTGTTGTACTCTGGTTGCTGGAGTAGTAGACTGCGCAGGCAGAGTTGCAGCCGACTGCGCCAGAGGAATATGAGTCTTGTACTTTGACAGAGCAGCATATGAAGTGGTTTGTGCACTGGCAACAGCAGACTACGTATGAGTAGTAGAGGCAGATTGTGCAACAGCAGAGACAACAGACTGTGCAACAGTCTTAGTAGCAGAGACTTTAGACTGCACAGCAGTCTTGGTGGCAGAATCAACAGACTGTGCAGCAGTCTTGGGGACCCACACTGGGCGCACTTTGCTCGTGGCAGAAGTTATCGCAGTGCGAGGGGTGGTCCTGGAGTTGATCATGGCTTCGTAGGCCGTCTGGTTGACCTTCACAACCAGCGTTTTCTGCGTCTTTCCGATAGACGCAACGTCACATTGAGTTGTCACTTCCTCGTCGGAGGAGAAAGTAGTCCCCAGCAGAGTCGCCATTTTGTTTGTAAAAACAAAAGTTGATCTTTATTTCAACAAACTTTGTAAAGAAGATTACAAGAATTATGGGAAAGTACAACTATAGGAATCCGATCTGAATGACGATCGCTTTATCCCTTAGACGATGTGAACTTTGAAGACGGTAGCCTCTGAAGATTGCAGCAGCACTTTGGCAAGAACTCCTGATCTCTGGTGATGATATTTGATCTCTGTATGTGTGTATGATCCCCTCTAGGAAGGACTTGAAACTCTATTTATAGAGTTCTGGAAATAACTGCTTTTTAGTTATTCTGGACTGCGCAAGTTGGATTGCGCTGCATTGGACCGCACAGACATCAAACTGCGCTGGCAGTTACTTGATCGTGGGCCAACTGTATTGGACACATGACATTATTTGATTGAAATGTGCATGATCGTGTACAGACGGTTACCACGTAATGAGTCATTGATGGCATGAAGGCCACGTGTACTTTTGTCAGTTGTATTGATGGAGTGAGCCAACTGAATTGCGCTGGCTTCGGATTGCGCTGGGATGGACTGCACTGGAATGGACTGCACTGCAGGCAGATTGTGCTGTATGTACAGCTGTCCTCGAGCGCTGTGTTGTACGATAAACGAACAGTTTCCTCGTTCTCCGTGCTGTCAGCTGTCAGAAGATCTGATTCTCTGTCAAATAATGATGACGAGGCCACGTCAGCATGCGCACTTGGATGGGTGCGCAGTTCAGCCTGTGCAATCGAATTGGTGCGCAATCTGTCTTCTGTGCAGTTCACTTGAAGGATGCATAATTTGATTTTTATGACTTTGTTGATGGGTGCAACTTGATTTTTAGGACCTACAAATGCGAACATACTTTCCATTTTATCGATCCAGTCCATTATCCTATCTGGTGATGTCCTGCCCTCCAATTTTGGAGGTTTCGCATCCAAGAAGTCCTTTGGCCTAAATGAAGAGTGCCTATGCGCTTGCTGGGGCTCGTCACCATCTACGGGCCTAATCTCGAGAGTACCAGTTGGATTGTTCGCTGCGGTGGTATCAGGTTTACCTTCTAGCGAAGATACGATTTGGGCCAAGGTATCCAGCTGTCTCTGCTAGGCCATGATACGTTCCTTAGCTTCTTTCCGCTGAGTTTCCATTTGGTCCTGTTGCGCCAGGTTACGCTCCTCAGCTTCCTGTCGCTAAATTTTTATCATGGCCCAAATCCGTTCTACCGGGTCGGTCTGGCCAGATGATTGAGGAGTCATTTATCTACAAAAGAATGTAGCTTCTGTCAGTCTCATAAAATATTATGGACTTATTGTATGGGGCATTGGTTTTCATAACTAAAAAATTGGGACTTTTGAAAGCCATTAAAATACTTTATACACTTTTTCAAAAACGATATTTGTAAGAGGCCAAGGACATAAAACCGTGCTCTGATACCACCGATCCCGCTAGGGCCGTTCGTCCTCGCTTTGATCCTTGCGGGATCGTTCGTTCTCGCTAAGGCGTGATGCCGTGCAAGCCTAAGTTGCGCTTGCACAAGGCCAGTACCTGCACAAAATAACTAGATAAAGCAAAACACACGCACGCAACATATTTAATTATAGAAAACCAAATATTTGGCACAAAGATTTAAAATAGAAATGCTTTATTTTATTCATAACTTGATATGATTACAAAATACAAAGCTTACGACTTAAAATGTGTAATGCCCGTGGTTCGTATTATGTATCTCGGTATACGTGTACGTATTTAGACCCGTATTGTATGTCTTCTTGTTTGGTTTAGCCCGACTTGACTTGGTTCAGCTTGGTTTTGAATGGTTTGGTTTTGCTTGATTTTATGTGAACCAAACCACTCCTACCTACCACCACCCTCTTCATTAAATATCCCACCACACATTTCTCTCTCCACATTAACTTTCTTCTTCTCCACTATTACTTCTCCACCAACCTGAGAGAGTGGAGAGCTTAGGCAAGTGCATCTTGCTTCATGGAGGAACCCCATTTTTTATTGTTCCATTGTCTCCCTCATGTGTTTCTAACCCACTTTAGTACTTAGCATTTTTCATTTCTGTGGTTAGATTCTTGCAGATCTAGTTTTATGGTATTTTCGGTTTCCATGAATTTGATCTATCAAGCTTGCATATTTTTGCTAGTTGATGGTTCCATCTTGTAGAGAATTCTATTTTGTCCAAATTTGACCTACGGGAGTTCGGATTTGGGTTCATGATGTTGTTTGGAGGAGCATGGAGGTCATGGTATTTTCCATGGACATGTTCTTTGTGGGAGCTATTAATTTTACTCTGGCCGCATGAGTATTTTAGCTCCTGGCCGCATGAGCATTATTTATTGCATGGCCAGTTGCTTGCAAGCTTGCATACAATTGCATGCAACTTGTCTGGGCCGCATAGGCCATTAGACAATTCATAGCTACATGGTCTTGCAAGCATTAATTGCTTGCATGCATGCATTAATTACTGGCATTAAATAATTGTCATTAGTATTAATTAATTACTTGGCCTTAGCATCAGCCGCAAGCATTATTTAATGCATTATATTAATGCATGTATACTTTGTACAGTAGGTTAGCCGCATGGGAACCATTCACAGCCGCATAAGCTTTTACATTTAAATGCATACTTTAGCTTGCATGCAATAATTGCATGCCTTAGCCAAGAGTATTTAATAATTGCCTTAGCCAAGAGTATTAAATAATTGCATTAAGTATTTTAAATAATTGTATTTACTTGCATTAAGTAATAGTATTAATTAATTGCATTAAATAATTGTATATACTTGTATTAAGCATTTACATGCCAGCATATGGCATTAAGTGTTTACTTGCTTTAGCATTAATTGCTATTAGCATTAGTTAAGTAGCCTTGCCGCATAAGCATAGAGTGCTTGGCTTTGTGCATGGAATGGCTGGCATGTATTTGCCATTAGCTTGCTGGCCTCATTAAATAGTTGGCTGCATAGGGAATGCTTCTTAGCCGCATATGCTAACAAGTCCATGGCCGCATATGCAAATCCCCCCCATTTTAATTTCTTGCTGCATGCAATTAGTGCTTGGCCCACCAAGCATACTTGCATGACAGCATGCAAATGCTATTATTGGCCGCATGGCCCCTTTCACTTGCATGGCTTATTATATACATGTTATCATTGCTTCACGTGGATCATTAATTAAATGGTTCACGTGAACTTTCCTTCCTTGCTGTATTGATTTTTGGGTCCCACTTGGCTAGAATATATATAATTTAGGCCACAAGGCCTCTGTACTTGAGTGGCCACGTGCCCTTTTCTTTTTACTTGAATGTAAGTTTGCATTTAATGAGGGTCCCACTATCTTTTGTCTTATTTGCTTGCATGCATTCTTGGCCGCATGACCCCTTCAGTTATTTTCTGGCCGCATGAGCTTTGGTTGGCCGCATGGGACCCTACCCACTCTTGGCCGCATGGAGTCCACTTTGATTGTTTATTATTTTATTTGCTTATCCACTTTGATTGTTTAATATTTTATTGCTTGATTTGTGGTCAAAATTTTTTCCCACTCCCAACATGAAAGTTGTAAATCTTTTCCTTGGCTTCAAGGATATGTTATTTAATTATTTTATTGCAAGTTCTTTCATCTTAATATGGAGCTTATAATCACAGTGTACATTTTCTATTCTGGCCTGAATTGCGATGACCCACTTAATAGCTTGTTATTTCTTTATTAATGAATTGCTTAACATGATAGTGATCCGTTGTGGTGCACTTTTGACAATTGACATGACCTGATAGTGGCCCGACGTGGCGCACTCTTGACATGATAACTTGACATGATAATTCTTGATAGTGGCCCGACGTGGCGCACTCTTAACATGATAACTTGACATGATAATTCTTGATAATGGTCCGCCGTGGCGCACTCTTGACAAGTAAACCTGGCCTGATATATATTTTGAATGCTGTTGCGACGGCTAACCTGACATGACAAGTATAAATGACCTGGACACCGTGGACGATTGTACTTGTACAAATGAACCCGTCTTGTCTTGCATCATGTCTAGGATGGGGACCCCTGAGTACCACGGTCAGGGGTACCCACTGTAAATGGCTAAGGCTAATGACTAGAATAATCCAGTAGTCATGAAGAGACTTTTCCAGTTACCTGTTGTCCCTTTGATCCCGGCCTTTTATATATATATACATGGGACTTGGAGCTATCTGTCATGATGAGCACATTTCCAGCCTGCCGTCGAGTGGGGCACCTCTTTAGGACACATGTATCTCACTACAGTGTGTCTGTTATACTTGTTTTCTTTTGCTGGGGTCACTCTAGCAGGCGGGTAACTGGACTTAGAAATCTCCTTGCATCTTGCTAGTAACTAGGCATGTGATAACCCTAGTTAGTTAAAGTATCAAGCCATAATTATTGCTTGGTCGTGATTGTTGGATGGAGTTCAATCAGTCTAGTCTTGTCTTGATCCTGTACAAGATTGTTACATATCCTGATTTCTTATTTTATCTTGCCGATAAATGGTGGAAGAAGCCAAGTTCTGTTCAGACGAAGGGTTACAACCCCGGTCCTTGTTTGGTTTACGGGTTGTAACCTAGTTATCTGAATAATTCCATGGTTATCTCATCGTATATCACCTGTCATGCTTTTCCTTAATTACTGTCCTTTATTATGTAATTATATTCTTGTGCTAATTTGCTGGTTTTAGTTCCTAAGTGAAGCCTCCTTTGTGGTACTTGCTCTTTCTGGGATCTGACCCAGCTGGTTTTGTATGGCCAAATTTTGGAGCAGCTCCAGAGGATCTACCGGTTTTTCCGCCAGATGGTGACCACTAGACGAAACCCTGGCAACGAGTGGGTTATTTTTGGCTCTCCCACTCTATTGTAAAATTATTCTTTTGAGGCGTTTAGCCGCCGAGCAAGTGTTAGCTCGTGTATATTTTTATTTACTGTCTGCCTACGGGCTGTAACATGATTGACAAATCCTAGGGTTGATCATTGTCACGATCCGCTACCCAAATTGTTGGGCCGGGCCGAGTCATGTCCAGCCTGCGCTTGAGATAAAGCGCAGTAAGCTGTTCTAGAGATAACAAGATAAGACTAAATGTGCTAACAGTTCTATAAGTAAATAAAAGTCATAAATGCTCCAAACACAAAAGTCATCTCATATAGTAATAAGTCCAGGTACAAGTCTGAAATATAAAACTGGATACATGTCCAGTTACAAAACACGTAGTCTAATACATGACTACAGTAAATATCCCAAGCAACTACGCAAACTAGACGAGTTTCCCCGCAGGTATATCCTCGTAAAGCAAAGCCGGGTCCTCGACAGTATCTCCATAATATGAGTCGCAGAGTAACTCCTCCTCAGTAAGGATACCTACAACGTTATCCTGTCAGGACGGGAGCAAGTACTGATTCTAACAAACTAGCATATGAAACATGGAAATAAACATAAGAGGAATAACTGGAAACATGGCATCACATAATCTATCATGGCAAGGACACATATGTCATAGAGACAGATGTATATGTAATGTTTAAAACTATAGCAGGTACGTGATCGTCAATAGATGTACAATGTGCAGGGGCACATAATGAAATATACTTTCGTACAAGTGTAAAGGCGATAGATGTACATACGCATAAATACAGTTTTGAGATAAAGGCCTACGGCGCAGTAACATATAAAATAAAACTTTGCTCGGTACTGTAGAGGGGGCATGATCACGTACTCAACTATCAGTTTCCCCATACCCAGATTCTAATCATGTGAGAGATATAAAACTGTTCTAAACATGGTAGTGACTGAAAGTAATATAACATGTGAAGGTTTAACTTGCTACCCCAAGGATCAGCATTTAACATGGTTGAATTTGCAGTTCATTGATGTAACAGTATGTAAAGTTTGTAGAAAGTACTTGTCTTTAGTAAAGCAAAGCAAAAAAAGCTGCGATAAAATGCTATAGATGCCTGGTAACTCGTCACTGTAGAAATAAATACATAAACTTAGTTACACTAAGTTAAAACACTAAGACACTAATTGGTGCAACACGACTTGTGACTGGGCACCTAGCCAAAATGATGACTTTAGCATAGGAGACCAATGTGGGGTGACACACTACTATAACTAACTTTCTAGGATCTTTACACTAGTGAGGGGTGAGGTTCAATACGGCTATAACTCAAAATAACACAAAAAGTTGCAAGTCGTAATTATTCAATAAATAAATCAAATGTACATTGTGTTCCAACAATTTTTGAGATAGACAAAAAGCTTAATTTTACAAAAAATAAAGTACCAAAATGATCCTTGTTAATTATAGAAATTTATTATAATTTTTTTGGAATTTATTAACCAGTACATATATTTTATAAAAATCAGTTTTCCTAAGTACACAGAAAATGAGTTCTGGTTTCATATGCCAAAACAGTGGCAAAACTATAAATTAAATACTGTAAAAAATATGCTAAATTAGCTAAATTAACATAGTATCTAAATACTATTTTTCTAGAATTTTAACAGCAATTAAAGTATTTTTAGAAATTCAAAAATAACATGGTACACAATCTGAAATTAAATAATTAATTATCTGCGTATTTTGTCCATGTACATAATTTGAACCAAAGTTCAAATACAGGACCCAAGGCCATGAATCAAGTCCAATATGACTTGTACAGGTCTTGAATGTGTGAAAACACATTTGAGCCCAAAAATCTATGCTAGGCTTGGACACCAAATGGTTGCAGTAATTAAAATACACAAAAATACAAAGATGTAAAAATACATAATAAATATTAATATTTTAACAAGGTAAAATTATACATAGTAGTTATATATAATTATGACAAATATATTTACATATATCAAAATATATCATATGTACAATATTACATAATTTATAGAGGTTAAATAGTTATGTATATATAACATATATGTATATACATATGGAAATATACATATAAAGAAATAAATATATAATATATACATATACATATAAACATAATATATATATATATATATATATATATATATATATATATATATATATATATATATATATATATATATATAAAACAGTAAATATAATATATAATAATATACATATACATAAAGAAATATATACATATATATATATATATATATATATATATATATATATATATATATATATATATATTATATAAATAAAAATACTAAATATAATATATATATATATACACAAATATAAGTACTGTATATATATACTTATATAATAGTATATAATAATACATAAATACGTATATATATATATATATATATATATATATATATATATATATATATATATATATATATATAATAAAACAAAAAGAAAAGAAAAAGAAAAAGGAAATGAAACAGAACGCAGGGGGGGTTCGAACTCGGCCCACTGGGTCAAGTTCTTGGGTTTAGTCGGGCTGGCCAGGGGGTCAGTCCGCAGCTGGTGTTAGGGTTAGAATTTCGTTTATTTTATTTAGGTTTTAGTTAGTAACAGTAAACCCGATATAACAAATTCTGTGTCCTGACAGTTAGGGACACATGAGTCTACGTGTCTAGGTCATTTACGACACGCACGAGTCTCGACTCGCATGTCCAAGTACTGGGCTAAGGTCCTCGTGTCCGGGCGACCCCAATACGTGTGTACGAGACACGTACGACACGGTAGACACGCTGCTACTTACGTGTCCGACTTCAATGGGGGGTTTCGAGAGTGTTCGACGGCGGCTGGGGCGATGTGGTCGCGGCGGAGTGGTGGCGATCGACTCGCCTCGTCACGGCGAACTCGTCGACGGTGGTGGATGGGGGTGGCGATCGTCGGGAAAGCGGCGCTGGTTAGATGGCCGGAGTTAGGGTTTTGGTTAGGGGTTTGGGGAAGAATTAGGGTTGTGGGGCGTCGATGGTGGTCAGGGGGGTTGTTCTCGGGTTAGGGCTGAGTCTAGGGTTTGTTTTATAGGGAAGGGAGGTCGGTTGGGGCGTCGTGCTGGCCAGAAATGGCGGGGGCAGGTCGGCCGGTCGTCGGTCAGCCGAGTCGTCGGGGGTGGGTAGATTTAGGTTTTACACTTTGATCCTTAGACTTTAGGATATTACGAATGGGTCCCTAATAAGACTAAATGTAAATAGAAATTTGCAAATCCGAATTAAAATAATTCATTTAATTACAAACTGACTTCTAAACAAATCTAAATATTATAAACAGCTATTAAAATATTTTAATAAATTACAAAACTATATTAAAACAATTCTAAATATTACAAAATGATATTAAAACATTTTAATTAATTACAAAATGATATTTTAGTATTTAAAACTCATTTAAAAATTATTTAAAAATTGTAAAAAATTCATAAAATCATATTAAATTATTTTAAGGATAAAAATGACATTAACAACTAATTATCACTAATTAAATAAATTTTTGAAAAACAGGGGCTCATAATCATGTATGACTGAACTCTTGCTAGTCCTGACATTTTGTACGACTAGCTTCATGATCAGCTGAATATGTAATATTTGGGATCCTTACTATTGTATATTTGGTGATCTTATATCTTGTAACATTTACTTACTTGCTTGTGATTGAGACACTAGGCTTGTTATTGACCATAGGAGACTGATGGCTTGTAGATAAACCCTCATATATCTAGACAGCCGTGGCCGTATAGTGGAGTGGATCCCATTTCATTATACGTAGCTGGCTATGTCTGCTCCCGCTCTCCAGTGTTCTGGTTCTGGGGCGTGACAAAATGCCATTGTTTTGTTTACATATCTCCCTTTGAAACTTGTAATGACCATTGTTCGTATTACGTATTTTGGAATACGTGTACGTATTTTGGACCCGTATTGTATGTCTCCCTGCTTGATTTATTTTGGCATTTCATTGATTGGTTTATCTTGGTTCGGCTTGATTTTGCATGGTTCGATTTTGCTTGATTTTATGTAAACCAAACCACTCCCACCTACCACCACCCTCTTTATTAAATATCCCACCAAACATTTCTCTCTCCACATTAACTATTCTTCTTTCCCACCATTACTTCTCCACCAACCTGAGAGAGTGGAAGGTTTAGGCAAGTGCATCTTGCTTCATGGAGGAAGTCTATTTTTATTGTTCTATTGTCTTCCTCATGTGTTTCTAACCCACTTTAGTACTTAGCATTTTTCATTTCCATGGTTAAATTCTTGTAAATCTAGCCTTGTGGTATTTTTGATTTTTAGGGGTGTTGATCTATCCAACATACATATTTTGCTATTTGATGGTTCCATGTTGCAGAGAATTCTATTCTACCCAAATTTGGCCTACGGGAGTTTGCTGGGCCGCATGAGCATTAATTGCCTTGGCCGCATGTACCAGCACTTGGCCGCATGAGTCAATTACATGGTCGCATGTAAATATCAAAGTTGCTGGCCGCATGCATGGGAACAAAGTTGCTTGCATTATTTAATTAGCATTATTTAATGCATTAACATGGCCTTACATTGCTTGCATTTGTATGGAAACAAGTTGCTAGCCGCATATGGCACTTGGTTGTAGCCGCATAAGCATGAAATAATGCATTAGAATTTGCATGCATTAACTCATGGCATTAAATAATGCATGAGCCAATAGCTAATGTGCTGCATTAAATAATGCATGGCCTTAGCATTTTCAACCGCATATGGCTGTTCCTAAATAAGCCGCATGGCTTTATATAGAAGTGTATTATTTATTCTCCTATACATTTGCATTTGCTTGCAAATGCTAATTGTAGCCGCATGGGAATATACTTGGCCACCTTAGCATTAAATGCATGCACGTGGGAGCAAAGCTTAGCATTAATGCTTGGCCATATTATCATGGCTTAGCATTTAATGCTTGCACCCATAGCATTGCATGCATCAGCATGCATGGGAAAACCATTCTTGGCCGCATGGGGACCATTTTCAGCCGCATGAATTGGTGCAATAAATAAGTGCATACAAGCATGCCTCAGCCGCATGAATTGGTGCAATACATAAATGCATGCAAGCATGCCTCAGCCGCATGTATTGGTGCAATATATAATTGCATGCAAAACATGCATCAGCCGCATGCCAGCAAACATCTAGTATATTAATGCATACATTAAGTATTGGTGCAATATATAATTGCATGCATTTAGTATATTAATGCATTTATATTAATGTACTTAATGTACTATATTAATATAATGTATTTAATGTATTAATGTATTATTAATGCATTATGTTTATGCATTATGTTAATGTATTAAATACATTGGCATGCAAGCATACATGCTTATATATTTTGCTCAGCCGCATATGGCCAAGTAACTGCTGGCCGCATGAAAATTTTCTCGAGCCGCATGAGTCTCCCACAGCCCTTGTCCCTTCTAATATTTAATTACTAAATGTGTACTTATGCCAAATTAATTGTTCTCTCACACGATGGTGACCCGTTGTGGTGCACTTTTGACATGACGTGATAGTGGTCCGACATGGCGTACTTCTGACAGTGGACATGACATGATATATATGTATTTTGAAGGCTATTGCGACGGCTAGCATGTCATGACAAGATTGGATGGCCTGGACACCGTGGATGATTGTATTTGTACAATTGAACCGAAAATGTTTGTATCATGTCTAGGACAGGGATCCCTGAGTACCACGGTCAGGGGTACCTACTGTAAATGGCTAAGGCTAATAACTAGAATAATTCAGTAGTCATGAGAGATTATTCCAGCTAAAGGCGATCCCGTTATACCGGCCACCATTGTGGGACTTGCAGCCTGCCGACGAGTAGGGCACAAGTCTAAATTCACTGATATATGGAAAAGAACGATGCACTGCTTAATGAATCCAAGTCGCCTGGATAACCTGGATTAGCTGCAGGGCTTGTGGCTGGAGGAACATCTCACTGTATGTTGTGATAACCCTAGTTAGCTAATGTAGAAAGCTGTAGTCACTGATTGGTCGGGAGCGATTGTATGGTGTAGTTTCAGTGCTCGATTATTGCAAGCTTGATCGCATGATTGTCACTTTAACAATAAAGATCATGGGCTAAGTTCTGTTCAGGCGAAGGGTTATAACTCCGGTCCTTATTTGGTTTAAGGGTTGTAACCTGGCTTCCGGAGCAGTTATGAGTCCCTTCTTCGTTTATTGTCCTATTGTACCCCATGTCACGCTTGTAATGTTTTACCTTACCAACAGGAATTGGAGACGGAGTTCTATTCAGGTGAAGGGTTACAACCCCGGTCCTTGTTTGATTTAAGGGTTGTGATCCGGCTACTTGAATTGTTTCCTCGTACTCCACTATAACTGTTGTTATTCTTTATTACCAAGCTCTTTTGTAACTACCTTTTTTAATATTTATTTCTGATGTGCTGGTTTTAGTTCTTAAGTGAAGCCTCCTTTGTGGCACTTGCTCTTTCTGGGATCTGACCCAGCTGGTTTTGTGTGGCCAGATTTTGGAGCAGCTTCAGAGGATCTA
This sequence comes from Iris pallida, assembly GCA_029216955.1. Taxonomy (NCBI): domain Eukaryota; kingdom Viridiplantae; phylum Streptophyta; class Magnoliopsida; order Asparagales; family Iridaceae; genus Iris; species Iris pallida. Next base: position 7,782,525 of record JANAVB010027397.1, read on the forward strand.
CCGACCTTCCAGCCCGATGGTGACCACCAGGCGTAACCAGGGCAACGAGTGGGTTTATTTTTGCTCTTCCACTATATTGTAAAAATTTTATTTTGAGGCGTTTAGCCGGCGAGCACCTGTTAGCTCGTATTGCATACCTTATTATTGTCTGCCTACGGGCTATAACATGATCCTAGGGTTGATCATATATGACTAAACTCTTGCTAGTCCTCACATTTTGTAACGACTAGCTTCATGATCAGCTGGATATGTAATATTCGGGATGCCTTACTATTATATATTTGGTGATCTTACATCTTGTAACTTTACTTGCTTGCTTGAGATTGAGACAATTAGGCTTGTTACTGACCACAGGAGACTGATGGATTGTAGTTAAAACCCTCATATATCTAGACAGCCGTGACCGTATAGTGGGGTGGATTCCATTTTATTATACGTAGCTGGCTATGTATGCCTCCGCTCTCCAGTATTCTGGTTCTGGGGCATTACATGGTTTAAGTGGTGGCCCATGCAGGTCTTGTAAATCAAGATATGTACGAGTTTACCGAATAGATGTCTCAATCAGCACTCGCCTTTGATCTCTGCCCGTATCTTCTCATCCCTGGGATTCTCAGCCTGATCATATGCTTGTATCGTTGATCTGTTTTGGTCCTTCCTTATTGTTTCCTATGTCGTCTTCTTCAGCGGCATTGTTCCTGGACCTGCCGATCAGCAGGGCAAAGCACCTCCCGTGGACCAGCAGCAACAAGAAGACCAGGCCCAACACTCAGGAGCAGCCTCCCGGGCCATGCCTTCCGGAGATCCAGAACCCCCGGTACAGTCAGCCCAGCCCGCGAGGTAGGACGATGGAGCCTTGGTTGGACTTATCAGGGAGTTGCTTGCATCGCAGGATCGTCGAGAAGATGCCTTGCATCAGGCAGTGGCAGATGCTCTGGACAGAGGTGGACATCATGGGAACAGTACAGCGAACAGTTTCAAGCGCCCGAACCCTCCATTCTTCGATGGCAGCGAAGACGCTATCGCTGCTGATGCGTGGCTTCAGGACACAGAGGTGATATTGGAGACAGCAAATGTCACCCTCATTTTCCGTATTTCCCGTATTTCGTATTTATACTCGTATCTGGATTTTTGGCATGTATTTTTTTATTTCATTTTATTTTATTTTTTCTCAACTTGTAGAATTTTGGTATTTCTCGTATTTTGGGTTTTGACCTGGCTCGGTTTTAATTGGTTTGAGTTGGTTTGGTTTGGTTTAATGAGCATTGGATCACCTTAACCTATCCTCCACCCTCAACACACCACATCCCACCCTCTTTATAACTCCACCAACCTTTTCTCTCTCCTCATAAACCTTTATTAATTTCTTCTTCTCCTTCCTCTACACAACACTCTTCTCCTTCCTCTCCACACCCATAGGCAAGTGCACCTTGCCACCACATGAGAATACCATTTTATTTGTCCATTTGCTAGTTTAGGACATGGTGATCAACATTAGAACTTAGCATTTTGTGATTTGGAGTCTCCATTGTTCTAGATCTAAGTTTTTCCTATTTTCAGTTTTACATGGTTTTGATCTACTTAAGTTGAATTTTTATGGGTTTTGATATTTCCTTGTGGAAGAGAGTTAAATTCCACTCTGGGTAGAACTTTAGAAATCTGGATTTGGAGTTCGGGTGGCCAAGTTGTGATGCCTTGAAGTTTTGGAGCCATTGGAGCTTCTTCTCAGCCATGGAGAAGAAGACCCAGACCCTGCGTGCGTGTTTTTATGCGTACGCAGCTCCCTGCTTGCGTGCTTTTGCACGTACGCAGCTCCTTGCGTGCGTGACTTTTCACGTAGGCAGCTCTCTGGCGTGCGTGACTTTTCACGTACGCAGCTCTCTGGCGTGCGTGACTTTTCACGAATGCCGCTCTCTGGCGTGCGTGACTTTTCACGAATGCCGCTCTCTGGCGTGTGTGACTTTTCACGTATGCCGCTCTCTGGCCTGCGTGACTTTTCACGTATGCCGCTCTCTTGCGTGCGTAACTTTTCATGTATGCCGCTCTCTTGCGTGCGTGACTTTTCACGTATGCCGCTCTCTTGCGTGCGTGACTTTTCACGTATGCTGCTCTCTGGCGTGCGTGACTTTTCACGTATGCTGCTCTCTGGCGTGTGTGACTTTTCACGTATGCTGCTCTCTGGCGTGCATGACTTTTCACGTATGCCATGCTCCTGCGTGCGTGACTTTTGAGCGTACGCAGCTCTCTTGCGTGCGTGACTTTTGAGCGTACGCAGCTCTCTTGCGTGCGTGACTTTTTGCGTACGCAGCTCTCTTGCGTGCGTAACTTTTCGCGTACGCTACTCTCTTGCGTGCTTGACTTTTCACGTATGCAGCTCTCTTGCGTGCGTAACTTTTTCTCTCCTGTATGCATGACTTTTTACGTATACAGCTCTCCTGCGTGCGTGTCTTGTGCGTACGCTGCACCCTGACCCCTTGCTTAACCCATTGGCTCTTGGAGTTTTGGTCTTATTTCTTTCTGCTTGGCTCTTCTATAGCCCTGCATATTGATATTTTATTTTATTAGATATTTTACGCCCATTTTATATCCTTACGCCTTTTGTCATGAACTTGATTTTACTTAATATGTTTGGAATGACTATTGTACATGGCATGGTATGATCAGGAACTATCATAACACGACAGTGACCCGTAATAGTGCACTCCTGACATGACCAACCTGACATGATAGTGGTCCATCGTGGCGCACTCCTGACAAGTACCCTGACATAATTTATCTTGATAACTTAACGCTGTTGCGACGGCTAACTTGACATGCTAAGTGAATTCTTGACACTGTGGGTGATTGTATTGAATGTGCTTGTGTAATCAACCAGTCTTGTCTCGTATCATGTCTAGGACATGAATCCCTGGGTTCCCACGGTTAGGAATTCATACTGAATCTGGCTAGGTTAATGACTAGATGGATCAAATAGTTCATGGAGGATTCCCCAGTTACCTGTTGCCCCTTTGGTCCCGGCCTTATATATATACATGGGATTTGTTGCTATCCGTCGAGATGAGCGCACTTCCAGCCCGCCGTCGAGTGTGGTACCTTAGGACACATGTATCTTACTACAGTGTGTCTGCTATATCCTGCTATCTTTTCCTTTTCTTGCTGGGATCACTCAGGTAGTAACAAACAGGTAACCGGACTTGGAATTCTCATTGCATCTTGCTAGTAACTAGGTTGTGATAATCCTAGTTAGTTAAAGTAGTAAGCCGTAGTATCTGCTTGGCCGTGATTGATTGAATGAGGTATAACCTGTCTAGTCTTGTCTTGATTCCTGCACCAGAATTGCTACCTGTCATGATTTTTTTATATTTTGCCGATAAATGGTGGGAGAATCCAAGTTCCGTTCAGACGAAGGGTTACACCCCCGGTCATTGTTTGGTTTACGGGTTGTAACCTGGTTATCTGAATAGTCCCATGGTTATCTCATCGTATATCATCCTGTCATGCTTTCCATATGTTCTGCCTTTATCGATTCTGTACAAGATTGTCTTTTATATTCTCCTATCATGCTTTTCTTAAAATACTATCTCTTCTTATGTAATTATATTATTGTGCTAATTGCTGGCTTTTGTTCTTATTTCGTGGCCTCCTTTATGGCACTTGCTCTTTCTGGGGTCTGACCCAGCTGGTTTTGTATGGCCAGATACCGGAGCAGCAGCAAAGGATCTACCTGCTTTCCAGCCAGATGGTGACCACTAGAGGGAATCCTGGCAACGAGTGGGTTTCTTTTGTCCTCCCACTGTAATTGTATATTATCTTTTGATGCGTTTAGCCGCCGAGCAAGTGTTAGCTCGTGTACATTTTACTTACTGTCTGCCTACGGGCTGTAACATGATTGGCAACTCGAGGTTGATCATGTATGACTAACTCTTGCTAGCCCTTACATTTTGTACGACTAGCTTCATGATCATCTGGATATGTAATGTTTGGGACGCCTTACAATTGTATATTTGGTGATCTGATATCTTGTTATTATCATTACTTGTTGAGATTGAGACAATAGGATAATTATGACCTTAAGAGACTGATGGCTTGTAGATAAACCCTCATATTTCTAGACAGCCGTGACCGTATAGTGGAATGGATTCCATTTCATTATACGTAGCTGGCTATGTCCGCCCCCGCTCTCCAGTATTCTGGTTCTGGGGCGTGACATGGTTTAAGTGGTGGCCCATGCAGGTCTTGTCAATCAAGAAATGTGAGGGTTTACCGGATAGATGTCTCAATCTGTACTCGCCTTTGATCTCCACTCGTATCTTCTTATCTCCTTGGATCCCTGAGTTGATAACATGCTTGCATTATTGTTCTATCCTGGTCCTTCCTTAATATTCCTGACGTCATTGCTTCAGTGGCATCATTCCTGTTGATCAGCCAGAAGAAGTTCGGCCGGCAGACCAGCAACAGCAAGAAGATTAAGATCAGTCCTCAGCAGCCGCCTCTCGAGCCATGTCTTCTGGAGAACCAATGCTCCCAGTCCAGCCAGTTCAGCCAGCAGGGTCAGAGGATGGAGTCTTGATGGGGCTCATCCGTGAGTTGCTTGCATCTCAGGATCGTCGAGGTAATGCCTTGCAGCAAGCAGTACAAGATACTATGAGCGGAATTGGTCCTCGAAGGAACAGTGCGGTCAACAATTTCAAGCGCCTGAACCCTCCCTTCTTCGATGGCAGCGAGGATGCTATTGCTGCAGATGCCTGGCTACAGGACATTGAAGTTATCTTAGAGGCAGCCAGGACTCCTGAAGCAGAGAAGGTGGCGGTGGTACGCCTGCAGTTACTAGACCTAGCCCGCAGCTGGTGGGCTGTGCAAGCAGCGAGTTTAGGTACGCCTGTCATGTGGGCGGTATTCAGTGATATGTTTCAGACCAAGTACTTTGACGCAGTGGCTAGATATGACCTACAGACCAGGTTTAGTAATCTCAGGCAGATGAACAGGACGGTCGACGGATATGCGGCCGAGTTTTCAAGGCTGAGTCGGTTTGCTCCTACCTTGGTGGCAACCGTGCTGTTCCATCCCCGATGCCGTTGCCGACGCAGACCCAGGCTTTTCATCAGCAAAGGCCTCAGCAGTATGCCCAGACGCAAGTCCAGAATAGGCAGAGAGGATTCCAGCAGAGAGGGCCGGCACCCAGAGGGCATGGTCAAGTATTGGCATTAACCATGGGAGAAGAAGGAGTGGCGCCAGGTGAAGTAGTGGCAGGTACTATTCTCGTCAACACTTTTTCGGCTTCAGCGTTATTTGACTCTGGTGCATCATATTCATTTATGTCTGCACGATTCGCGACACGGATAGGACTGGAGCCCGATTCATTATCAGCAAGGCTCAATATACTTACTGGTAATGGTCTTGTGGGAGTAGATAGAGTGTTTTTCTTGTGTCGGATCGTGGTTAGCGGTAGAGAGTTTCCCGCTAGGCTGATAGAATTCCCGATGGCCGATTATGATGTGGTCTTAGGGATGGATTGGTTGAGGGACCAGTATGCTAGGATAGACTGCCATATTGGCAGAGTTATTTTTAGTATTCCAGGCGAGCCGAAATTTTCCTTTTTTCGAGGCGAAGTTGAACCTTCTCCTCCATTATTGCGGATGGCCGTAGCAGCAGTGCAGTTACCCCGGATAGTCGAAGAATTTCCAGATGTTTTCCCCGAAGAGCTTCCAGGAATGCCAGAACGGGAGATCGAGTTCACTATCGACTTGATTTCCGGGACAACACCAGTGTCAGAGAGAGTCTACATGATGGCGCTGTCAGAGTTGGAGATATTGTACAAGATGATTGAAGAACTCTGGACCAAGGGATTCATTCGTACAAGTGGATCGCCTTGGGGAGCCCCGATGCTTCTTGTGAAAAAGAAGGATGGTACGTCCAGATTATGTGTTGACTATCGTACCTTAAACTCAGTAACAATCAAGAATAGATATCCTCTCCCCAGGATAGATGACTTGTTTGATCAACTCAGAGGAGCGGCAGTATTCTCGAAGATTGATTTGCAGTCAGGATACCACCAGATCAGAGTCAGAGAGCAGGACATCTCGAAGACAACTTTCAGATCTAGATATGGACATTGGGAGTTCCTTGTTATGCCCTTTGGAGCGACCAATGCGCCGGCGGTATTCATGGACCTCATGAATCGTATTTTCATGTCTTATTTGGATCAGTTCGTGATCGTGTTCATAGACGATATCCTGGTCTACAGCAAGAGTGAAGCGGAGCATGAGCGGCATCTCAGGGTTGTCCTCCAGATTCTCCGAGAGCACCAGTTATATGCCAAGTTCAGTAAATACGAGTTCTGGCTCGATCGCATTTCATACTTGGGTCATATCATCACCAGAGGGGGAGTTGAAGTGGATCCCCAGAAGATCGTGGCTATCAAAACCTGGCCAGTGCCCAGCACAGTTGCAGAAGTTCGCAGTTTTCTTGGATTAGCCGGCTATTACCGGAGATTTGTTTCGGACTTTGCTCGGATTTTGACGCCATTGACACAGTTGACCCGCAAGGATGTGTAGTTTGCTTGGACAGCAGAATATCAGGAATCTTTTGAGAAGCTGAAGCGAGGTTTGATGACGGCACCCATTCTCACACTTCCAGATGGGACCGAAGGATTTTCAGTATACTGTGATGCTTCAGGCAGAGATTTAGGATGTATTTTGATGCAGCATGGGAAGGTAATAGCTTATGCGTCACGACAACTTCGTGATCATGAGAGGAATTACCCGACCCACGACTTGGAACTGGCAGCAGTAGTGTTTGCACTCAAGCTTTGGAGACACTACTTGTACGGAGATAGGGTGGAGATTTTTACCGACTACAAGAGCCTGAAGTATGTGTTCACTCAGAAGGATCATAACATGTGTCAGAGAAGATGGCTAGAGCTGCTTGTGGATTATGATGTCAGCCTGCAGTATCATCCTGGGAATGCCAACGTTGTTGCAGATGCAATGAGCAGGAGAGCCGGAGTTTACTTTCTGACAGCGCAACCAGAGTTGTTAGCAGATCTTCAGAAGATGGATATAGAAGTTGTCCTTCCTACCAATGTGGCATTGATGGCCAGCATGCAAGTTTAGTCCAGTATAGTTGAGAGGATCAAGATAGCTCAGTCCTCCGATTCTAAGCTTCAGCAGCTTAGAGCAGAATGTGAAGCAGGACGACGACCAGAATTATACATTCATAAAGATGGTACACTTTGACATGGTAAGCGTCTTTGTGTACCCAGTGGAGATATTAGACAGAAGATGATGGCGGAAGCTCACAGTTCTCAGTATTCGATTCATCCCGGTGGCATGAAGATGTACCGTGATATCCGTCAGCACTTTTAGTGGAATAGCAAAAAGAGGAAGATAGCTCGATTTGTCTTTCAGTATTTGGTTTGCCAACAAGTCAAGACTGAACATCAGAGGCCAGCTGGACTTTTTCAGCCCTTGCCAATTCCAGAATTGAAGTGGGAGCATATAACCATGGATTTCGTGACTGGATTACCTAGATCCCCAGCTGGTAGAGATGCTATTTAGGTTATGGTTGACAGGCTCACGAAGGTGGCTCACTTTCTTCCATTCAGAGTTGGTCAGTCGACAGCTCAGCTAGCAGAGATATATCTCCGACAAATTGTCAGATTCCACGGTATACCAGTCAGTATCACCTTGGACCGAGATTCAAGATTTACGTCGCACTTTTGGCGTAGCTTACAAGAGAGTTTGGGAACTCGCCTCCAGTTCAGCTCAGCATATCATCCGCAGACAGATGGTCAGTCGGAACGCACGATCCAGACTCTTGAGGATATGTTGAGATCCTGTACACTCGTCTTCGGTGGTTCGTAGGAAGATCACCTGCACCTGGTGGAGTTCTCGTACAATAACAGTTTTCAAGCTAGTATCCAGATGGCACCGTTCGAGACACTGTATGGTAGGAAGTGTAGATCCCCACTAGTATGGGATGATGTTGGAGAAAGGCAGATGCTTGGTCCCGAGATGATCACTCAGACAGTTGAGGTGGTCAGGAAAGTCAGAGATCATCTTCGCGTTGCACAAGATCGTCAGCGCCATTGGGCCGATTCTCATCGGCGTCCTCTTGAATTTTCTGTCGGCGACCATGTATTCCTGAGGATCTCGCCTAACCGTGGAGTCATTCATTTCGGCGTACGAGAAAAGCTTAGTCCTAGGTATATAGGGCTGTTCGATATTCTGAAGCGAGTGGGAGATGTGTCCTATCGTCTCGCTCTTTCGCCGTCTCTGAGTGAGGTGCATGACGTGTTCCATGTATCCCAACTACGACGGTATATCCCGGATCCGAGTCATATCATGGATCATTCGAAATTGGTTATTGGTACCAACCTTTCGTATGAGGAGAGGCCCGTATCCATAGTGGACCAAAGAGAGAAGATACTCAAGAACAAGACTATCAAGTTAGTCCGTGTTGCTTGGGGTCATCACTCCTTGGGTGAGTCAACGTGAGAGCGTGAGGATGATATCCGATCGAGATATCCCGACCTGTTTGACTCGTAAGGTATAATGTCTTTCTTATGCCTTACGCTCTAAATTCTTTGCTTGAAATGAATGATTGCATGGTAGATTGCTTGAATATAGCTTGTCCTTGTCTCTCTAGCCTCTTAATTAAATTTCGAGGACAGAATTCTTTTAAGGTGGGTAGAGTTGTAATGATCATTGTTCGTATTACATATTTTGGAATACGTGTACGTATTTCGGACCCGTATTGTATGTCTCCCTGCTTGATTTATTTTGGCATTTCATTGATTGGTTTATCTTGGTTCGGCTTGGTTTTGCAGTTCAATTTTGCTTGATTTTATGTAAACCAAACCACTCCCACCTACCACCACCCTCTTTATTAAATATCCTACCAAACATTTCTCTCTCCACATTAACTCTTCTTCTTCCCCACCATTACTTCTCCACCAACCTGAGAGAGTGGAAGGTTTAGGCAAGTGCATCTTGCTTCATGGAGGAAGTCTATTTTTATTGTTCCATTGTCTTCCTCATGTGTTTCTAACCCACTTTAGTACTTAGCATTTTTTATTTCCATAGTTAAATTCTTGTAAATCTAGCCTTGTGATATTTTTGGTTTTTAGGGGTGTTGATCTATCCAACATACATATTTTGCTATTTGATGGTTCCATATTGCAGAGAATTCCATTCTACCCAAATTTGGCCTACGGGAGTTTGTTGGGCCGCATGAGCATTAATTGCCTTGGCCACATGTACCAGCACTTGGCCGCATTAGCCAATTGCATGGCCGCATGTAAATATCAAAGTTGCTGGCCGCATGCATACGAACAAAGTTGCTTGCATTATTTAATTAGCATTATTTAATACATTAACATGGCCTTACATTGCTTGCATTTGCATGGGAACAAGTTGCTAGCCGCATATGGCACTTGGTTGTAGCCGCATAAGCATGAAATAATGCATTAGAATTTGCATGCATTAACTCATGGCATTAAATAATGCATGAGCCAATAGCTAATGTGCTGCATTAAATAATGCATGGCCTTAGCATTTTCAACTGCATATGGCTGTTCCTAAATAAGCCGTATGGCTTTATATAGAAGTGTATTATTTATTCTCCTATACATTTGCATTTGCTTGCAAATGCTAATTGTAGCCGCATGGGAATATACTTGGCCACCTTAGCATTAAATGCATGCAGATGGGAGCAAAGCTTAGCATTAATGCTTGGCCACATTATCATGGCTTAGCATTTAATGCTTGCACCCATAGCATTGTATGCATCAGCATGCATGGAAAAACCATTCTTGGCCGCATGGGGACCATTTTCAGCCGCATGAATTGGTGCAATAAATAAGTGCATACAAGCATGCCTCAGCTGCATGAATTGGTGCAATACATAAATACATGCAAGCATGCCTCAGCCGCATTTATTGGTGCAATATATAATTGCATGCAAAATATGCATCAGCCGCATGCCAGCAAACATCTAGTATATTAATGCATACATTAAGTATTAATGCATTACATTAAGTATTGGTGCAATATATAATTGCATACATTTAGTATATTAATGCATTTATATTAATGTACTTAATGCACTATATTAATATAATGTATTTAATGTATTAATGCATTATTAATGTATTATGTTTATGCATTATGTTAATGTATTAAATACATTGGCATGCAAGCATGCATGCTTATATATTTAGCATGCTTATATATTTTGCTCAGCCGCATATGGCCAAGTAACTGCTGGCCGCATAAAAATTTTTCCAAGCCGCATGAGTCTTCCACAGCCCTTGCCCCTTCTAATATTTAATTATTAAATGTGTGCTTGTGCCAAATTAATTGTTCTCTGACACGATGGTGACCCGTTGTAGTACACTTTTGACATGACGTGATAGTGGCCCGACGTGGCACACTTCTGACAGTGGACATGACATGATACATGTGTATTTTGAAGGCTGTTGCGACGGCTAGCATGTCATGACAAGATTGGATGGCCTGGACACCGTGGATGATTGTGTTTGTACAATTGAACCAAAAATGTTTGCATTATGTCTAGGACAGGGATCCTTGAGTACCACGGTCAGGGGTACCTACTGTAAATAGCTAAGGCTAATAACTAGAATAATTCAATAGTCATGAGAGATTTCCCCAGCTACAGGCGATTCCGTTATCCCGGCCGCCATTATGGGACTTGCAGCCTGCCGACGAGTAGGGCACAAGTCTAAATTCACTGATATATAGAAAAGAATGATGCCCTGCTTAATGAACCCAAGTCGCCTGGATAACCTATATTAGCTGCAGGGCTTGTGGCTGGAGGAACATCTCACTGCATGTTGTGATAATCCTAGTTAGCTAATGTAGAAAGCCGTAGTCACTGATTAGCCGGAAGCGATTGTATGGTGTAGTTTCAGTGCTCGATTATTGCAAGCTTGATCGCATGATTGTCACTTTAACAATAAAGATCAAGGGCTAAGTTCTGTTCAGGCGAAGGGTTACAACCCCGGTCCTTGTTTGGTTTAAGGGTTGTAACCTGGCTCCCAGAACAGTTCTGAGTCCCCTATTCATTTATTATCCTATTGCACCCCACATCACGCTTGTAATGTTTTACCTTACCAACAGGAATTGGAGACGGAGTTCTATTCAGGTGAAGGATTACAACCCCGGTCCTTGTTTGGTTTAAGGGTTGTGATCCGGCTACTTGAATGGTTCCCTCGTACTCCACTATGACTGTTGTTATTCTTTATTACCAAGCTCTTTTGTAACTACCTTTTTTAATATTTATTTCTGATGTGCTGGTTTTAGTTCTTAAGTGAAGCCTCCTTTGTGGCACTTGCTCTTTCTGGGATCTGACCCAGCTGGTTTTGTGTGGCCAGATTTCGGAGCAGCTTCAGAGGATCTACCGACCTTCCAGCCCGATGGTGACCACCAGGCGTAACCAGGGCAACGAGTGGGTTTATTTTTGCTCTTCCACTCTATTGTAAAAATTTTATTTTGAGGCGTTTAGTCGGCGAGCACCTGTTAGCTCGTATTGTATACCTTATTATTGTCTACCTACGGGCTGTAACATGATTGAAAGATCCTAGGGTTGATCATGTATGACTAAACTCTTGCTAGTCCTCACATTTTGTAACGACTAGCTTCATGATCAGCTGGATATATAATGTTCGGGACTCCTTACTATTGTATATTTGGTGATCTTACATCTTGTAACTTTACTTGCTTGCTTGAGATTGAGATAATTAGGCTTGTTATTGACCACTGGAGACTGATGGATTGTAGTTAAAACCCTCATATATCTAGACAGCCGTGACCGTATAGTGGGGTGGATTCTATTTCATTATACGTAGCTGGCTATGTATGCCCCCGCTCTCCAGTATTCTGGTTCTGGGGCGTTACAAAACTCTTTTCAAAATAGCCACAATGTCCATACATCATATCCCTTTATTATATAGTCGAAAATGAAAAGACACCTTCAAAGAAAACTTGCAAACTTGACTTGAAAATAAAAATGCTTCGAGGCAACCAACAAGCTCTACTGGACTGGACGAGCTTTAATGCCTCACTTGAAATCCCTCGGTCTCCTTGCTAGCTGAAAAGGATGCCCACAAGTGGGTCAGTACACATCTTGTACCAGCGAACGACTTTTGGCCGAACTCACAAATATTTGCACTAAGTCAACATGTGAAGCTAGCATACATTTATTATGTGATCTTTCAACTTGTCTAGGTTCTTTTTAACAATTCATAAGAAACATGATAGTAGAAATATTTCATAACAATCTTACCCATTGCCGACAGTCATCCCTGTACGAAACAGGTTAGCACCATTTGCATATATAAAGCATACTTATTTTTCGTCCCTGCATGTTAGGTTTGCAATAATTTTTGTCTATATGCATGAACCTAACTATTTGGTGGTCCACGGGTCATTCTCCGTGATTAGCCGCTGTGACTCTTGGTTCAGCTTGTCGCTAATGGACACTCTATACACCGCTCTGATCGCGAGCTTTCTTTACCGCATGGTGTTACTCTAATCCCCCTAGGCCGAGCAGTTCAGGCGCCTCCAAACTGGTCGTGAGGATTGCCCTTGTGCACAAGTTGTTTGAGACCAATGCATGAATGCAACTCTATCAAGCAAATCTCTATTATGACAACATATGCATCGTTCAGTGTTTTCGTCTTACTCTTTATTCTCTATACGGCAAGTTGTGTCCTCTCTATCATGTAACTTTAGCAACATTTACAGAAATCTCTTTGCAGCATAATAAAGAGTTTGTAAACATTCATATCGAACACGAGCAAGGCAACTGTTCTTTGATTTTAGCATCTGAGTCAATTCTTTGTTTCTTATCTTTTGTTGGTTGGTATCGTTGATCAGCGGAACGAGGCAACAGAGTAGACTAGAGATCATTTTTATTAGGACGTGGAGATAAATGTTTGCCCGGTTAAAGCAACTCACCAAAAGAATCTTGTTCGAGAGAAGGAGGGACTTCACACGATGGTCACGCGCCGCCTATGCGTCCTCCTTGTAAAACTCCTAAATTTCTACTATATTTTTTTATTAAATTTGGTACCGATTTAAAATTTTTGTATTGTACGTCGTGTAGTCGTATTGTACGCCGAGCGCGGAAGTTCATTTTTCGAATTTGCTCGACAAGTGCGAATATGTGCGAGCGTACATATTTTTAGAAAAACAATTTTGTTTCAAAATAATATATGTAATAATTATTTTTGCTATCATACCAACATTTCCAAGTCCATTATTTTATTTATTTATAAAAAGTCTTCCGTTTATAATAGTTATCAATAATAAATAATATTCTTGTACATACGTATAAAATTCCTAAATATTTATTAGTTCATTTTAAATAAAAATGTATTTTCAAAATTTATTAATATTAATATTTTATTATTCAAAAAGATTTAGTATTTAAAAATATTTATTATTTTCGAAATTATTATTATTGGTATTTTGAAAAATATATTTGGAAGTTATTGTAGCCATAGAAATCTTGATTTAATTTTTGGATTATTTAAATAGATTAAATTTGTAACTATATTTGAAATTTGATTTATTTGAATTGATTTTAAACTAAAGGAATTTGATTTGATTTAATTAGATTTAATTGGATTTGGATTTGGATTGGATTTGATTGGTTTTTAATTAATAGATGAATTATCTATTTTGGGTTTAAATATTTCTAAACTTTATCCAACTGGGAATTCCCACATCCTATAAATAGGCAGGTACTCCTCCAATATTTTTTCACAATTCATCTTCCACAAATTTCTCCATAATTCTACGTGCATCGTGTCTGTGTCCATCCAAAATCTTATTCCATTATTTTACATGTACATTCTTTTCTTTCCCGTGTCGGACACACCCCGACATCAATAAAATCCCAAACCTTAGTCCTAATCCTAAACCCTATTCCGTCTTGTCCGCTGCCATCTCCTTCGTCGTATCCGTCCCCTGTCACAGCACCCCGCCTCCACACCGCCCGTCAATCCTTGTGCAGCCCGACCCCGTCTAAATCCTGTTAAACCGGCGCAAATCACCGACGCCACAAAAACCCTGACCCAGCACATCACTGACAGCCCCGGCCAAACCCCCGATACCGTCGCGATCGAACCCCTTTCCCGACTCCCTGTCGTTTTCGACGACGGCAACCACAGAACAAATCCGACTCCCTGTCGTTTTCGACGACGGCAACCACATAACAAATCCCCCATCCAACCCAAAACACAGCCACCACGATCGAAACCATCAAGAAGAAGAAAACCAAACCCTAACCCTAAAACTTACCTCGCCGTCGATCGGAGCTCCACCTCCAGCGCCGCCGCGGTCTCCGCCTGAGCGGCCGACCCTCTCCGACCGCCGAACCCGACGCCACCCAGTGACTCAGCCATGCCCGGCCGAAACCCTTTTCGCACCCTAACCATCGCGCCGGAGGCGCGAACTCGCCGCCGGTGTGCCTCCGTCCGCCACCGCAGCCTCGAGAAGCTGCAGCGCCTCCTCTGGAGCCACCGCACAGCTCGCCGCTTCACCCCTCCGTCTTCCTCCTCGGACGCCCGTCGCACCGTCCGACCGCCCCTTGTAATACCTGTGGTTCGTATTGCGTATTTTAGAATACGTGTATGTATTTATTCTTGTATTGCATGATTTCCTTGCTTAATTTCCTCCATGGGCTTGGCTTATTCTTGGATGGGTTGGCTTGGTTCGGTTTGGGATTGCTCTTGGTTCATCATGAACCAAGGGGTGAACCCCCTACCTACCACCACCATTCATATTTATTACCCCTTCTCCTTTCTCTCTCTTCATTTATCATCTTCTTCTTCCTCATTTACTTCCTTGCCTACCAGAGAGAGAAGAGAGAGGTCTAGGCAAGTGCAACTTGCTTCATGGAGGAACTCTGATATTATTGCTCCATTCTCTTCTTTACTACATTCTAAAGCACTTTAGAACTTGGCATTTTCACTTTCCATGGCTAGATTCTTGTAGATCTATATTTACTTTATTTTTGGATTTCTTGGGTTTTGATCTACTTCATCTTATTATTTCCTAGTTTTGATGGTTCCGTGTTGTAGAGAATTTCGTTCTACCCCGTTTTGACCTATAAAAGTTCGGATTTGGGTTCCGGATGATGGAGTTATGGAGCTTGAGGACTTGGCTCTCATGGTGTTCTTCTTCCCAAAAAATTAGAGAAGAAGAACAATACTTGACTTGACCGCATGAACATTTCATGCGGCAAGTGTTCTCTGAGCCGCATAGACTTTTCCGCACTTGGCCGCATATGCGCCCTTGTACTCTTCTGAGCCGCATAAATTATCTTGGCCGCATGAGCCCCCTCCACTTGAGACGCAGCCGGATAGGCTCGTGACCCCGCTTCCGCACAAGCTCCGCTCCTACCTGTGCCGCATGGACTCGATTGATTGGGCCGCATGGACTCGATTGATTGAGCCGTATAGACTCGATTGATTGAGCCGTATGGACTCGATTGATTGAGCCGCATGGACTCGATTGACCTGAGCCGCATGGACTCAATTAATCAGGCCGCATGGATCCAATTGATTCCAGCCGCATAGGTTTTGAACACTGCGCTGTATGGATTCGATTGATCTCAGCTGCATGGGGCCATGAACATCCTCAGCCGCATATGTGCCCGTCATTCCCTAGTCGCATGAACTTGCTCCCTCCCAGCCGCATGAGGCCCAACATCTTGGAGCTGCATGCGCCCTTGTCCCCCTGGCCGCATGCGCCCTTGCACTTCCAGCCGCATGCGCCCCCTTGTCTTGGCCGCATGGGATCCAGTGACCCTGGTCACATGCGCTCTCCTAATTGGGCTGCATGAGTCTTACCCTCTCCTGTCCGCATATGCTTTAGCCGTATGGCTCTTCTATAGCCCTGAATATTGATATTTTATTAGATATTTAACGTCCATTTTATATCCTTACGCCTTTTGTCCTGAACTTGAAAATCATGAATTCATTTGATATGTTTGGAATTGATAATTGAGCACGACCTGACAATGACCCGTAGTGGTGTACTCCTGACAAGTAACCTGACATGACCTGATAGTGGCCCGTCGTGGCGCACTCCTGACTAGTACACTTGATATGATAACCTGACATGATATATCTGATAAGCTGTTGCGATGGCTACCTGACATGACATGACCTGTATAAATAACCTGGACACCGTGGGCGATTGTGCTTGTACAAATAATCCAGTCCTGTCTTGCATCATGTCTAGGAGGGGACTCCTGAGTACCACGGTCTGGAGTACCTACTAAAATGGACTAAGGCTAATAACTAGATTAATACATTAGTCATGACGAGATTTCCCAGCTACAGGCAATCCCGTTACCTGGGCACGCCTTGGGATCTGTAGCCTGCCGTCGAGTAGGGCACATTTCCAGCACACTGTCGTGTGTTGCACCCTTCAAGCTACCTAAGGGTACATTCATTTCCTGGACGATGTACCCACCTGAATTCAACTTTAATTCTTTTAACCCGGGTAACCTGGATGGACTGCAGGGCTTGTGGCTGTGGAGTAATCTCACTGCATCTTGTTAGTAACTAGGCCTGTGATAACCCTAGCTAGTTAAAGTATCAAGCCGTAATTCTTGCTTGGCCGTAAAATGATTGGATGGAGTCTAACCAGTCTAGTCTTGTCCTGATCCTGATTACTGCATGACCTGTATGCCTGTATTTATTTTACCGATAAATGGTGAGAATTCCAAGTTCTGTTCAGACGAAGGGTTACAACCCTGGTCCTTGTTTGGTTTACGGGTTGTAACCTGGTTATCTGAATAGTTCCATGGTTATCTCGTCGTATATCATCCTGATGTATTTTCTTTATTTTCCAGTTCTTACCTTTATTTATAATTGTGATGATTGCTGGTTTTAGTTTCTAAGTGAAGCTTCCTTTATCGCACTTGCTCTTTCTGGGATCTGACCCAGCTGGTTTTGTATGGCCAGATTTCGGAGCAGCTCCAGAGGATCTACCGACCTTCCAGCCAGATGGTGGCCACTAGACGGAACCTTGGCAACGAGTGGGTTATTTTTGGCTCTCCCACTCTATTGTAAAAATATTCTTTTGAGGCGTTTAGCCGACGAGTACCTGTTTAGCTCGATTGTATTTACTTACTGTCTGCCTATGGGCTGTAACATGATTGACAGATCCTAGGGTTGATCATGTATGACTAAACTCTTGCTAGTCCTAACATTTTGTAACGACTAGCTTCATGATCAGCTGAATATGTAATGTTTGGGACGCCTTACTATTGTATATTTAATGATCATACTTCTTGTAACCTTTTACTTACTTGCTTGTGATTGAGACACTAGGCTTGTTCATGACCTTAAGAGACTGTTGGCTTGTAGATAAACCCTCATGTATCTAGACAGCCGTGACCGTATAGCGAGATGGAATCCATTTCAATATACGTAGCTGGCTATGTCTGCCCCCGCTCTCCAGTATTCTGGTTCTGGGGCATGACACCCCTCCTCGATCCATCCCACCGCCAGCCCTAACCGCTGGTCGTCGACTAAGCCCGACCGGAAACCCCCGTTTCCTTTGCTCCTCATCGACCGATCTCCGCCGCTTGTTTTTCCCCTTGGTCTCCTCTCCGTCGGAGCAGCACCCTCCGCGGCGTCCGCCGCGTCGAACATCCGTGCCCAAGCCTCCTCGATCCGCCCCGAGACCGCCCTCTCCTCCTTCCTCAGCCACCAGCCACCGCACGAACCCCTCTCTGCTCCTCCGCGAGCGGTGCGCGCGCAACCCTCACCGCCGACCACCGCCCAAATCGCCCCGACTTCCCGCGCCCGGCTTCCCCGTCTTCCGCTCCATCTTCCACCACCTTCCGCCGACTCTCCCCTTCGCCTGCCGTCGACCGCCCGCTCTTCCTCTCAGTTCCCTCTCTCTCTCTTTCTTTGATATTTGTTTTCATTTATTCAGTGTTCTGAAGAGAACAACAGCTATAGGTAGGAGAATAGTTCTGTCATTATTTTCATTTTTAGTGTTCTCGTTTTCTTTTTTTTTTGTTTTTGGTTGTTTGTTCCCTTGTTTCGATTTCCCCTGTACAAAAAGGAGAACAGTACTGTATTTATTATTATTATTATTATTATTATTATTATTATTATTATTATTATTATTATTATTATTGTAGGAATGTAGTATATTTTGTTATTATTATTATCAATATTATTTTTAGTACAACAACTTCTTTTACATTATTATTATTAGTTATTAATACTGATTATGATGTTATTATTATTATCATATTATTATTACTATTATTATTATTGTTATTATTATTTTCTATTACTCATATTATTATGGAGGGCAGTACAGTTGCTGCTGTTCCTTTTATATTTTTATTAAAATTCTAGTATTTTTACAAATTATGTTATATTAGGGGTAGCATACCATATTTTGTGATAGAAGTATTATTGTATATATATATATTTATTTTGGCCTATAAAAATGTAGTTTTACTATCTCAAATTTACTTTTGCAAAGTTAATATTTTAGTCTAAAAATAATTTATGGTTCTTTTCCAATATTCTCCTAGAATTTATCCTTTAATAATATAATTTCAAGTATTACAATTATTTTCTTAAATAGTATACATATCTAATTATTCAAAATTCCTTCGATTTCCTCCAGCCCGTGACTAAACCCTCTTATACCTATTCTGTCACCAAATCCTACTACCTTATGTCTACTCTAACAAATTTGACCCTTCCGGACTCAATGACACGATCCATGCCACCATCCGAGGTCACCATGCATAGTTGTTGTACCGAAGTCGCAGTTCGTGCCACCGTGATATTCGCAGCACATCAGGCGTCCTACCAGGCAAGACACCTTGCCATTTGCTGTTTAAATTATTTTAGCTCATATTTCATGCATGTTCATTATTTTCTTTATGCAAAATAAACTGTGATACATGGCATAACATGTTAGAATTTACTGTTCAGTTTCTTGCTATGTATTATTTTTCTTACACATTAAACTTAGAATTAAGGGACCACCTTTGTGTGTTGCATTCATGGCCTTGACACGTTATAACACGAAGTTGTGTGTCGCATGTAGAACACGGAAGTGCGTGATTGGTTGGCCACCAGTACGTACAAGCCGTGCGATAGGAATAACCGCTAATAGAGGTTGCATGCTAGTTTGACTTAGCGGTTATAGTAGTTTTGTGTTGTGGATACAACACAGTAGGCATTGGGCGGGGATGACAATTCCTTAGCGTATGGGCTTCGATGCACTTCCCTTGTGACCCAGACTCTCCGCTGGAGATACGGGGTTGATGACCTATGATTACTGACGGCCACTGACGATTCTGCGGAACGTCATGCTCTTACTGATGGGGCCACTGGTGCCCAAGGGGGACTACGCCGATCCTATTCAGCCAGGGCCCATGCGTAGGAAGGATTGTTCTTAACTATATTTCACCTAGAATGGTAGGCTATCCTATCCGTTAGGTACGAGTACTTTTGGTTTGGGTACTTGTATCTGACCGTGGCTTGGAACAATAACTTGTCGCGGATTAGTTCGTCACATCTTGTCCTTGTTTGGTTGTAGGTATGACTTACTACTTCGATGAGAAGGTATTGAACCTTGTTGGGGTCTGGATACCATATTGGATTCATAGCATGGAAAGATACGTCGCCGTGAATTAGTTTACCATCTCCTGTCCTTGTTTGGTTGGGGGGATGGTACGCTCGTTCAGTAGGTGCGTATTGGACCATGTTATAATTCGATTTACTTATTTATTTGAGCAATAATTATTCAGTTTATATGGCATAATATTATGTGTCTTGTTACGTCCCTCTGAGGACCTGGTTATCTCTCCAGGTGTGTGCTATTGTCTTTCGCAGGTGCTCTAGCTCTAGACGTGATCTTCGTTATTTCTTCGAGGATGATTGCATTTGGATCGTCTTCGCTTCGCTCGCCACTCATTTCATTCTATGTACTTTTCCTTATTTGTTGGTAGTGGATTTGTCTCCGCCCAACATATTGTATCAAGATAAATTTATTCTCATTATATGATATCATTTATTCATTTATTCTGTGTGGATGAGATTAGTTATGGTTCTACTGTATTTTACAGCTTATGTATTTATACGAGGCTTCCATATATTGGAGTATACTTCGTATGAATACAGCTGGAATGTCTACGTTCCTAGTCCTACGTATTTTGGGACTGGGGCGTTACATGTTTTTGTGGTAGCCCATACAAGTCTAGATAAATTGTTTGGTTACTTTACCGTACCAAACAAGCCTGCGAATAGGATTAGAAGTCTAGGATCTCATCCACATACTTGACCTCTTTTTCTCGATTCCATATTCGTTCGACTCATCGATTGCATCTTGCTTGATCCCTCATATCATTATTCTTATCTTTCTTTCGTGCTTGCTAGAGATTGACCCTACTAGTTAGATGTCCCAAACACCCTTAGCTTAATTCTTTAAGTTGGGTAGAATACCCCACGACTTGACACACTCTTGACCATTAAGGAGAATATAGTATCTAGACCATAGAAACTAGAGGAATTTAACCCATTTGGTCAACCAAGCCTTGGTCAATAAAACCGTAGAATGATTGTATAGGAATAAACAAGACTTAGATTCTTATGACTCTTAGACTATTCATATTTGTTTTATTCATATACCATTGTGCCTATATTTTTACTATATAGACTAATGATAATAATGTAGCCTACTTTTTTTTTTTTGCAAGCTTATCCTTTTATCGAGCTTGATCATGACATGTTTTATTGGGTGCGCACCCACTATTATATTGTCTAATCAGAACCGGTGCATAATGGTCTGATCAACCAAGTGCACTTTGGTTCGCTTTTGTTTATCGTTCTACGTGGCTGGGGACGTAGCTAAACTTGCCCTCTAGAATCCCATCCACGACTGCCTTGACAATTCTTTTGAAATTATTCGATCGTCTTTGAATCACGTATTCGTATTCGATAACGCCTCCTTCGAACTCTATATTGCTTCTCCCTCACCTATTTTAGGAGGACGAAAGCGTCATACTAGAACTTCCTCTAATCTTCCCATCGGCTATGACCGTTCCCACTCGATCTTGCTATAACTTCATCCCAAACTACTCGACTCTATCAAGACCCTTAAATCGAATCTATTTCGTTCTCTTAATCGTGACCCTCATTCGTTCCGACCGTATCGTATTTTCCTATGATCTAGATCGCAATTCCTTACGGCAAGATTTTTGTTATTGATTGTTCTCCATCGATACCCCCTTGTGTCTTCTCACCCCCTGCTAATTCTTAATTTCGAGGACGAAATTCTTTTAAGTTGGGTAGGATGTAAAACCCCTAAATTTCTACTATATTTTTTTATTAAATTTGGTACCGATTTAAAATTTTTGTATTGTACGTCGTGTAGTCGTATTGTACGCCGAGCGCGAAAGTTCATTTTCCGAATTTGCTCGACGAGTGCGAATATGTGCGAGCGTACATATTTTTAGAAAAATATTTTTGTTTCAAAATAATATATGTAATAATTATTTTTGCTATCATATCAACATTTCCAAGTCCATTATTTTATATATTTATAAAAAGTCTTCCGTTTATAATAGTTATCAATAATAAATAATATTCTTGTACATACGTATAAAATTCCTAAATATTTACTAGTTCATTTTAAATAAAAATATATTTTCAAAATTTATTAATATTAATATTTTATTATTCAAAAAGATTTAGTATTTAAAAATATTTATTATTTTCGAAATTATTATTATTGGTATTTTGAAAAATATATTTGGAAGTTATTGTAGCCATTTAAATCTTGATTTAATTTTTGAAATATTTAAATAGATTAAATTTGTAACTATATTTGAAATTTGATTTATTTGAATTGATTTTAAACTAAGGGAATTTGATTTGATTTAATTAGATTTAATTGGATTTGGATTTGGATTGGATTTGATTGGTTTTAAATTAATAGATGAATTATCTATTTTGGGTTTAAATATTTTTAAACTTTATCCAACTGGGAATTCCCACATCCTATAAATAGGCAGGTACTCCTCCAATATTTTTCCACAATTCATCTTCCACAAATTTTTCCATAATTCTACGTGCATCGTGTCTGTGTCCATCCAAAATCTTATTCCATTATTTTACATGTACATTCTTTTCTTCCCCGTGTCGGACACACCCCGACATCAATAAAATCCCAAACCTTAGTCCTAATCCTAAACCCTATCCCGTCTTGTCCGCTGCCATCTCCTTCGTCGTACCCGTCCCCTGTCACAGCACCCCGCCTCCACACCGCCCGTCAATCCTTGTGCAGCCCGACCCCGTCTAAATCCTGTCAAACCGGCGCAAATCACCGACGCCACAAAAACCCTGACCCAGCACATCACAGACAGCCCCGGCCAAACCCCCGATACCGTCGCGATCGAACCCCTTTCCCGACTCCCTGTCGTTTTCGACGACGGCAACCACAGAACAAATCCCCCATCCAACCCAAAACACAGCCACCACCATCGAAACCATTAAGAAGAAAAAAACCAAACCCTAACCCTAAAACTTACCTCGCCGTCGATCGGAGCTCCGCCTCCAGCGCCGCCGCGGTCTCCGCCTGAGCGGCCGACCCTCTCCGACCGCCGAACCCGACGCCACCCAGTGACTCAGCCGTGCCCGGCCGAAACCCTTTCCGCACCCTAACCATCGCGTCGGAGGCGCGAACTCGCCGCCGGTGCGCCTCCATCCGCCACCGCAGCCTCGAGAAGCTGCAGTGCCTCCTCTGGAGCCACCGCGCAGCTCGCCGCTTCACCCCTCCGTCTTCCTCCTCGGACGCCCGCCGCACCGTCCGACCGCCCCTCCTTGATCCGTCCCGCCGCCAGCCCTAACCGCCGGTCGCCGACTAAGCCCGACCGGAAACCCCCATTTCTTTTGCTCCTCATCGACCGATCTCCGCCGCTCGTTTTTCCCCTTGGTCTCCTCTCCGCCGGAGCAGCACCCTCCGCGGCGTCTGCCGCGTCGAACATCCGTGCCCTAGCCTCCTTGATCCGCCCCGAGACCGCCCTCTCCTCCTTCCTCAGCCACCAGCCACCGCACGAACCCCTCTCCGCTCCTCCGCGAGCGGCGCGCGCGCAACCCTCACCGCCGACCACCGCCCAAATCGCCCCGACTTCCCGCGCCCGGCTTCCCCGCCTCCCGCTCCATCTTCCACCACCTTCCGCCGACTCTCCCCTCCGCCTGCCGTCGACCGCCCGCTCTTCCTCTCAGTTCCCTCTCTCTCTCTTTCTTTGATATTTGTTTTCATTTATTCAGTGTTCTGAAGAGAACAACAGCTATAGGTAGGAGAATAGTTCTGCCATTATTTTCATTTTTAGTGTTCTTGTTTTCAATTTTTTTTTGTTTTTGGTTGTTTGTTCCCTTGTTTCGATTTCCCCTGTACAAAAAGGAGAACAGTACTGTATTTATTATTATTATTATTATTATTATTATTATTATTATTATTGTAGGAATGTAGTATATTTTGTTATTATTATTATCAATATTATTTTTTGTACAACAACTTCTTTTATATTATTATTATTAGTTATTAATACTGATTATGATGTTATTATTATTATCATATTATTATTACTATTATTATTATTGTTATTATTATTTTCTATTACTCATATTATTATGGAGGGCAGTACAGTTGCTGCTATTCCTTTTTATATTTTTATTAAAATTCTAGTATTTTTACAAATTATGTTATATTAGGGGTAGCATACCATATTTTGTGATAGAAGTATTATTGTATATATATATATTTATTTTGGCCTATAAAAATGTAGTTTTACTATCTCAAATTTACTTTTGCAAAGTTAATATTTTAGTCTAAAAATAATTTATGGTTCTTTTCCAATATTCTCCTAGAATTTATCTTTTAATAATATAATTTCAAGTATTACAATTATTTTCTTAAATAGTATACATATCTAATTATTCAAAATTCCTTCGATTTCCTCCAGCCCGTGACTAAACCCTCTTATACCTATTCTGTCACCAAATCCGTACTATCTTATGTCCACCCTAACAAATTTGACCCTTCCAGACTCAATGACACGATCCATGCCACCATCCGAGGTCACCATGCATAGTTGTTGCACCGAAGTTGTAGTTCGTGCCACCGTGATATTCGCAGCACACCAGGCGTCCTACCAGGCAAGACACCTTGCCATTTGCTGTTTAAATTATTTTAGCTCATATTTCATGCATGTTCATTATTTTTTTTATGCAAAATAAACTGTGATACATGGCATAACCTGTTAGAATTTACTGTTCAGTTTCTTGCTATGTATTATTTTTCTTACACATTAAACTTAGAATTAAGGGACCACCTTTGTGTGTTACATTCATGGCCTTGACACGTTATAACACGAAGTTGTGTGTCGCATGTAGAACACGGAAGTGTGTGATTGGCTGGCCACCAGTACGTACAAGCCGTGCGATAGGAATAACCGCTAATAGAGGTTGCATGCTAGTTTGACTTAGCGGTTATAGTAGTTTTGTGTTGTGGATACAACACAGTAGGCATTGGGCGGGGAGGACAATTCCTTAGCGTATGGGCTTCGATGCACTTCCCTTGTGACCCGGACTCTCCGTTGGAGATACGGGGTTGATGACCCATGATTACTGACGGCCACTGACGATTCTGCGGAACGTCATGCTCTTACTAATGGGGCCTCTGGTGCCCAAGGGGGACTACGCCGATCCTATTCAGCCAGGGCCCATGCGTAGGAAGGATTGTTCTTAACTATATTTCACCTAGAATGGTAGGCTACCCTATCCGTTAGGTACGAGTACTTTTGGTTTGGGTACTTGTATCTGACCGGGGCTTGGAACAATAACTTGTCGCAGATTAGTTCGTCACATCTTGTCTTTGTTTGGTTGTAGGTGTGACTTACTACTTCGATGAGAAGGTATTGAACCTTGTTGGGGTCCGGATACCATATTGGATTCATAGCATGAAAAGATACGTCGCCGTGAATTAGTTTACCATCTCCTGTCCTTGTTTGGTTGGGGGGATGGTACGCTCGTTCAGTAGGTGCGTATTGGACCATGTTATAATTCGATTTACTTATTTATTTGAGCAATAATTATTCAGTTTATATGGCATGATATTATGTGTCTTGTTACGTCCCTCTGAGGACCTGGTTATCTCTCCAGGTGTGTGCTATTGTCTTTCGCAGGTGCTCTAGCTCTAGCCGTGATCTTCGTTATTTCTTCGAGGATGATTGCATTTGGATCGTCTTCGCTTCGCTCGCCACTCATTTCATTCTATGTACTTTTCCTTATTTGTTGGTAGTGGATTTGTCTCCGCCCAACATATTGTATCAAGACAAATTTATTCTCATTATATGATATCATTTATTCATTTATTCTGTGTGGATGAGATTAGTTATGGTTCTACTGCATTTTACAGCTTATGTATTTATACGAGGCTTCCATATATTGGAGTATACTTCGTATGAATACAGCTGGCATGTCTACGTTCCTAGTCCTACGTATTTTGGGACTGGGGCGTTACACTCCTACATTGGCACCAACATTTGATTAGCATACTTCGGTATCTTTCTCTCAAGATTCGGAATGAATGCGCAATGCGATGAAAGCGAACAATAAAAATCAATCATCGAAAATCAACACGAAAACACATTCATCAAAACCAAGCAGCGAAAGAAAACATTCAACAAAACTCTTAGATTCATTTCAATAGAAGCCGATCCATTAATTGGAAAGGTTCATTGCATTTCATCCATGATCAATCGATACCGGCAAAGGTTTTCCCCAATACTCAGTTCAAGACTGAGTCAGCAAGCCGTGGGTATTACATAATGGAATACGAGGAGCAGGGCACTACAAGGGGGAGATTATTCAGTGGGACAAGTTTACTATGTGTGTAGTGGTGAATAGTTAGCCCGTACAATGGTATAAAAAATAAGTATATATTACCATCTGTCATTATATCAATGGACAAGCTCATCATTCACATTGCAACTTGGTGAGCCCGTCTCACTGAATAATTTTTCGGGGATAGGGGAGGGGGAGAGGATTGTTAGAGAGGGGGCTTACATCTTGTCTTGCTTCCACTACCATGAATCAACATAGGTTAGCGATTAGAGGGTTGCCTAGACTCGGGCCTGGTCAATTCGGTGGAGGAAAGAGGGTGGAGTGATGGTGATGGTTTATGGGATGATGGTGGTAGAAGAAGAGGAGGATTAGGAGCTCGGTGAGCTATTACCTCCACTAATAGTAAATGAAAGTGAGGAAGAAGAATAAGATTGGGGTTTGGGATACTCGATAGAGAATAAGGGTAGAAAGAAAACGATGAGAGAGTGCATGAGTATTTTGGATATTTTGTATTTTAGATCAATTTCATTAGAAACTTAAGTTGTCTAATTATAATTTAGAATATTAACTGAAACTTAAGGTATCAAGTTGCAAAATTGTAATAATTAGGAATATTTAGTTGTAATTAAGCCTATATTTAAAATGTAATAAAATAGAGAGAAATTTTATCAAATGCCAAAAAACCGCAAAAGTTTTATGAAAAACCCACCGCAAAATAACATTTTATCGCGTGCCCATAATTAGTAAAAAATATATAAAAGGGTGCGGAATGACCTTTTTGTCCTTCTAATTTATTGAAAACACCCACGAAACATACTATTTGAAAAAAATGTTTCGATTCTTCCTCTTCTTCCATACGCTGCTTACTTTCAAATCTAGATTTTCTCCTCCAAAATCTTCAAATCTTACTTCAAAAACTCGTCAGTGACTCTCCATTCTCAATCTTCACACCATGTCGTCATTATCAGTTCTCACTTCATCATCATCAGCAGCATCAACTGAAACCCCGGTTAAAGAAGAGAGAGCTGATGTGAAGAAAATTAAGAGAGTTGCACATAAGCCAAAGGCTGGTAAGAAAAAAGGACAAAAAGAAGGTATAACTTTAAGTTATGCTCATGATTTTGTTAAAATGCAGGAGAATGGTCATTCTCCGTGTTAAAATCACGGAGAATTGTCATTCTCCGTGTTAAAATGACGGAGAATGGTCTTTTTTCGTGTTAAAATGATGGAGAATAGTCATTCTCCGTGTTGAAATGCAGGAGAATGGCCATTCTCCGTGGTAAAATTATGGAGAATGGTCATTTTCTATGTTAAAATGCAGGATAATAGCCATTCTTCGTGTTAAATGACGGAGAATGATCATTCTCCGTGTTAAAATGCAGGAGAATAATCATTCTCCGTGTTAAAATCATGAAGAAGTGCCATTCTCCTTGTTAAATTGACGGAGAATTGTCATTCTTTGTGTTAAAATGACGGAGAATGGCCATTCTCCGTATTAAAATACAGGAGAATGATCATTCTTCGTATTAAAATCACAAAGAATTGCCATTCTCCGTGTTAAAATGACGGAGAACAATTGACAAAAACCTAATTTTTATTTTTATTTTGTAGAAAAAAAATTGTGAGGAATAAAGATTCAAGAGTTTTTCGTTCTTCTTTCAAAACACGATGCTAACTCTTATGGAGGATGTCAAAGAAGGGTGGCAGCCGTTTGTCCGAGCCAGTTATTGAGTCTTTAAAGAATACCGGTTTCT
Source organism: Iris pallida (assembly GCA_029216955.1). Classification (NCBI taxonomy): domain Eukaryota; kingdom Viridiplantae; phylum Streptophyta; class Magnoliopsida; order Asparagales; family Iridaceae; genus Iris; species Iris pallida. The sequence goes on from JANAVB010027397.1 coordinate 7,810,200, forward strand.
ATAATTTCGTCGAGGTATTCTACAAAAATAATTGACCTAATCACCGAAAAACTTCAAATCTCTCCACGAAGATGATGATAATGATGAGCGATGATCGGAGTTCGACTGAAGAAAAGCACAGTGAACTACGAACGATCTTTGCGATCTCTGCTGATGATGAGAGCAATGGAATTCAGATCTTTCGTGAAGAAGAAAAAGACGAAAATCGCATCCAAATCTGAGTTTGTGAATTCAAATACATATATATGACCAAATTTGCGTGAAGGGATAGTTATGGTATTATCAAAATGACAATTTTGTAAATACAGAACATCTAAAGGGAATCTTGGAATATTTAACGTGAAAATACATAATTTTGGATATTTCATAAAACCCAAACACCCACCCCGAAAGTGGGTATTTCAGCAATTTCCAGTAAAAATAAATTGAGCATCATAATTAAAAAAAAAAAAGGGTTTTGAATGGATGGTTTACAAAACACATCTTGGGTTTTAACTTTTGATGGATGGTCATAAAACACACGTTGGCTTTGAAACCCCTATTCGTAACACCAATAAGCATAAAAAGCCTATCATCACCTTCTCTCCACAACATATTGAAAATAAGAAACCCCTGGAAAACTCCACAGCAAAAAAAAAGAAAAGAAACAGAGATTCTTCCTCTCCACCGAGAAACCCTAATTTTCATTCGCTCCCGCCATGGACGCACAGAGAGCTCTCCTCGACGAACTAATGGGTGCAGGTACACTCCACCTCCCCCTCTCATCACCTCTCCAGACCTCTCGATCGATTATTGTTCGATTGATTCCTTATGTCAAAATTTACAATTTTGTGTCGGTCGATCTCCACCAGCTCGGAATCTGACGGAGGAGGAGAAGAAGGGGTACCGAGAGATCCGGTGGGACGACAAGGAGGTCTGCGGCGCCTACATGGTCCGCTTCTGCCCCCACGATCTCTTCGTCAACACCAAGAGCGATCTCGGTCAGCACCCCCCTCCCCCACACACATCACTTTCGTGTTCTTCTTCTTAGATTGATATTCCTGATTATTAACCTTTTTTAGGAGTTTGCCCCAAAATTCACGATCCCAAGCTCAAAGAAAGGTATATACTTTGCCACTTTCTTCATTATTCATGATAAAATTTGGTTCTTTTTACGTAATTTTGTGATTATTCGATGATTTGGGCTTAAGAGCACGGGCTGTAAGTGGAATTTGTTCATGGTTCGGCTGTTGCTATTGATTGATAGAATGTATTTGAAGAAGCTCCTGTTTCAATGTAGGAGGGAAGTTTAATATGAGTTACTGCCGTGTGCTAAAGTTAATAACAAATTTGGAGTTGTTCGAGATAGTGCATTGTTTTTTTTAGTTTGAGGTAACTGATCTATCGCTTTCTGATCAGATCTTTATGAAAACAGAATGCATGCAAAGAAATTAGGGTCAAATATATCCGTTAGTTGAGAATTTTCATCGAAATAGTGTTTAAGATACAAACTGAAAATCGAGAAACAAACCACATGTAGATATGCTATTTACATCTGTTGGTGTCAGTCTCCTTTCAGCGAGTGTAGAAATAATTCAATGAAATATGGGAGTTAATGGACCTGTTGATGCTGTATAGAATCTACAGATCGATTGACGTTTTGTAGGAGATGCATTCTATTATTGTCATGTATTTTCAGTTACTTTCGATTTTTATTTCTACTGTAAAAATGGGTTTGCTTAATCTTTAATAATATCTTCCTCATGGCTCTCATGATCCTTGATGTAAATAGATACAGAAAAGAAGGCAGTATTTTGGATGATCTCTATTTGATGCTACATAATAAATTTATTTGGAAGTTTTTTATATCGTTCAGTGTTGTGGCATCTTGACATGATTACTGAACATGTAGACTTGGGGTTGAATGTATTGTCTCATATACTAACGAACATGAGACCATACCCTGGCCCCATCTATATATATATATATATATATATATATATATATATATATATATATATGGCTAAAACGAGAAATGAAGTATGTTTGCTTCCTGACATTTACCGTTTTACCATGTGGAAATGGCCAAAAATGGCAAATGTCAAACGCTCATGAGAGCACCATTTGGTGTTTATCATTTCAAGTGGGAACCAAACTAGCCCTATGCTTTGAAGCTTGCATTCTCCTCAAGTTATGTACAGGATCTTCCAAGAGAAGAGGAGTATTGGCATAGTTACTTTTCTTAATTAACAAATGGATCCTTATTTGATCAGATCTTTCACTAATTATGAGCGAAAAGCCTTTTTTTTTATCTTTACCCGATTTGATTTGTTGAGGAGGATGAGTAAATGCTGCTCATCAGTTGTAGGTAATTTCCCAACAACTACCATGCCATAACATGATTTACAGGGAATTCTGGAAGCATGTATCAAATAATAGTTACATACTCGAGATAGTTTTCATGTCAGTCGCATGATCACACCACAATGAATGCTCTCAACAAAACCTCACATCATGATCAAATTTTTGAAAAAGTACTTATTTATCCTATTATAGGATCTTTTGATAGTAGAATTAGATCTTTATTAATTTCACTTGGAGCACTGTAACACTTAACATATAATTGATTTCAGATGCATCATAATTTTTTGTTTTGTACAATTGAAGATATCATGATTAGCCTTCTTGCTGTTGGAAATTCACGCCTCTTTTCATCTGACACTCGTGGAAGAATATAAAAGCTGATTTCAACATCGCCATTAGGATGTTTGATTATATTACGTAATTCAGTGTAGCAATACAAAACAGTGCAAAAGTTTCTGTAAAAATTAGTCTAGTTATTTGGAAATTCACGCCTCTTTTCATCTGACTCTCGTGGAAGAATATAAAAGCTGATTTCAACATCGCCATTTGGATGTTTGATTATATTACGCAATTCAGTGTAGCAATACAAACCAGTGCAAAAGTTTTTGTAAAAATAGTCTAGTTATTTGTTTATGTTGAGAAATACAGATCAACTTAGTAGGGTGCAGATCAGAGTACCAGTATAAATATCCAAGCTAACTTAGATACCAGGACCAACACTTTTTGGTCGAACACTTTAGAAACTTATATCCAATGAGTGATGAAGAGCTGGCATATGCCTTATGAATTTTTTTTCCAGCATGCAGGCTATGATAGAGATATAACCTCAAGGTATTAACTTCTTTCATTGTTTCTACTTATATGCCCTTTAAGGTGATCATAACCAATGTTTTAAGTAACGCTGTAACGGTCAACCATTGTACTGATGGAGTGGAAGGTTCATGGTCCAACCTGTTGGCTTGATGTGTCCAACTATGGTGGCGTTATATTATCTTACTTATTTTAAAAATATTTTAATAATTGTGTTCTAGATCCTTAATTTCAATCAACTGTCAATAGCTTTCATCAATAATTACACGACCAAGCATTCATTTCCAAATAAATACAGTTACCAAGTAAAGCAATCTCCCTTCCAAATACATCAAATTTCTTTGAATAAATACAATTGCAAGTAAAGTGACATTCCTTCTGAATCCAACAAATTTTCTTCGAATAAACACTTGCCAAGTAATCCACTTCCCTTCCATATCCAACAAAATTCTCAAACGAAACAGAGTTCTGTTCCTCCACCAACATTTCCAACGCAGAGAGACATCAAAAACAAAAGGGGAAAGTCCTTGATAGCATCACCATCTGCCATTTAAAACGAAACAAGACCCATATGGCTAGGTTCATGGAAGAGCTAGCTGCTAGGGTTTCGGCTCAGAAAGATGGTGCAAGAAAAGAGTGAATAGTGAAGAAAACGAATGAAAACTAATCCCTATTGTACTGTATTGTGGTCTTTTGACCTATTAACAGTGTTCAAATAGGTGCCTTCCTTGGCAATTAAGAGACAAAGGCTGCCTATAGCTGATGCTGACCCATTTAGTAAGCTGTTAAACTATCTCAGAAATAAATGAGCTAGCTACCAAATATATTAAAAGGTTTGACTTGTATATGTTTTTCCTCACCTTTTGGTTTGAACTACTAGCTTTGTTACTTTTTGGATTTGGAGTGTGAATTTATTACAATTTACAAACCCTCCAAGCCATACCCTGTAACTTCTGCAATCACAAATCAAAACCATAAGCAGAAGGATAAAGGGGATGAACTGGATAAAGTAAATTGTTGTTCTTATGTTAAATTGTTGATCAATTAGTTTACCTTATTCATTGGAGGCCAAGAAGCATAAACATGGACAGGACAGGACACATCAGACTTATAAAATATAGGGCACGTGAACAACTATGTGACTTTATATATATATATATATTTAAGTGTTATATTAGAACTATTAGGTAGTGGGCTTTAGTCCCACATTGCTTAGAACAATAGGAGAAGGGGCTAGCCTATTCTATATATATGTGTCTCTCAATATCAATAAAACTTATCCATTATTCCACTCTACATGGTATTAGAGCCATAACCCATCCACCCCCCCCCCCTAAAAACAAAAAAAAAACTCTAACCCTAATCCACCGCTGCACCCCCCCCCCCCCGGTCGCTGCCCTGCCCCCCCTCTTCGCGGTTGCCGCTGCTGCTCCGCCCTCCCCCTCTTCCCAGCTGATGCGTCGGCCCCCCTTCCTCCCACTCCTTCGGCGAACCTCCCTTCCCCGACGACTTCACTCCTCCGGCGACCCCCCTTGCCGTTGCTGCTGCTTGCTGTAATTAGCGCTGTTGCTGCTGCGACCCCCTCCACATGGGTGTAAACCCTAACCCTAGCCGCCACCCACTCCCTCCAAACCCTAACCTAGTTTCCAAAAAAAAATTGTTGGGATTCTCTGAGGGTGAACATTTTTTGTTTGCTTGGAACCTCGAACTCTCAAACAATTGACTTGGATTCTCATAGGGTAAACATTTGGTTTGTTTGCTTGAAACCTTGACTCCCAATGTTAAATTCAGGAATTTAACAAAGAGCAAACATATGGTTGTTTTGCGTGAATCTTTGTTTATTTTCTTGATCTTCACATCAGTATCTAACAGAGGTTAACTTGGGTTATCTCTCTGTCCTGGTTTGTGTGATCTACATTTTCTGCTTCTATGCGCGTGCCGGTTCTGGCTACGTTTCTAGCGCATTGGCAGAGTTGATGTGATTATCCAGTTGGAAAGATCAAATTGATAGTCGAATCAGAAATCCTGAAGAATGACAGAAACTACGACGAATAGCAGTGCTGCAGACACTAGTGTCGGCAACGCAATGGCGGGACCAACAAGCACCAGCACGACGATTTTCTCAATTCGACTTGTCAATCGACGGTTGGAAGGACCATAGGGCTACTCGACATGAAGAAAGAAGATCGAGAAGACGCTTCGAGGAATACGGTTGTCCAAACATCTGACTGACAACCCTCCAGCAGATAATGATTCCATATTTGAGCAATGAGAGACAGATGATAGTCGACTATTTATACAGTTGATGAATTCAATGTAATTATCGGTGGAAGACATGGTTCAAAATACGGACTCCGTGAAAGAATTATGGGAGGTCCTGGCGGCGGCGTTTGATGAAAACGCGATTTGTCTCGTATCTATGACTCGGTCGTTGGTGTAAACCGAGCTAATCAGGGAGACAAATTTCATAAGGACCATTTTTGGACCTTTATGTCTGATGAGATCGACCGCATATTACCTCTTACGACGGATATTAATGAAGTAAGGGCTCAACGTGAGCAGCTTCATGTCATGGCTTATCTTGCCTCTCTACGTTCTGATGCGGAACTCTGTTCGGTCTCAGATTATTGCTGGATCTGAAGTTCCGTCTCTACTGGAAGCACACTATCGTGTCCTTCGGACAGTAAAAGTCGTTGAGACCACTCCGGATGATACTCCTGCCGATCGATATGCTCTTGGTGCTGCTCGTACAGGATTTTGTGGTGGTCGTGGTGGCCGATATGCTGGTCGCGATGGGGACGTGGCAATGGCGTCGTGATGGAGGAAGACCGCGCACCTGCTTTAATTGTGGTCAGCTTGGCCATTTCTACTAGCAATGCACTAAATCACCTGCTGCTAATATCACAACTGATGCTCCTGATGATGGTGTCCGATCTGTTCAGATGACTTCGGACTCATACAGAGTTCCTTGATTTCCAGGCTCAACGTCATGGTGAAGCTTACACGTCTGGATCCACAGCCGGGTACTCAGCAACATGTATAGTAAAGCCAAATCAGTGGGTAATTGACTCTGGTGCGTATGTTCACATGACTGGTGACGCAGGTATGATACATAATTATGTCCTGTTCGTCGTGTTTCTAGCATTACTGTTGCCAATGGAGGTTCCCTGACAGTCTGAGGATGTGGAAGTGCTAGTCTTTCTTCTGGACTGTCGTTCAATTCCGTATTACTTACACCTGGGAACCCGTTCAGTTTAATTTTAATTAGTCAAATTACTCGTGAACTGCATTGCTCGGTAACATTTTTTTCCTGATTACCGTCTTTCAGGACCTGAAAACTAGGAAGACTATCGGTAAGGGGTATGTGGTTGGAGGATTGTACCTGTTTGATGCACCTTCTTCTGTTGTCTATGCCGACGTGAAATTCGATCATTTCGAGTTATATTGCCAGTTAGGCCATCCATCAACCTAAGCTCTCCAGAAAATGTACCCTTAGATATCCCTCTTCCTTTCATTGTGAGTCATGTAGTTTGGCTAAGCATCACTGGGTTCCGTATTCGACGAGTAATAGTAAAATTGCATTGCTACTTTCGAGCTGGTGCATTCTGATGTATGGGTACCTTGTCCGATTGAATCAATAATGGAATTTAAGTACTTTGTTACTCACATGTCACTTTTGTTTATCTGATAAAAAATCGTTCCGAATTATTTAACATTTGGTGCAATATGTCGAAGTAAAACACAATTTGGTGTGCAATTAAAATTTTTCGGAGTGACAATGGTCGTGAGTATTTATCTCGTGAGCTCGATAGTCATTTGGCCCGCAATGACATCATCCATCAAACTTCTTGTCCGTACACACCACAACAGAATGGTGTAGCCGAGCGCAAGAATCACCATCTCTTGGAAACAACAAGTGCCTTATGTTTCAAGCACGTACTCCCAAGAGGCTTTGGTCGGACACGGTTCTTACCGCTTGTTATCTTATTAACCGCATGTCATCGTCAATTTTCAATGATAATAGTCCCTTTTCTAGGATATATTTCGGACGAGAACCATTTCCTCTGCCTCTCAAATTTTTTGGCTGCTTATGCTATGTTCGGGATACCTGATCGACACTTTCTAACTTAGATCCTAAGGCAATACAATGTGTTTTTCTTGGGTATCCTAAAGATTAGAAAGGATATCGGTATTTTTCTCCTGTCTTGAAGAAATATTTTTTCACTCGGGATGTTACCTTTGTCGAAATCGAATTTCCTCCACTTCTACAATCAACGGGTCCGGTTCCTCGGGTTTATCCAGAAGAGAATTTTTTGATATTTTCTGATCACACAATATCCCACTTTACGGGTGCCCTCTGTAATGTCCCCTCCGCTCGGTGCATTATGATGAGTCGTTGACTCGAAGAGTTGCGTTGACCCGATGAAGTATCGATGCGAATCGATGCAAGAGTTACGTTGGCCAAAGGTAAGCTTTAAGTCGGTTGGAATATGAATCGATCGATGCAAAAGATAGTCCCGTTGAGCAAAGTGCTGATTTTAGTTGATCTGGTGTGCAGGCTATGCTTTTACGCTGGACGATAAGAGGTCGGCATTTTGCCTTATGCAATGAAGTGTCCGCGAAACCAAATCGTGGCCTTGCAACGGATTGTGGCATGGGCGCGATAGGCCAAATCAACCAAGTAGTTCAAAGGAATGGCTAAGTCCGGGAGTTAGCTATGCGACGAGTTATGGAAGCGAGACGCTTCAATCGGCGAGATGGCAAGGCGTATCGGCTTAAGGTGGGCGGGTTCTTGACTCTCTCTCCCTATTCCTTCACGTCTAATAAAATATGTTACTGTATGCGTAAGATGTTTATCGAGTTAGCGAGCGTCGCTCGGCGACGAAGGGTCCAAGTATGCGTCGAACATTAAGATAGAACATTGAACATTGAACAATTGAAGCGACGTGCATCAATGTACGAGTCGCGGTAGGGCGATGATGGTAGAACATTGAAAGACGATATTGAGATGTGCATATGTGCACGGCTCCGAGAACATTGAACACTAGGCGTAGAACATTGATTACGGCGCTGAGCGTGCCCTCGGGCACTTATGTTACGAAAAGACTAAGTAATACGCAATTATGCTATGAGAATAACTTACGAATGGTACGCGTTGAATATGAGTATGAGATGACTAAGCCGTTGGGCGTCGTGCATCAATATGGATGTGTTGGGGCATAACGCGACGGAGCTCGCCATATGAATGGTGGATTATGTTTATGGCACGGGAAATCGTTTATGACACGGGAAATCGTTTATGGATCGAGACTATGTTTATGCAACGGAGGATTTGGTTGGACGATATGACTTGTATGCTATGGTACGTATTGCATGGTCAATGGACTCGGATGGACCGTGCACGGGTACGGCTTCCCTCGGACGGTTACGACCGGGGCACCGGGACCGTTCGGCCTAGGAGGGAATTATGTGTGGTATTTATGGTGCACATCATTCGGACGGATTGCGACCGTCCAGTGCTGTGATAAGCTATGATATCCGTAAGTTTGGGATCCTTCGGATATTGGCTAGCAACCCGTATCGAAGCGATCGTAGGCTTACACATAAGAGATGCCAAGTCCATTACGGTGCAAATACCGTGACCTTCATATAGATAGGGCCGGTGGGCTGAGATTTGAGTTGGGTGCAGGCGCAGGGCCTGCTACCCTTATGCGTATGGCTAAGTTTATGGTTGGTTGCACGAACTGAATGATTTCTTATGTTAAGTTCTAACCAATGCAGGCTAGGCAACGGGACGGAGATGAGCACGATCACTATGTTTATGTCATATTATGTCTAACTGTATCTGCCGCAGGGACACGGTATGGACACATTTATGATATGGGGCTATGTTTAAGTATTGCCATGAAATCGATCCTAAGGCTAAATAGAAAGATCACCAGATTATGTTGCATGCTCACTAAATGATTAAGTGTTTGGTTTGGGTGCGAGCGGGTCTTGATCAGTGCGAAGCGAGGACGAAAGCACTAATCCCCACTAGTTATGTGCAGGTTCAGGTATGTTCAGCTCGGGGCGGGGCTTGGCTTGGACGTGCCGAGGCATGGAGTCCTTGGCGTTCAAGAGGAGCTACCGCATAGGCGTTCGGACTTGCGACATGGAGATGTTCGGCCGAAGACTACTTGGTGGCTATAAAGAGGCATAATGTATGGAACAATGTAATCCTTTGTGAGCTAGAGAGATCATGAGCGTTGTAGCCAATTGGCATATATGTTGGGCTATTCAGAGCCTTTGTAATCTTCAATATGTTATCAAATAAAGAGATTCTTATGTTATACTCTATTTTCCTTCCGCTGCTTATGTTATCAAATTGAGATAGTTCTATGTGAACCTGTTATCTTGCCTTGTACGAGCGCAACTCCAGGCTCGTGCGGCATCACGCCCAGCGAGGACGATGATTCGGGTAAAATCTAGCGAGGACGAGCGATTTCCCGGATCGGGACGTGACACCCTCTCTTAACGAGCTAGTCAACCGGTCCGATGGTCCGCAGACACCAATTCAGTCAATGCCAACGTCACCTACACATACATCGCCATTAATGCCTACAGGGTCATCCTCCTTTGGCACCACTGAGTCGCCTCCACCTACTCCACCAGCAGCTCCGTCGGTTCAACCAACAGCTCCGTCTATTCCGCCTCCAGATCGTCCTCGTCGTGCCTGTTGTGATCATCCTTTTTATGTTGACAACTACAAAGGACTTACCAACCACACTCAGTCTTTGGTGGCTACCATTGATGGAATTCAAATTCCAAAACCGCTGAGGAGGGTCTCAAACATCCTGGTTGGCGTGCTACTATGCACGAGGAGATGAAAGCTCTCAGGGAGAACCATACTTGAGACCTAGTCGACTTACCTACCGGTAAACATGTAGTAGGTTGCAAATGGGTATTCACGATCAAGGTGAAACCAGATGGCACTCTTGATCGACTAAAGGCTCGTCTAGTAGCCAAAGGATATTCTCATATCTATGGTGACGATTACTTTGAAACCTTCTCTCCTGTTGCCAAAATGACATCTGTTCGTGTCTAATGGCGTTGGTTGTTCGCTATGACTGGCCGTTGTTTCAGCTGGATATCAAGAGTGATTTCCTCCACGGGGATCTTGATGAAGAGGTATATGTGTTGCAACCTCCCGGGTTCGTTGCAAGGGAGGGTAAAGTGTGTCATTTGCGGAAGGTCCTCTATGGTCTAAAACAATCACCTCGTGCGTAGTTTGGTCGATTTACACATGTTACTCAGTTTGGCATGTGTCAATCAAAGAAAGACCATTTGGTATTCTATCGACAGACATCTGCTAGAAGGATACTACTTGGTGTTTACGTTGATGATATTGTAATCACGGAGACGACAACCATGGTATTGCAAGTCTAAAGAAGTTTCTGGGAGAAAAATTTTAAACCAAGGATATGGGATCCTTGAGCTATTTTTGGGCATTGAGGTCACACGAAGTAAGCGGAACATTGTAATGTCCCAGAGAAAGTATGTGCTGGACATACTAAATAATGCAGGTATGATGCAAGCCAAGGGAACAACCTCACCTATGGATCCAGGGGCAAAGTTACTTCCAGACGAAGGGGTCCTGATGACCAATCCAGATCAGTATCGTCGAGTAGTTGGAAAACTCAACTACTTGGCGGTCATGACTCGTCCAGACATTTCTTTCGCAGTTAGTGTTGCAAGTTAATTTATGGCTTCTCCAAGAGTTCCACACTGGCAAGCAGTTCTCAGAATCCTGTGTTATCTAGTCAAGAATCCAGGAAAAAGAATTCGGATGGAGAATCATGGACATACTCGTATTGATTGTTTTATCGATGCTGACTGGGGAGCAAGCCTGACAGATAGACGATCTACATCTGGTTACTCAGTATTTATTGGCGGAAATCTAGTGTCATGGAAGAGCAAGAAACAAAATGTGATAGCACGCTCAAGCTTAGAAGCAGAATATCGAGCCATTGTTCATGGCACATCAGAGGTATTATATATAAATCTTTTACAAGAACTGGGAGAAGACGCAGGATCTCAAGCGGCAGGTCTATGGTGTGACAACCAATCTGCTATCCATATTGCCACCAACCCCGTATTTCGTAAAAGAACGGAGTATATTGAAATTGATATCCACTTTGTTCGTGATGAGTATACAAAAGGAGTGATAAAATTTTAACATGTGAGGATTGGCGACCAAACAGCTGATATCTTCACAAAGCATCTTTTGGGTCCTCGGATTCAATATCTATGTAACAAGCTGGACATGATTGATATCTATGCTCCAGCTTGAGGGAGGGTGTTAAGTGTTATTTAGAACTATTAGGTAGTGAGCTTTAGTCCCACATTGCTTAGAACAATAGGAGAAGGGGCTAGCCTATCCTATATATGTGTCTCTCAATATCAATAAAATTTATCCATTATTCCACTCTACTATATATATATATATATATGGTGTTCATACAGCCTTCGTTGGAGGGTATGAACACGTTATCTGAGATTATGGGTGAGCTGGAATCACACTCGGGGCTTCAGATGAACAGAGAGGAGCATAGTCTACTTCAGCTCACTGTGTCTTCAGAAGGAGCGTGCTGATGTACTGGACGTGGAGAGAAGTGAGCTCTCGGTGAAATACTTGGGAGTTCCTTTGACAGTCAATTATGCCCGAGACCATGATTGTTGTAGCCTGGTGGAGTATGCCTATCGGAGAGTTGAAGGTTGGCAAGCTGCCGGACTTTTTTTTGGGGGGACGTATCGAGTTAGTCCGATCGGTTATCTCTGCCCTGGCCCAGTTCTGGCTGCAGTCTATTTTGTTACCGTGGCCACCATCAGGAAAGTTGAACAGATCTGTGCTGATTTCATCTGGAGGGGAGGTCTACATGCGATCTTTTGGGAACAGCTCTGTCGGCCAAAGAAGGAGGGAGGTGTGGGTCTCCGTCCTCTGTTGGCTATCAGGGAAGCCTCGGCCCTGAAACTGGCATAGAGATTCATCAAAGGGAGATCCCTCTGGGCGGAGTGGATGCAGTCTCGCTATGTGAGGAATGGTAACTTCTGGAGGTGTGGTATTGACAACAACCACTCTGTGACCTTCAAACAAATTCTGAGACAGAGTTCTTCAATCGTCGGTCAGGAGGATCATGTGTGATGGGGCTGGAACTGACCTATGGCTGGATCCTTGGATAGAGCACCAGTCTCTGGTAGACATTTTGGACGATCGAGACCACAGGGAGGCGGGCAGAGGTTTGTCTTGTCAGCACATCACGAATAGAGCTTGGAGTTCGGAGTCCTATCGTCATACTGAGGAGCTTGGAGAGATTATTCGCGGGATAGATATTGACCCATCCCAGCCTGAGGATATATGGGTCTGGGATCCGTCTGGCGTGACTGGAGGTACTACATCGGGAGAGTTCATCTTCCAGAGTGGCTACAACCTTATGCGTAGTGTCAATTTCCCAATTGGTGATTATGACTTCATTTGGTGCAAGGATCTGGCCAGGAAAATGCAGCTATGTATGTATCGCCTGCTCCTTGGTCGTCTCTCTGACCAGGGACAAACTCATCTCTTTTGGGATCCAGGTCCCTAATCCGAAGTGTGTACTCTGTGATTTGGAGGAGGAATCGATGATCCATTTATTTTTTGACTGTGGAGTCTCTTGGGTCATATGGTCTGAGCAAAACCGTATGCTGGGCGGAGGTATTTCTGGCAGGTCGATTGGAGCAATCATCACGGGTATTCGAGATTGCAGAGGGCGAGGCATGGTCTGGTTCAAGACTGCTAGGATTCGGCTAGCGGTCGCTGTCTGGCATGTTTGGCGGGAGAGGAATCGACGCATATTCGAGGGTCTTATCACCCCTCCGATTGGTATCCTCCATAATTTGGAGTTTGATGTAAAAGAAATTGTCGACTGATGGGTGGGCGACCATCATGTTTGTATGTTGTATGAGTATTGTCTGAGTTTGGAATAAAATTTACCCTTTTTCCAAATATATATATACACCCAATGACCCCTAGCCTAGTGTTAGTGAGGCATGCGACCCGAGTGGTTAGAAGATCGATTCCGCGGGAGGGGGGGAATTGATCTTCTGACCATTCGGGCCGCATGCCTCACCACTACCACTCGGCTATGGATCATTGGCTATATATATATATATATGGCAAATGAAGTCTAGCCTGGCGGTTAAGACCGATGCATCCCCCAAAGAGGTCTTGGGTTCGAGCCTTGGGGACGCCATGTAATTCCCTTTCGGGGGAATTAAGTGGTGGGGTGGCGGTTGGGTGCAGGTGCATAGTGCGGTGCGACCCGAGAGGTGCGCGGATGCGATGGTGGTGCGGCGCGGTGCATGAGGCCTTCTGGTCGGGATGTAGCCTTCGGGCAGGGATGGTGCCTTCGGGCTAGGGATTGTATATACAGGTTTTCGGGTTGGATTGGTTGTAAGCCTTCAGGCTGAGTTGTAGCCTCTGGGAGGGGTCTGAATAAAATTTACCTTCTTCGATATATATATATATATATATATATATATATATATAATATATATATATTATGGCATAATTTAAAAATCAATCACCCTACCAAAAAGGTCATAATAACTAAATCCATAAAGCATAACACATGAAATGAAATTAGTATCATAAATAACATAGGAAGAACAGAGATGGAGGAGAGGAAAGGGAAAGAAAATATGAAAGAGAACAACTACAGTTAAGAATTTGACAACTTCCACATTGGTCGGCAGCTTATGGAGGTCGTCATCATTTCAGTAATCGGTAGCATTAAAGTTGAAATCACTCAATTCTTTTCTAAAATTCGCTAGGGCTCATCTCTCTATTTGTGTAGTACATGGCACTGATACTTCAATGGAGGTATCCTACAGGTTTAGGATCACATGGGATACTACACCCTGATACTTAAGGAATACTTGTTCTAACAGTTAAAACCTACTTTCCATTTATAAGCATATCAGTGAGTCAAAGATGAACATATCGTAAGTCTAGCCTAAAAACAATAAAAGAGACAAGTAGTGACGTAATAATTTTAGTGAGAAGGTGAAATAATGCTGGGAAGATATGAAGCATGAATGCATTTTTATCATAAAATTAAAAAAAACAAATTTTCCAATAAGTATTTCCCACAATATCATATCAAATTTGTATTACAGTGTCATTGTAATTGTCTTTTCGTCATATCATTTCGTTGTTGATGTATTTGCAAGCTTAGTTTGTGCATGATTAGATCATCTCTCTCTTGTTGTATTTCATCATATCGTTCATATGCTGGTTTAATACCTTAGCCAACCCATTAAAGCCGAGTCAAAAATGCTCAAAACAAACCCAACAAGTGGGCCATTTTAACATTTTTGTTCTAGTGTCTAATACATTTTTAGCCTCTCCTGGAGCTGCACTGATTTAATGTTTTCACCATGCATGCGACATCAGAATGGCATTGTTTAGATTGTCTTTCTTGGTATTAAACAGCATTGTTACATTAACTAAGGATATTTTGACCATCTAAATGCTTAGAACTTCCGTGGTGCTTGTGGATCTTTATAGCCTGGGACCGCCATGCTCTTTTCTTACTACGAGTACCAGTTCACTATATGCTTTCACATATTTAGCTCTGAAGTCTAAAGATCTAGTAGTACTGTCACATGTAAGGCAAGGTACTTTAGCAACCAAGGAGGTGGGCACACACTCGAGGGAAGTGATGGGCAACCGGAAAAGAATAAGGGGCGAGGTGGGTTGGAGGAGGTTATTCTGGAAAACCAATAGTTGAAATTGAAAGGCAACACCATTATTGCAATTGGATATCATTGGCGGCAACTGGAGTGTCCGCCAACCCCAACAAAATAAAATATAGAGCCACCTAGATAGTTGGTGAAAATAGGATAAAGGTGGTAAGTGATGGGTATCTGAGTTATCATTTTAGACTAAAAGGCTTGCGCCTAATAAGCGTGCTTTTAAGTGTCTAACTGGCAATGTTAGACTTGAAGGTGAAACTTCGAAGAACTCAAAGCAACAAAAAGGTGATAAGAATTATATAATAAGCTAATACTAAAGGTGCCACTTTGTTCTGTCTTGATCCCACTTTGGATCAAAATTGGTCCAAAGTGGTTCTTATCATTTTATTGTAAGATTTAGTTTGCTTGAGTTTTGGGGGTTCTTGTAGTTTTACATTTTATATTTCCGCTTCCAAACAAGCCCCAAGGCAAGTGCCTCTCGCCACCCATGTCTGGTCGGACCAGTGACAAACCAGATATTGTTTATAGATTTAGCATTCATTTTACATCTAAGTGAGATGGACAGATTCTTTTAAGTGATTTGGAGGCAAGATCACTAATATATCGTCTTACCTTGTGATATTTGTGAGTAGCAAGAGTGATTTAGTTACGCCAAGTGTGTATCCTGTTGTCGTATGATTTTTTTTTTCTCTGACTTGATATTGCTTTCAAAGAATATGGACCTTGTGAATATTGTGAATAAACTGTTCTGTAAAATAATAAACTTGTCACGAATCACTCAATTCCACTACAAGAATATATTTTTTTTATCAACTTTAACTTTGTCTTTTACTGTTAACACATTCCTGTCAACTAATATGCTTCCCTTTGTAGTAGTAAATCTATGTTGGATGTGTTGTCGTGTCAGCATTGGATTCTTTAGGAACAAACACGAGATTTGGTGAACCCGGTGTATAAATACAGGTGGACCGTTCTGAAAATTTGGTTAAATCCTTGATGAGTTGTATCGACTCCATGCTTCTCCTATGCTAAGTCTGGCCCTTTTATATTGTTATGTGAAGGCAAACAGATAAAGGGAGAGGAAGAAGAGAAAAATAGAAGAGAGGGTGAACTTAGAATGGCACAGGATAGCACTTGCTAAATCTGTACATATCTTATACAAGCTCCAGAGAGCAAAGCTTTTTTCCTTTTTAACTCATTCTCATTGAATGTATTTCTTCTTAAAGCTCATTCATGTTTCATTATTAATATAAGATGATCCTTGACATAGCTGTTGTTTATTAAACATATTATATGTGATTGATGTTTATTTATATTTGCAGTTTCGAGAAGTCCCTAGACATGATACTTATGTCCCCCGATTTGAAGCAGAACTTGCTCAGTTTTGTGAGAAGCTGGTGAGTATACTGCAGCACATCCAAGTTATCTTGCTTTGATAAATTAAACCATTGCGTAGGTTCTTCTGAATATGTTGATTGCAGGTGATGGATTTAGATAGAAAAGTCAAACGTGGTCGTGACCGGCTAGCACAAGAGGTTGAGGTAACACCTCCTTCGATTCCAAGTGAGAAGTCTGAGCAGCTCTCTGTCCTAGAAGAAAAGATTAAAAAACTCTTGGAACAAATTGAAGCACTTGGTGAAGCTGGCAAGGTGGATGAAGCAGAGGCTCTAATGAGGAAGGTGATAATACAGTAAACCTATTACCTTATGTTGCAATTCCTTTCAAATTTCAGAGATGATATATTAACTTGGAAGTGATGGTTGTTCCGACAGGTGGATTTGTTGAATGCCGAGAAGACAGTTTTGACCCAACAATCTGCAGGTGACAAACTGTTGATGCTTACACAAGAAGAAGATGGCACTTTGTGAGATATGTGGCTCATTCTTGATAGCAAATGATGCTGCTGAGAGGACTCAATCTCATGTAACTGGCAAGCAGCACATTGGCTATGGAATGGTGCGAGACTTCATTAGTGAGTTTAAGGTAAACATGTCACATGAGCATATGCCTTTTTTTGTTAAACTGTGAAACATGTTATGTTCAATTGAAATTAACATTTGTACACTTTTACAGGCTGCAAAGGAGAAGGCGAGGGAAGAAGAGAGACTTGCGAAGGAGAAGGAAGCAGAAGAAGGAGAAAGCAGAGGGAGAAGGAAAATGAGGATAGAGTTAGAAAAAATGATAGGTACAGGAGCGGGATCGGTACAGAGAACGCGGATTCGAAAGGGAGAGGTCCCGTGAATGGAGTGGAAGAGCAGGGAGGGAAGGAGGAAAAGGGTCTGATTACAGACCCAGTCAGTACAGAAATGGGAGAGACTGGGATAGGAGAGGTTCCGGGACAGAAATGGAGATGGGTCACGTGATAGAGCTCGAGGGAGGACTAGGTCCCGTTCTCCCACTCGCCAGGGCTACAGGAGGTCTTCAAGAAGCCCAAATTGATACTGGCTTATAGTGTAGGTGTTTATCATGTTCTAAAACTGATGAGGTAGCACACTTTTGTCTCTTTTCTGCCTTTACATTGAACTAAGTTAAATGTGCTCGAATTTGAAAGGCTGTGTTGTTAAAGCTTTTCTGCTATCCTAACAGCCCTGATGAAATCATATGGTCTTCCTGTTAAAGGAAAAATTGAGGTAGGTATGGTTCATCATTTGAATTGTTTCTAACATCGTGGTACACTCAGTTTAGGGAGCCTGTAAGGATTTTCATGCACATTCCTGGACGTTGTCCTCAGAGCGTCATTTGTGGGTTAGTATTTTTTTTTTTTTTGTCTTTAGTGAGGATGAAGATCCAACACTATTGTATGAATGCTCTGGGCATGCGAAGGGAGGTGACAGTTATTAGTCGGCTTTTAGAAGGTAATACATGACCACTTACTTTTACGGCTGGATCAATTGATTTGCTGCCCTATTTTTAGAGAGGGGGATGTATCATGCTATTTTTTTATTTTATGTCTGTAAGGTGTCTTCTATTAAATGCACAAGTTTTTCACCAGCCGAGAAATGTCATTGCAACTAATCTACGAAGAGGTACCATATCAGGATCCACATGGTTGGCTATATAATACTCTCTCGATAAATTCTACTTAGTTGATTCTCTGCCCTTGCTTATTGGTGCTGGTTTTAGTATCATAACTATTCAGGATTGCTAATCTGGATACCAGTGGATTTGGGGCATAATTACTGAGCCATTTATGCTGCCATTCCATTTTGAGAGTTCGCAGCCGATCCAAACTGTTAAAAGCATTGATGGTTAGATAAAATGTTTTGATGATTGATGAAAAGTTTGGGTACTTTATGGAGGTCTGATCTTACAGGGCTTAAGTTATTTAATCTCTTTCTGTTTGGTGGCAGGTTTAATATTCAGAAACTACACCATCTTGTTCCAGTGAGTCATCCAAATCACTACTTCGGTAACAAGTAACCCTTCTGAACTCAAATAGTTCTATAGGATTTCAAATGCATGGAAATAATTTCCTGGCTGGTTCACTTACCTGCCCAGTTGTACCTTACCTTACTTTGCAGAGCAAACTTGAGTCTTGAAACTAAAGATATATTTTTAGTTTAACATGTATAGATGAATATTGCCATTCCATGTCAAGTAAAGGAAAAAAAAAGATGGAAAATGGTGAGCCATATTTCAGACGGTTTATTATAAAGGCACTTCACTTTTTTACCAGGGCTAGCCCATTTTAAACTTTGTATTATTTACAAGTTTGTCATTGAAAAAATTGATCAGGGCTATCCCACTCTTTGGTATAAAAGTCACTTTTTTCTATTTTTTTTTCCTTCTTCCTCGAGGACTGTCCAATTTTCTGGCAGTCCTACAAACCGAATGGACTGCCAGAAAACTGGGCAGTCCTAAGTCACAGCATGTGAAACAAAGGACTGTCCATTTTTCTGGCAGTTCACTGAATAGGACTGTCCAGTTTTCTGGCAGTCCTGAATACAGTAAGGACTGCCAGAAAAATGGGCAGTTCTTTGTTTCACATGCTGTGACTTAGGACTGTCCAGTTTTCTGGCAGTCTATTCGTTTTGTAGGACTGCCAGAAAATTGGTCAGTCCTTGTCGACGCAGAGTTTTCTCGTTCGTGCATACTTGTGTTTAATTTAAATGGGTAATTTTTCACTCCGAATGTAGTTTAATTCAAATGGGCTACAGACAATTGAAATAAACAATGTAATGGATGCTTGAATTTTTCAATTTAATTTCTAGGGTTTTGGAAACAAATAGAGAAAGAATTTGGGTGCCATCGATCTTCTTGAGAAGGAAATTTAGAAGAAAGAGGAAGAAGAGAAAATTTCTAGGGGGAAGAAATTTCTAGGAATTTTTAAATTAACTTCTTGCTTGGGGATGGAGAAATGGTGGAGGAGAAGAGGAAGAAGAAGAGAGAGTAGTTAGGGTTTAGGAAGAGAAATTTTTTGCAAATGAGAGAAAAAATTTGAGTTTTGGAGAATTTCACTTTGGGACAGCCCTAAATCAAAAAAATGGAATGTCCTGAGTAAAACCCAAAAAAATCTGGGCTAGCCCCAATCCGGACTAGCCCTGATCAAAAAATGAAGTGCCTTTATAAGTAACCTTTCATTGTGACTTCTTAAGGTATGTGAGCCAATTTGCTCGCACCTCTAGGTTGGTAAAGTAGCTCAAGACGTTGGTGCAATGTTGGTCGTTTCATATCATGTAGAGAATTAAAATATGTCCGAGTCTTCAACATCCTATCCATGTATTCGTTCAACCCAGAAAAATGTTTCCCGCTCCAGAAATACGAGTGTTCCCAATCACCTGTGTAACCTCTGTTGGGGCAGGTGGAGATTGCAGATGCTAGATGGTGACTGATTAACTTATTGATTAGTACCATGTCCGATGCACTGAAGAAAACAGCTTACTTCCAATCATATTGGCCAAGGTCACGGCCGCATGTGGTGGCATTCACATCAATTTCCAACTTTCTTGGTGTTAAATCAGTGATAACTTGTGAAGGTGATCTAAATTGTCAAATAGTGGTTGTAAAGCACCTCCAGTTTTTGTGTAGTAAATTAGACTGATTGCGCTTTTTTATGCGAGTGATTCATCCTAACAATGTGTGGTCCTTTTGAAACCTCAAGCTTACGTTGAACCAAGGAGACGGGAAATAAAAACTTATTGCACTGGGTGTTTGGAGTCTCAGTTTTTTCTGTTGTCTTCTACTAACTAAAACTAAATAGTAATAAGGCTTAATTGCACTTTGATACCCTCAACTATTCTGGTTTTTTAACTTCATACCCTAAATTTTTTACTCAACAACTTAATACCTCAACTATTATTTTTTTCAACTTCATACCTAAAATTTTAAAAATTTCAAAAATGTCCTTATCCCTTCCCTCTCCCTTCTCCCATACCCCCTCCCCCACTCCGGCCACCCTCTCCTCCGCACAACCCAGCCCCCTCCCTCCCGTCCCGCCCCCTCCGGCCACCCCCCCTCCCGCTTCCGTCCACCCTCCCCAGCCCCCCCCCCCCCCCCCCCTCGCCCTCCCACGCTGCCGTGCCCTAGGGGGAGAGGCGGGGGCGGGTGGCTGGGAGGGGGGGGGGGGGGGGGGGGGGGGTAGGGTGGACGGAAGCGGAAGAAGGGGAAAAGCGGCCGGAAGCGGGAGGGGGGGGGGGGGGGGGGGGGAGGGTGGCCTGAAGCGGGAAGGGGGGTGGGGGATAATTTTCAAGTTTAACCATGGGTATTTTCGTCCAAATTTTTTTTGGTATCAACTTGTTACAAAAAAAAGTTTAGGATATCAATTTGAAAAACAAGAATAGTTGAGGGTATCAAAGTACAATTAAGCCTAGTAATAAATAATTTGCACAAATGATAGGGGCTTAAAAATCCTACTAAAAGAATTATTACTCTCTTTAGCTGGGGTTGATCTTCTTGGCCAAAGAGGAGCCAGAATACACATTTTGCTTCCCCTTCGAGCGCTCTTATATTTTGCAAGCTGGGTTATTAGCAGAAAGAGTTATCTAACCAAGAAAGAGTCAGCTATAAGTAGGTGGTGATTTTATTTGTTGTGATGGAATGAGCGGATATCTCGTGTTGTACTCCATATATTTCTTACCAAAATCTATCTGAAGTTTTCTTCCCCTTAAGAAATGAGCATGACAACTCTTATAACATCAGTTGTTACAAGGGGAAAACAACATTATCCAGCATACGTTATTCATGTTACCGCAGCCCAACAATTACAAGAGAATAACAACTGCAAGCAAGCATCCCAGTTGGAGCTATCCGAAGTAAAGAGGACTATGAAGAACGAGGGATGTAAAATCTTGGGAGACCGTAAGTGGACTATTTGAAGGCCTTTCATGACGTAAGACGTAAGTGCTTAAATACTTGATGCAAGACCCTCCAGGAGAAGTACTGAAACGTATTCAAACCAAATATAATTGTCTCTCCAGCACATAAGCTCACTCACATCAAGGAGATAAACAGAAAGGAAACTATCCGGATACGCAAACACCTTTACACCATTACCACCAACCAATTAGAGGCCACAGTCGCCATGGAGCCAACTTACTGGTCACAGATGCATCAGAACCTCCCAAGTTTACAAGAATGACTCCTCATGCTCAATAGTAAGGTCACTCGCAAAATTATTTACCTGGAAGACAACACCCACTATAAGTTAGTACTCATCATACTTTATATGAGAACCAGTAAAATGTTTGAATCCATCTATATCTGAACTATTGCCAAATTAATATCCATCAATTCGATTATCAAAAAGTGAGATCAAAATAAATTTTTTAATTACTTAGACAATGCTAAAACTTGAATTCTACCAGTTGGTTAGCCAATATTTAGAAATTGATATATACCAATTAAGTATATCAAGGATAATGTGCCAACTGAAATCATCAAAGGTTCATGAATTACACAGAACACGAGGGAAGCAAGCACAAAAGCTAAACTCTATCAATGTGATGAAGTCAATTTCTCAAAATTGAGATATGAGGAGGAAAGGCTGACGAGAGGTAAAAGGAGCTACCACGCGTGGATCTCTAACACATGTTAAGAACTGGCTGAACATTATTAATCTGGGTTAACACTGCCAAATACCAAAACTATTACTTGGGTAGTTGAGCAGGCCCCACCAACTATCTCCACTTCACCCCACCCATCTTATAAACCCATGTACCCCACCCAAATTCTCTCTTGATAGAGGCAACAGAAGAAAGAAAACCAAGAAACAAAAAAAGGTAGAACAGAAAGATTTGGAAATATCTTAATCCATTTGCAAATGCTCATCTCTAGTGTCAATTATCTCTAGAACAATCATCTTTTTGAAGATTTTATCACATCCGTATTGGGAACTGCCAACCCACTGTGAAATGCCTACCTAATTGTGCATTGATGAACTCACTATCCTGAAACAAGTTATGAGTACAAACAGGGGCGGATCCACATTGACAGGTTATATATAGATTTGGCCCGCCCCCACTGGATTCTCGGGAGAAAAAATCATGTACAATATTTTTGTAAAATTTTCAAACATTATATATAGATTTCGCCCTAATTTTATATCCATTCATAAGGCTAGGTTAGTTGGTAAAATAGTTAAGAGTATGTTTTGTAGGTGTTGGGTTTGAATCCTCTTACACATTTGCAAGTGATTCTTTTTCCGAACCTCCACTCACCAAACTTGGATTCTTTGGAGTACAGAGGTTGCTATGGGAATGCCACTTAGAGCATCAATAGTGAGAGTGGTTTGAAGTGCAACATTTTTGCTTTAGTCCGCACTTGAAAAATGCTAGCAAATCAAGAGTCCCTCCAAATTTGGAGCGTCTCGTAGCTTGTGAATAGTAACCCAACTGGTCCCACCAAAAGATAAAAATGATGAAAAAAAATAAAGAAAGACGAGGGAGGAAAAAGAGGAGGTTAATTTAGAGTACGGATTTGGTGTGTTATTGTGTGCCAATATGAATAAGACAAAAGTAGTATTTTACACTATTTTCAAAAAAATATGGTATGTGGTGTCCCCACTGTGGATGCTCTTATGTATTATATCCAGGGGATGCATGGAAGCAATAGGAGCGAAATGAGGAAGATTAGCAACCTCAAAACCAGAGAAACGTGATATCAAGCTAAAACTTGCTACATAAAAAAAGGTGCGCCAACAAATACACATTTGACTAACCACCAGTGACCACCCAGTCTCTGGTGCTGGCTCAAGATTTAGTATCCCCCACCACTATAATAATGGAAAGAGCGCATGTTGCTCGCAAGAATAAGATGCTACTTACTTTGGTGGCACTACTGATCTGGGTTTAGAAGAATTGTCTTATAATTAATCAATTCTCACTCCTAATATACAGCAGAATTATGGTATGCCAACAAGAACAGGTATGATTACAAGTCTCCCAAAGGACCAGTAAGCAAAGGCCTGTTGCAATACACTCATCGATCGAAAGGAAAGAAGCATCTTCAAATCAAATACTGCCATCTCATGGACAAGCTTCGCCCAGTAAGGGTGTGGTTGAACTACTAAAGTCATAAACCATCCAACAGAGGCTCGAACAAGACGTAGAGAAAAAAGAAGACAACCCATAACGTCCTAACATATGTAAACATTAATGTAAAGATTCCAAACATGAGGTTAAAACAGCACAAACACAACAGTGTCAAATAAGCATCCAAGGCAACTTGCAAATTGTTGCAATCAGAAACAAAGGGCTATGGGCCCAGGAAGCATGGACGCTCCCAAATCGGTCTTGTGTCCAATATAACATGACACTTGAATATACACTAGGTTAGGCCAAAACAATGCTGTATACGCGTCCCCGTGTCCTAACCGTGTCGTGTCATATATGTGTCCATGAAACACAGGCTATAGCATTTTTTAGGAAGTGTTGAGCTTTATCATTAAAGAGAGCTTCCACTGGAAGAAATTTTACCTGTCCCAGCCTCCCAGGCATAAAGATAGGATATTCTGATCTTCCCCTCACCAGAAAATATTGTATAAGAAATCATAATTTAGTTATAACCAAACTTGTTTCTGAGTTTTAAGGTAAATATGGTTTTGGTAAGACACGTTATTGATGACCCAAAAAAAGCTTTCGACTATAAATAGGGCCAGCTACCTCCTTCTAGACAATGCAATATGATATGTTTTCTCTTAAATTAGTTATTAAGCATTAGTTAGCCCCCCATAGTTAAGTCCTAAGTGGATGGCTGGAAAAATAACAGCTTCGGATGATGAACACAGTTGAACACAAAGATCCATGAGTGCATGACGACATTTAGTTTTCAGTTGACTCCAATTTAGCCATTAGTAGGCTGAAGGTTTTACCAAATCGTTTTCAAGGTAAAACAGCTTTAAGATTTGATACAGGCATGTAATAACAAAGTAGGACTAGAAAAACAAAGGATTATTAATATTCCAATTAAAGTTTTCTTTGTATGTTCACTGTCTCGTATATCAGTGGTCATCCTTAAAATAGGCTATTTATAAGGGCACATCAAAAGTTGATCAGGGCTAGCCAAAAGCAAATTTTGATTTATTTACAAGTTTGCCATTGAAAAAATTACTCAGGGCTAGCCAAAATGTGAGTATATAAGTCAACTTTTTTATTTTTTTTGCTCTCCTCTCTTTCCTCACAAGAAGAAGAAGAAAAAAAAGAAGAACAAGAAGAACAAGAACATCAATTTTTCCAAACCTAGTTTATTTTGATTTTAGTTTATTTTTCTATTTCTTGTTTGGGCATTATGGATGAAACCCTAGGTTGTAGAAGAAATTGGGTTATCAAATCTATTAGTCTATTAACCAATTTTTCTTTATTAATAGAAGAATTATGCATGAAATCCTAGTTGTAGAAGAAAACTATGAAAGAAACCCTAGTTGTAGAAGAATTGGGTTCATATCAGGACTGCCACAATTTCTGACAGTCCTAGAAGTATTAAGGACTGCCTGAAATTGTGGCAGTCTTGAAATAGACTCGATGTACAACAGGACTGCCACAATTGCTGGCAGTCCAAGAAGTACTGAGGACTGCTAAGAATTGTGGCAGTCCTGAAAGGGACATGCTCTACAGCAGGACTGTCACAATTTCTAGCAGTCCTAGACATACTGAGGACTGCCAGAAATTGAGGCAGTCCTGAAAGGGACTTGCTGTCCCTTTCAGGACTGCCACAATTTCTGGCAGTCCTAAAGTCGAAATTTTCGAATAAAAAAAACATGTTAGGGTTTATATCAATCTTGATAATAGAGTGAAATATGCATTTTAGAGTTTATTTTCATGCATTCTTTGTGAGGACAGAAGTATTTAAGCTTTATTTTCATGCATTTTAGGGTTTATTTAATTTTTTGGGTGCCATCGAAATTGGAAATGAGAAGGAAACTAGGATTTTGATGGAGATGGTGATGATGGAAATGGTGGAGAAGAAGAAGAAGAAGAGAAGAAAACTAGGGTTTTGATGGAGATGTGAGAATGGAAATGGTGGAGAAGAAGATGAAGATGGATAGAAGAAGAGGAAGAAGAAAGCTAGGATTTTGGAAGAGAGAGTGAAATTTATAAATGAGAGTGAAATTTGGGCTTGGGGGAAGGGGGGGGGGGGGGGGGGGGGGGGGTAGGTTTGGACAGCCCCATGAGTAGAAAATTTAGATAGCCCCAGTAAATTCTCCTCAAACATTGGCTAGCCCCAATCCTGGCTAGCCCTGATCAACTTTTGATGTGCCCTTATAAATAGCCTTAAAATATGAGGAACTTACAGTTCAAAGCATACTAGAATTCTGCTATAAGGACTGTTAACATGTACCTAACAATGTACATATTTTTGGTTTGAAGCGAAATAAGTCATTCAAAGCATACTAGAATTCTGCTATAAGGACTTCACTTAGGGAATCCCTTTTCTTCTGATTTTTATGGTCTCACACTGAATCGCATAATAGATTGGCATCACTTGTATAAGATATCTTCTAGATTATTTCATATTGGATAAAGAAAATAATAATAATATGATGTAACAAGATTTTCATGCCATTGGACATTGATGAATGTTTCTCCTGGGGTCAATTCTGCATACTTCATTCCTTGATCGGAGAGTTGTGATCTGCAAACTCCGCTTGTTGATCAAGGATGTTCTTTCAATTGCCAATAATACTTGGCAGTTCAAAGAGATCATTCATATTTCGCATAAATTTTCATTTCATGGTTGGGTAAACAAACTCCAAAGATTTACAAATGAGTTGCCATGTGGGACATAGGAACTATGCATAATCATGAAGTAGCATTCTTTAACAGTTAAACTCTAGGTATCCATCCTCTATATTTTAGTTGAGCATTTATGAGAGGATCTTTAAAGACTCACGGTTGCAAGCTATGTTGCACAGACATGCCAAATCAGCATCCATGCCCCGTATTCAGTACAGAGCAGACACAGATATGGGCAGAATACATCTGGATACGGTCTGACACGGGTTAGACCTCAAACTAAATTCGACCCGAGTACTATTTAAACATGTTGGTTGTTCTTTTAAATCCGGGTTAATTATACGCGTACTCGAACCTATAACATAACTCGACTTTTAAACCTAAACCTCTCTCCTTCTTTGATCGACAGGACAAAAAGAAAATGCTGCAGCAACAACCAGACAGAAGAGAAGAGGAAAAAAAAGAAAAGAATGCATGTGCTGGAATATATATATATATATATATATATATATATATATATATATTATAATAATAATAATAATTTGCCACTTTTGCCGTATCAGTGCCAAACTCATATCCTAAATGTTTGGAAAATGGCCGTGTCCCAATCGTGTCTGTCCCCATATCCGTACTCGTCTAACATAGGTTGCAAGTCTCTCCTTAGGGATTAGAATTTCAAGTCCCCAAGTTAATGACAATTGTGGAAAGAGCATCACAAGAAAATAAAAAACATTAATGATGATCTTTTGTTTTGATAAGAAAACTTGATGTAACCTACAGTTTCTAGGTTAGCAAGAGAACATCCTTGTCAATTGAAGTTGTTACAGAAACTTGTAACTATACAAAAACAATGTTCCTAAAAAGCAAATCGTAGACTGAATATGTATTCCTAGTACCTAGGTGCCGTCTAGGCAGGGATGCAACAAATGTGAATGAAGACTAGACTGTGTATCTCCTCGTGCCTACGTGCCGTCTAGGCATCCGAAGCAACAAATGTGAATGAAGACGGAAAGAGGAAGAAAAACACGAAAAAGGTCAAAGGCAGCCACCTCTGTTGGTCCCTGTGCAGCCAGAATCCTATCGTCATTGTTGTGGCAGGAAGGGGGAAGGGAGAAAGAGAATGAGGAAGGCAGGGGGGAGTGGAGATGTAGATTGTAGAGTACATAACCAGTTGTGCAATCCTTCCAGTGAAGTCACAACCGAGGTCTGGTAGGATTTGGCTCGTTCATACTACTTGAATCTGACCCGATCCTACTTGTAACCGTAAATAATGTCTGGTTCGCTGATAATGACAGGTAAAGACTCAGCAGCATCTGGAGGCAACTACAATGGACTTCAATTTCTTTTGCCAGCAGCTAAAAGGCCACTGACTAAGCTTCCACATGCCACTTCTACTAAACAAACCGAATTGACTTAAAGTATTAGATCAGTCATTATTAGCTTGTTGAAAGGGGCTACGGAGAACACTGATTCAAGGGGAGGAACTTATATGGATTGGTTTTTCCATTCAGGATGTGGCCCTTCACGAGCTAAATGGAAGACAATGATTCAAACTGCCGAACCCAAAAATTTAGGTTAAAGGCTTTATTGCCGTTGTTACTAGTTGTTCCATTCACCAGGAGGAACTGATATTGATCCAAAAATTTTATTAGATTTAACTCTACATTTTATTATTGGGATATTTAGACTTTGGGTCTCGAATAAGTTTGAATATTTGTGTTTGGATCTCCATAATAGACTTAATTAGTGTTTGGGTCTTGGACTAACGTTGCATGTTAAAACCCAACTAAAAAAATGAAAAATGAAAAAAAAACGAATAAAAAGAAAAATGAATAAAAAACCAAAAAAGGAAAAAAAAACGAGTAAAAATGATGAAATAAAACAAAAAACGAAAGGAAAAAAAAAGATAAAAACTAAAAGTACTGAAAAAAAAACCTGAAAAAAAAATCTAAAAAAAAGGATAAAAAGATAAAAATAATAACATTTTTTTGTCCGAGTGAAAAAACAATACCCACCTATTCTTAAGGCATATGATTCTCATATTTTTTTAGTAAATTATTTATCCGTGTATTCGTAATTTTCGAAAAAAAATATTATTTTAACCTAAACCGAACATGGGAATAGGTTTCCCATAATAAATTTGCCCAAAATATTTAGGTCTCGATATTCCCAGACAAACTTATTTCCAGAAATTACAGATACCCAGACAAATTTATTACCACAATAAATTTACCCCCGTCATTTTTTTCTTTTTCGTTTTTTATTCTTTTTTTCTTTCTCTTTTTCACTTTTTTGTTTTGTTTTTTATTTTTATTTTTCTTTACATTTTTTATTTTTTTCCCGTATTTTCTGTTTTTTTCGTTCTTTTCATCTTCTTTTTCATTTTTTAGTCCAAAATCCAAACACTAATTATGTCTATTATGGAGACTCAAACACAAATATCCTAACTTATTGGAGACCCAAACACTAATTATGTCTGTTATGGAGACCCAAACACAAATATCCTAACGTATTCGAGACCCAAAGTCTAAATATCCCTTTATTATTCTTGAATTAATTAGGCTAATTTTTGAAAAGGGTACAAACCAATAATAGATTGACCCCATATGATTTAATAAGCATGGATTTGACACAGTAACATCGCCTTACACTTTCCCCAAAAAGGAAACCCATTGCCTTACCCCTGCTAAGTATAATATTTGACACTGTTCCAAACTGAAACTATATGGACTAGCAAGTATCAGTAGTT
This sequence comes from Iris pallida, assembly GCA_029216955.1. Lineage (NCBI taxonomy): Eukaryota > Viridiplantae > Streptophyta > Magnoliopsida > Asparagales > Iridaceae > Iris > Iris pallida. The sequence goes on from JANAVB010027397.1 coordinate 7,839,045, forward strand.
ACATCATGAGTCATAAACTCGATCTTCCCAGAACATCAAAAGTCGCATATAACCCATCAATAGTCAGGTCCAAACATATTTATCACCAAATTAGAACCAAGAATTATGCATAACAGTATATCACATAATTTCATAATAACTATGTCATAAGATGGAATATAGTACACACATAGATACACCTTTCTCTTACTTTGCTGAGGAAATTAACCTAGACATAAATATACTGATGCACTTTGCATGTAGATTTGGTTTTGAAACATATGGTTTATATTTTATACACTCCTTGGTCACTGAATCATTGGATTCTTGAGTTATTTATCCCAATAAAAGAACTTGGAAAAAAAAGACTATATCTAAGGAGGAGAAAAGTGGGTCCAACAAAATAAAGATTTCTATTCACATGATGTAGTAGAGAGCTAATGTCAAAAGTAAAGGCCATGAGGAAGCTTTGGATCTTTAGGAGAAAGATAAACATCTAAAGTTGCATAACCCATTGCTAACCAATTGTTAGTGACTGGAGCTAAAACCTGGTTACTAGACGATCCATTGGTTCAGAACTTCAGAATAAATTCCATATGCAAGGTCTATCAGTCTGTACCTTAGCATTGACTTAACTTTCATGTTTATTGCAAAGATAGTGAAAAAGGGCATTATGATGTAGCCTTCGACTTCAACAACCAAGGCCACCAAAGCGGCAAGGAGGTCCAAAGCAGCTAAGTCGTCCAAATGCATAGGCAACACCTAATTAATTGGATAGTCCTCCATTGTGAAGACACGAGTGAACTACTTAAGTGTTTGACTCAAAATGCAATAAACATGGCAAAAAGGGTGAGATTAAAATCTTATCATGCCATTAAAAACCTAAATCAGGCAAACAACATAATCATTCTACTACACCTCCAAGGACTTGATATATAAAATCACATGCAAATTACTAGTAATATAGACAAAATAAATTTTGTGTACAAAGATTAATTTGGTAAAAGACTACATTATTAGACAAAATAGATTTCTATTCACATGATGTAGTAGAGAGCTAATGTCAAAAGTAAAGGCCATGAGGAAGCTTTGGATCTTTAGGAGAAAGATAAACATCTAAAGTTGCATAACCCATTGCTAACCAATTGTTAGTGAATGGAGCTAAAACCTGGTTACTGGACGATCCATTGGTTCAGAACTTCAGAATAAATTCCATATGCAAGGTCTATCAGTCTGTACCTTAGCATTGACTTAAATAATTTCATGTTTATTGCAAAGATAGTGAAAAAGAGCATTATGATGTAGCCTTCAACTTCAACAACCAAGGCCACCAAAGCGGCAAGGAGGTCCAAAGCAGCTAAGTCGTCCAAATGCATAGGCAACACCTAATTAATTGGATAGTCCTCCATTGTGAAGACACGAGTGAACTACTCAAGTGTTTGACTCAAAATGCAATAAACATAGCAAAAAGGGTGAGATTAAAATCTCATCATGCCATTAAAAACCTAAATCAGGCAAACAACATAATCATTCTACTACACCTCCAAGGACTTGATATATAAAATCACATGCAAATTACTAGTAATATTAGACAAAATAAATTTTGTATACAAAGATTAATTTGGTAAAAGAGTACATTATTATACAATATTATCCATCCCATTAAATGTTTCAATAACAAGCCTTTTTCCCATAAATTTTGAGATAGGTCATTTGAATCCTTTGTTAAGGGTCATGCAGTTAACAAAAATCATATCTTTCCTTACAACCTCACTCCAAGTCCGCTTTGGTCCACCCCTAGTTATAGGGGCTCCTTTTAAGTAATATTTTGTTGTTACTTACCAAGTCCGCTTTGGACCATCCCCAGCTATAGGGGCTCCTTTAAGTAATATTTTTGTTGTTACTAACCGGTGTATCTATGGGTATATATTGCTGATGTCCAAAGCACCGTCGACGATGGCTCTCATGTTATCCTCAATTAGTGTCACCTCCAACATTCTAACAATAAACTCATTTCTTATCATATATTTCAACGCATCGATACATCTTAGCGTCCTCATTTTAGTTACACTCAAATTCAAGACAAGTTTTTAATTGCCCGGACAATGGCCCATAAGGCATGGCTGGCCTAGTATGTCTTATAGAATTTTTTCCCTCAATTTCAAAGGTTTTCAGCGATCACAAAACACTCCTCCATTTTAACCATTCTATTTTATTATGTGAACACTCCTCCATTTTAACCATCCTTCTTAACCTCTCTATCATGATAAAAGAAAAGATTCTATCTTATATATCAAAATAAAAACTATCACTCTTAGGTATTTCTTTTCAACCAATAGGGATTCCTCTGCCTAACGTTTTTAACTTTTGATTGAACTTACATTTCATTACTATGTCCTACTAAATTTAGAACTCGTTGATTCCAAAGTTTTATCTCCAAAATTCTACCCAAAAAATCTAACATTTCTCTACCCTCATCAACTAGCTCAATATCATCAATAAACACCATACACAATTCCCAAATATGCTCCAAGTAATATCAACCATAATTAGCAAAAAGAGGTAATTAATGTTGATCTTTGATGAAAGATTACAGTAGTGAGTAATAATGCATATCTCCCCCACTCCACGTGGTAGTCATAACTCTATTTACGTTATAATCTCTACCACATCTCTCTAGATACTCTTTTCCTAAGCTTTTCTAAGTCAATAAAAATCTTATGTAGATGCCACTTCTCTCTACATATTTTCACTTATCTTCTTAGTAAGTAAATAGCTTCCATGATTGACAACTCCAACCCAAAATTAAATTGGTTCTCGAAATCTATGTTATATTAAGCGTGAGGTGAGACGAGGCCACGAAGCTGGCGCCTCGCTTAAGCAGTGCTTAAGCGGCGGTTAGTTAGCACTTCACCCATATTTACCTACGGAGTCTCCTACATGTAAAATAATATACATACACATAAATTTTAATATTTTTTCATACAATACTACTAGTATATGCATGAATAACAACACCAATTATCAATCAAACAAAGTAACAATATAAATACTAGAATCAAAATGCGAAGTCATCAAAATACCATGGTCAAAATAGTCAACAAGCTACACAATGCATACATACTACGTAGTCATCAAAATATTATCAAACATAAAAGCTAAGCCACCAAAGTTCCTATTTTTTAGGGTTGTTTTTTTTCTTTGTTCGTTTTTTTAACCGAGACGCTTTTTCCAGCGCCTAATACTAGGTGAGGCGCTATTAAGTGCCGCCTAAGTCCGCCTAAGCGATGATCGATTTTCTAGGCAAGATTTTCCTAAGCGAGGCGTCCAAATTCCAGTTTTCGCTTAACCAACATAGTCGAAATTTCTAGTATCTTTTCTTAATCGTTGCTTAATTACTTCCTCCAAGCAATGTTGCAGAAAACGGGTTAGGCGGCCGACTAGTCGGGGCCGCCTACTACTCGACAGTTGGCCGCCAATGACTCGACTTGGCCTCTTGGCGGCGGTATTAGTCAGCATGATCCTTAGTTAGGTCAAGTCGGCCGACTAGGCCTCATTAAAGAAATAACGTTTAGAGGACATAAAACCCGACCCAACCCGAAAAAACAATTTTCAACAAACCTAAAAGGCTACAGCATATCCGGCCGTCTAACGTCAAGCCCGTCGCTCCTCCACCAGATTCGTCGACAATTGCTCCCCTCCAAACCCTCGTTGCTCCTCCACCAGATCCGCCGGTAATTGCTCCTCGCCAACCGCTTCTCGTCGGCAGCTTTCTCCCGACGACTTCTGGTGGAACCGTCTCCCAATCTGACCCCTCCGCTTCCCGGCGCCGTCTTCTTCCCGTGGAGACATCCTCAGCTTCAGTCTAGCTCGAGCACTCTCCGTTTTTTCTCAGGTGAAATATCTCACTCTCTTGCTCTTTCGTTCATTAGAAGTTGTTGGTTTTCTTTTTCTCCACATTTTTGGAAGAGAACACACTCTTTTTCTTCCTCGTTCAATGTGAGACCCTCTATTGTCTTTTCTGATTATCTGGAAAGCTGTTGGTTTGTTTGCTGCTTGGTAGTTTTAATTATAAAAAAATATTCCCATTATTATTATTATTATTATTATTATTATATATATATATATATATATATATATATATATATATATATATATATATTCAAAACTATTAATCCGAATAGTCCCCTATTAATTCCTAGTCCCCGCGAACCGACTAGCAGCCGACTAGCAATTTTTACAACCTTACTTCCAAGTTTCATGGTTTGTCTTATAAGCTTGGTTTACCGATAGTTATTACAACTTTGTATATCTTCCTTGTTTTTCTGTATATAGGTACTAGTGCTACTTCCCTCTCTCTAGTCTATATGTAGGTTGATCATTCCTACACATACCATCAAATGTATATTCAGTAATAAAGTAAATAAAAGTTGATTTCATAATTGTTTCTACGTAACCGGTGTATGAATAAAACATGTAACCAGGTTTAGTTAAAAAAATTCTTAATACAAGGATGGAAGAGCAACCCAATTGGCTTATATAAAGATAGGTATTCAAATCAACACAAATTTATTATATAAAATATCAATATTGCAAAAGGCTAAAACCATCTCTTTCTTTAATTGTTTTTATTGCCTTTTACTTTTTTCTTTTCATGATCAATCTCCTATATGTATACTATATACCAACTGACCTTCTATTACCTAAACTCATACGACCTTTGACTCTTTGACCATGTACACAAACAAGAATTAAGATACTATTAACCAAGTTTAATATCGTAATTGGTTTATATATAGCATCCTCTAGCATCCCCCTTAAACAAATTCCTCAATCGAACACATTCCAAAAGCGATCTTCATAGCTCCGTAAACGTTTAACGACTTTGTGAAAATGTTTGCAACTTCATCCTCACTCCTGCAATCAAGTATTTGTCTTGGACTGAACTCAACCTTTTTACCATATTTGTATCTCGCAATATATTTGTATGACAACCTAAAATATGCCGAAGCTCATAGGATATCTTATTAGCCATAGAGTTTGACTAACACGACAAAATAGCGACATGCTCGACTCTGACAGTAAATAGGCAAAATAACCATATAAATACAATATAGCAATCAAGTTTAGTTTTCAGCCTCCCCTTTAAACTTGATTTTGTCTTTCCAACTCCTTTCAACCAATTTGTGACTACCAAGGCTTGAAAATCACACCCTGTCAAAAGGGTTTGATGATCAAGATCTTGAAATTTGAAGCTTGGATATAAGCAAGAGAGTCCTAAAGCATCCATCATTTGTGTGGCTAAGAAGATTTCTTCATGAGTTTCGATATATTCTAAGTGGAGATACAAAAAATTACAAGAGATTAAGATGGTAAAAAAAATCAAGATCAACTAAAAATTGGTTTTAAGGGAGGATGTTAAAAATATGCAAACATATTAACTTATAAATATATTAAAAAAACCTTGATTAATAATAGCTTAGTTTCTTATTCGTATTAATATGATCAAAAATTGATTAGAGAGTCAAAGGTGGTTTGAGTTACTTCTAAATTGGGCAATAGATGTCGGTTGGTAGCTAGGTTAAATATAGGTGATTGGTTATGAAAGAAAGCAAAAGGACAATACAAAATAATTAAGAGGGAGAGAAATAGGACCAATTGTAGCCTTTTGTTATAGTAGTTTCTCCCTAAAGTAAGTTTAAGTTGAGTTGAATACTTTTTTATAGAGGATAATTGAGTTGTTGTTCTATCCTCATATACAGGAGCAATTATAAAAATCAATGTGGTACTGAAGATATCACACGAGATCTAACAGTGTTTACCAGCTTATAACCCTTTATACTCGCCAAATGTTAAAAAAAATTAAGTGATCATAGAATATCATCGAAACCATCTATGCAAGCAGCTTTAAAGCGGTCTGGACTCTCCTAAGCGCCTAAGCAGACCACTTAGACAACACTGCCAACTATTGAAGTATCAAAGGTACGAATTTCACATCAGGAGAGAGCTACTGAAGCATGACAAATATAAATTTCGCTTCAAGAGGAGAAAAACTTTTTACAACACTCAAAAAGAGAATAACTATATGAGATCATGAGAGGCAGATATATAAAAGATCATATACAAATAGTATTGGAAGTTTGAAACACATCCTTGTGTCGAGCAATCTACATGCAACATTGCAACCTTTCTTATAGTGACTGCAATATATGTCCAACAATTTTAAAATACATCTACAATCAATTAATCACGGAATAAGTTTCTACCCATTTAATAAAGACCCTAAACCTAAATTTATCGACAAAATAACTTGAGCCTATGAATAAAGTCAATGTTCATATTATACACGATATATGATATGAATGACGCTACATTTATCATTTGCAATACTAGATTACAAACTTACCAGAAAAATGTTACAACTTAGCCAGATGAATTTGCTCCTCTGATCAAGATCCTTCACATCCTTCGTCTGCAAATGCAATGCATCAGAAATTCTAATTTCCCCAAACGAAAAGAATTGGTAAAGAACACATTTTGGGAAGGAAAAAAAAACCCTAATTCCACCTCGAGAATCCCTTCTCGGCCGCGGACACCGCCTTGTCCTTGGACCTGACGAGCTCGGCCTCCCTGTCCCTCTCCTTCCTCTCCCTCCGCATCCTCTCCTCCCTCAGCTCCTCCATGCTCTTCTTCTTGTTCTTCTTAGCATCCCCAGATCCGCTGTGCCTCTCCTTCGACCGATCCCCCTTCGCCTCCACCGCCGGAGACGGAGGCCTCGACATCGTGTACCACGGCGCCTTCACTCCTTTCCCAACAAGCCCGTATCCTAGCTTGTACTTCTCGTCCTCCGGCGTGATCACCGGCGCCTCCTCCCTCTTCCTCTTCTTGCCTCTCTCTCCTTGTTCGTCTCTGGAAGAAGAAGAGGAAGGCTTCTTCTTCTCCTCCTCCTTCTCCTTCTTCTTCTCTCCGTCGAGACCTTGGGAATTCTCGAAGAGGTTCATGTGGTTTGAGGAGGAGGAGGAGGGGGCGGGGATGGGGTTAGGGTTTCTGGCCTGGCGGAGCTGCTCGAGGCGGAACTCTGAGTCGCGGCGGCGGGACTGCTCGCGCTTGAGCTGCTCCTCGCGCGCGGCGGCCTCCTCGTCCTGGCGGACCTTCTCGATGTTGTCGAACCTGTAGACGTTCCATCGCTTCTGCGGGAGGATGTTCAGCCCTCCGTGACCTCCCATCTCAGGATTTTGCTAACAACAAAATAAAATTTTGGGGCACGAGAGAGAGAGAGAGAGAGAAAGAACAAAAATTAGGGGTTTTTTCCCCTTCTTTTCTTTCGATGGTAAAATCCAATTTTATTTGCGATCGGATTTTGATTTGGTGTCAAAACAGGCGCAAGGAAAGAATTCCATGGGTTCGGTAGGATACAGTGCGCCAAACCGGAGGAGAACCCACAGGTCAGAATGTTTATTGGGCCGGGCCGGGCCGGGTCGTCCCAGTCCTATTTTGACTGGATTTGATCGGGTCTAGCCGGGCCAGCCCGGATAGGAGGACGGAAGACGGACCGAACCAGATCGGGCCGAGTAATCTAAAATCCAAACTTAGCCCGACCCAGAATCTGGGATTTTGCTGGTTGGATTCGGACAGGTTGCGGGTTGGCCGGCTTAAAAAAAGAGTATTTTAACAAATAGTCCCATTCAAAATATAGAAACTAGTATATACATCTACGTTATAAAATAGCAAATGTCCGCATTCCTTTATATGTATCAAATAAAATTTTAAGATATATCCCGCTATTTAACCAAAACTTTGGCTGGTTAACAAAGGAATTGAGGCATTTGCTAGTTTTATAAAATAGTGGTAGTGGGGATATATGCTAGTTTCTATAGTTTGAATGGGAGCATTTGCTAAATTATCCTTTTAAAAGACTTTTTTTAGCCTTTAGAAAATAGGCTAAAGGAAAATTTTAAATAAATTATGGTTTTGGGCTTTGGAACGGGAAGCTATGGACTTTGAGTCTTTCATTATATTTATATAAAAAAGTTGTGAGAAAAAATTAATTTAATTTACAAATTTAAATATATATTATTCTCATTACATAAGTGTTTATTGATACAAATCATGTTTGAGTTTCTGTTTTCAACCTCACTTCAAGCTTCCTTAATGATACCACAAACGAACAAAGAAAGTTTATAGAGAGGTTGAAAGCGAATATTCAAACACCAGTCGCATAAAAATATATATCTATCTAACAATAATAGCACATATTAAAAAAAACTCTCTTCAAGCTTCTTTTGTGATACCACAAACGAACAAAGAAAGTTTATAGAGAGGTTGAAAGCGAATATTCAAACACAAGTCGCATAAAAAATATATCTATCTAACAATAATAACACATATTAAAAAACCTCTCCCCAAGCTTCCTTTGTGATACCACAAACGAACAAAGAAAGTTTATAGAGAGGTTGAAAGCGAATATTCAAACACAAGTCACATAAAAAAAATCTATCTAACAATAATAATACATTAAAAAACGATACTTTTTTTTCAAAAATAAGTAAGAGATTATATACACTTGTCTCAATGCTTACCTAGATTTCTTAAGCCACAATTAGGTTTTTATTGGATTGTTTTCCCACAACGCAAGCATTGAATAAGAATTTCACGCGATTATTTCTGTATCACGTTCATTATAAACTCCGCTAAACTATGTCACTCCCCGTTTTTGATATATGTATTTTCTTGCACTATTTTTGTAAATAGTATCTGGTATCTGTAGCATGTGTACCAGTACCTTGTAATTATACCTGATCATGGCATGGAGCAGCATCTCGTTGCAGAATAATGTGTCACCCATTGTCCTTGTTTGGTTTTAGACATGGTACACTGTTTCGATGACAGAATACTGGACCGTGTTGTGATCTGGATTCTAATTATGATTATGATAACATAGCATAACATTAGACATTGTGTCACGACCCGCACCCTGACTAGGGGCACGAGAAGTGGGTACGTCCAGCCTACGCCGCAGTATCGGCGGTAGAACGCTGTATATAAGGTCTGTAAATATTACGACTAACAGTATAAAGGTACATGTACAGTATATACACTCCGAGTGAGGTGACATAGCAATACAGTCTCAATCACAGAATAAAACTAAGGTAGATAGCACAGAAGGATAATATATGATAGATGAAAAGGAATAAGTCCAGTATCCAACACAAGCCCAGATATATACAACATCACAGGGTCTCAAAATATAACATAGAAAGCTACAGTCTGATAATACTAGCTGGATCGCAGTCCAGTCAAACCTAGCTAACCTACACGACTCTGGGAGAACGAAGTCTAGTGGCTCTACTATAAGGCCACGGTCCTGGACTACTTCATCTAGCTCGAGCCCATAATAGGTCGAGCAGTCCGCCTCAGAGTCATCTGTAATATATCATAACGGTATCCTGTCAAAAAAATGAGCAAGTACAAGCACTAACAGCAGTTCCATGTGAATTGACAAATTCTATAAGAGACAGTATAATGAACTACAAGACAAAGATATATGAAGACTTGGAAACCGTTCGGAAGCTGAGCTACAATCCTTAAACCAAATAAGGACCGAAGTTGTAACCCTTCTCCCGAGCAGAACTTAGTCTCCAATCAAGGTACAATATAAAGGCATGTAGAACATGTGAGTAACTGAATATCATAGCATGGTGAGAAAGTACTGAATGTAGAACAGAACAGGATATATGATAAGATAAGTAAATATAAAATGTGCCTTGAATTATTAGAGCGTTATGTGATCGGCAAGGGAAACATGGTAGGGTTATCCACTTGGCCCGGCAATCCGCGGTGACCTCAACGGAAAGTCATGCCGGCCAACCTGGATAACATGGACATGGAGGTATCTGCTACATCCTACGTGAGGTGAGGGTGGTGCAAGCAAAATAGTGACATGGGGCTTTGATCACATAATCCCTAATAATTCCCCATCTCCGAGTAGTATAATGGACCTGGACATGACACGTCATGACACGGGATTCCCTAAGAGGATAGCTACTCCCTCTCAGGAATCGGTGTCTATACAAGTACATGAAATAAGACAGGAAATGTACATATATACCAAAAAAATCCAGGAATAACATCTCATGTCATGATCCAACGTATACTAGTCCGTGAACTATCGTGACTGGAATCAAGTAAGACACTACAACTGAATCGGATATAGCAGATATCAAGACAATGAAAACTATCAGTGAATGTACTCGCCTGCTGTCCTGAGCTGTAGGGTATATCAATGATCAGAGTGATAATCAGAGACCTAAAGATGAGATATTGCATGTTAATTTAGGTTTAACAAAGTTAAGAATGATTCACAATGAATGATATGAATTCTAGGTCAAACTAAGTCTCACTGAGTCACACTAAGTCCTGTCAAGTCAATCTAGGTCAAATTAAGTTATATCAAGTCAATCTAAGTCAGACCAAGTCAACTCTAGGTCATACCAGTCATCGCAAGTCAAAACAAGTCGAAGAAAGTCAAACGGGATCAAGAGTTGGCCTACAGTTGACTTTTGGTCAACTGGTCAACCCTGGTCAACTCTAGGTCAACCCTAGGTCAAACTGGTCAAATGTTGACCAACAGTTGACTTTTGGTCAACTGGTCAACTCTGGTTTGGATTTGGCCAAATCTAGACAAAGTGTTGACTCACGGTTGACTTTTGGTAAAAAGTCAACTCTGGGTCAACCGAGCCAAAATCGGTTCAAATATGACATTTGTAGGGTGTACCTAACAAGTCACCAAAGTTTCGAGTCAATCCGAATACCCGAACCCCGTATTTTGAATTTACCCGATTACCCGTAATACATTTACCCTTAACCATTCTAACTCGACGCCAAGTGGCCTTCCCTTAGGAATTTCACTCCGGGCTTCCTAGGGTAGTAGGGTACTAGCCTATACAACCATTACCTACCAAGTTTCCTAGGGTAAGTGGACATCCAGTCCATCTTACGGTCCGAATCGTCCGATTACCCGTTATCTTGAATATTTCAAGATACGCGATGGTACGATGCGATACCATCTCCCTAATCCCATACGCAACCCCGATTCCAATTCGGGAGCCTACCCACAAAATCTAAATCACATTTTCTAAGTCCCCTCCAAGTTTCGACGCGTTCCGAATCACGGAACTCAAAATCCCCCCTTTACTAATTCTAATTCAACCCTTCACTCACTCATTCAACACTCTTTTTCCCACTCCTCTTCGGACTAACTTAGGGGTTATTCTAGTGGGCTTAATAGGGGTATATAGAGCTAATAAATAGGGTATATATATATGTATATTTATGGGTATATATATAGGGGTATCTATAGGTTGATTTGGGGGTCAAAAGGGGAAGAAATGTGCCTACTGCTGCTGCTACTGTGCTGCCAGCTGCTGTTACTGCTGCTGCCAGTGCAACTGCTGTTTGGGGGGGCAGCAACCCCCTTGGCCCCCCTGGCTGCTGGTGGCACTCTTGTCACGCCCCAGAACCAGAACATTGGAGAACGGGGGCAGACATAGCCAGCTACGTATAATAAAATGGAATCCATCTCGCTATACGGGCACGGCTGTCTAGATACATGAGGGTTTACTACAAGCCAATAGTCTCCTATGGTCATGAACAAGCCTAGTGTCTCAATCACAACAAGTAGGTAAAAGTCACAAGATGTATGATCATTAAATATACAATAATAAGGCGTCCCAAATATTACATATTCAGCTGATCATAACGCTAGTCGTTACAAAATGTTAGGACTAGCAAGAGTTTAGTTATACATGATCAACCCTAGGATCTGTCAATCATGTTACAGCCCGTAGGCAGACAGTAAGTAAATGCAATTGAGTTAAACAAGTGCTCGTCGGCTAAACGCCTCAAAAGAATATTTTTACAATAAAGTGGGAGATCAAAAATAAACCCACTCGTTGCCCTGGTTACGTCTAGTCGCCACCATCGGGCTGGAAAGTCGGTAGATCCTCTGGAGCTGCTCCGAAATCTGGCCATACAAAACCAGCTGGGTCAGACCCCAGAAAGAGCAAGTGCCACAAAGGAAGCTTTACTTAGGAACTAAAACCAGCAATTAGCACAAAAGATAATAGTAATATAGTAAAAATGGAGAAATATAACATCACGAGGATATACGGTAAGATAACCATGGGACCATTCAGATAACCAGGTTACAATCCTTAAACCAAACAAGGATCGGGATTGTAACCCTTCGTCTGAACCGAACTTGGTTTCTCCCATTTATCAGCAAGATAATATAAGAAAATTAGAACATGTAACGATCTATACAGGATCAAGACTAGACTGATTATTCCTCATTCAACAATCACGGCCAAGCAATAAGTACAGCTTGATACTTTAACTAACTAGGGTTATCACATGCCTAGTTACTAGCAAGATGCAGTGAGATTATTCCACAGCCACAAGTCCTGCAGACCATCCAGGTTACCCAGGTCAAAAATTAGGGGTTGAATTCAGGTGGGTACATCGTCCAGGAAACGCATATACCCTAAAGTAGCTTGAAGGATGCAACACATGACAGTGTGCTGAAAATGTGCCCTACTCGACGGCAGGCTACAGATCCCAAGCGCGTCCAGGTAACGGGATTGCCTGTAGCTGGGAGATCTCTATATGACTAATGTATTAATCTAGTTATTAGCCTTAGTTCACTTCAGTAGATGCTCCTGACCGTGGTACTCAGGAGTCCCCTCCTAGACATGATGCAAGACAGGACTGGATTATTTGTACAAGCACAATCGTCCACGGTGTTCAGGTTATTTATACGGGTCATGTCATGTCAGGTAGCCGTCGTAACAGCTTATCATGATATATCATGTCTGGTTATCATGTCAAGTTTACTTGTCAGGAGTGCGCCACGACGGGCCACTATCAGGTCATGTCATGTTTACTCGTCAGGAGTGCACCCCTATGGGTCACTATCGTGTTCAGGTATATGTGCAGGGCATCATAGTACAAGCATTCAATCAGAAGATCCAAGTTATGCTAAGGTTACAAGACATGAATTAACAATAATAATAATAATAATAATAATTAATTAGCAGGGCAAGGCACAGAGAGGAGCCCTGCGGCTCAGGACCACTAAAACCCATGCAGCCAATAAGGAGAGCGCATACGACTTGGTAAGGACAGGGGCATACGGCTAGGAAGGCAAGGGCGCATGCGGTCCCAAGAAGTTGGGTCTCATGCGGCCAGCGGAAGAGTGGGCTTCATGCGGCTGACGGGAAGCAAGTCCATGCGGTCAAGGAGGAAGGCGGCATATGCGGCTAGGGTGATGGACGCACATGCGGCTGGCTGAAGAGTAGTTCCATACGGCTAGCTCAAGATGGTTCATGCGGCTCAATGAGTCCGGGTTCAACATGAAGCAGGCGCGCGGCTCAGGACTAGAAGGAAGCTCAAGCGCATGCGGCTGGGTTGCTGGAATCCATGCGACGGGCGGAGAAGCTGTGCATATGCGGCAGGCGGGGACATAGGTCCATGCTGCCGGCTAACAATCAGGTATATGCGGTCGGGGTCAAATGGAGTCTCATGCGGCTAGCTGGGTTCGGCCCTTATGCGGCTAGCAGAATTCGAATTCATGCGGCCCAAAGTGGCGGAGGCACATGCGGCTGCAGAAACAAGGGGTGCATACGGCTGAGTAGGGAGAAGTCCATGCGGCTAGGAGTGCGAGGGTCTCATGCGGCTGAGAGCGACTTGCCGCATGAATGTTCATGCGGTCAAGTACTGCCATGCGGCCAGAGAACTGTTCTTTTTCTCCAAAATTCTGAGAAGAAAAATACCATGAACCCATGCTTCCAAGCTCCATGAAACCTTCATCCAGAGTCCAAATCCGAACTTCCATAGGTCAAAATGGGACAGAACAAGATTCTCTACAACATGGAACCATCAAAACTTAGAAATAACAAGATTAAGTAGATCAAAACCCAAGAATTTCGAAAATAAAATAAACTTAGATCTACAAGAATCCGGCCATGGAAAGTAAAAATGTCAAGTACTAAAGGATGCTAGAATACTGTAAAGAAGAGAATGGAACAATAAAATTAGATTTCCTCCATGAAGCAAGCTGCACTTGCCTAGTCTCTCTCTCTCTCTCTCCTGGTAGGTGAAGAGTAAAGATGGAGAAGAAGAAATGAGTAATGAGTAATAATGGAAGAGAGAGAGTGGGATTGATATTTATTATGGGAGTGGTGGTAGGTGGGAGTGGTTTGGTTCACATAAAATCAAGCAAAATCGAACCAAGCCAACAAACCGAACCGAACCAAGATAAACTCATCAATGAAATGCCAAAATAAATTAAGCGGGGAGACATACAATACGGGTCAAAATACGTACACGTATTCTAAATATGTAATACGAGATATGGGCATTACAACTCTATCCACCTTAAAAGAATTTCGTCCTCGGAATTTAATCAAGTGGCTAGAGATGCAAGGACAAGCTATACTAATCTCAGGCAAGCTATACTAAGCAATCAATCATGCAATCATGTATGTAAGCAAGGAAATCGAAGGCACGAGAAAGAGGAAAGATATCCTGCTAGGAACCTCTCTGCCGGTTCTGAATCTGAGCTTGGACCAGGGCATACTGTTGGGGTCCTTGCTGCTGGAATACTTGGGTCTGAGGCGACAATGGCCTCGGAGGCTGGTACTACTGTTGCTAGACCGAAGCTGGTCCTCTCACCGAAGAGCTAGAAAGGTTGGACGATGATGAACCACCCCTATTCGGGCAGGATCCAACCCTATGGTCTGCTGTTCCACAAGCCAGACACAATCCATGTGCCCTGCGACACTCTGCAATTACATGGCCTGGCTTTCCACAATGAGAACATCCCACTGCGGAAGACTGCTTTTGTTTCTGCTGTTGAGGGTACGTTGGGGCTGAATGCTGAACCGACGTTACTGAGGCCGCCCGCCTCGGAGCTCCAATGGTCAAAGCCCCGGCTGCCGGGGCTGGGGCTGAAGACTCATTCATCTGGCCGTGGGATCTCTTTCGACCTCCGGCCCTATCCACAATCCTCTGGGAGGTATACTCATGCCTCCTAGCTGCTCTCAAGACTGCATCAAAAGTCTGATGCTCAAACTGCTCAACTGCCAACAAAATCTCCAGGTGAAGCCCTTGCTGAAATTGCTGGGCTCTATCATAATCGGTTGCCACCAAGGTGGGAGCAAACCGACCGAGTCTCAAAAACTCGGTCGCATATCCGTCTACCGTTCTGCCCATCTGCTTCAGATTGGTGAACCTCGTCTGTAGATCGTACCGAGCTACAGCATCAAAATACTTGGTCTGGAATCTCTCTCTGAATACTGTCCAAGCAATGGGTGCTGATAATCCAACGGCCTGAGCCGCCCACCAGCTGCGAGCAAGATCTGATAACTGCAAGCGCACCACGGCTACCTTCTCGTTCTCTGGGGTCCTGGCTGCTTCTAGAATCACCTCTGTGTCCTGAAGCCAAGCATCTGCAGCGATAGTATCTTCACTACCGTCGAAGAATGGAGGGTTCAAGTGCTTGAAACTGTTCGTTGCACTGTTCCCATGACGACCGCCTCTGTTCAGAGCATCTTCTACTGTCTGGTGCAAGGCATCTCCTCTACGATCCTGGGAAGCTAACAAGGTCCTGATGAGACCCACCAAAGTTCCCTCATCGGGCTCTGCAGGCTGGACGGGCTGCACCGGGGGCTCGGAATCCCCGGTAGGCATGACTCGGGAGGCTGCTCCTGAGTGCTGGGCCTGATCTTCTGGTTGCTGCTGGTCCATGGGAGGCGCTCCGCCTTGCTGATCGGCAGGTCCATGAACAATGCCGCTGAAGAAGATGACATAGGGAACAATAAGGAAGGACCAAGACAGATCAACGATTACAAGCATGTGATCAGGACAAGAATTTTAGGAATCAAGAGGATACGAGCAGAGATCAAGGGCGAGTACTGATTGAGACATCTATTCGGTAAACCCTCACATATCTTGATTTACAAGACCTGCATGGGCCATCACTTAAACCATGTCACGCCCCAGAACCAGAACACTGGAGAGCGGAGGCAGACTTAGCCAGCTACGTATAATGAAATGGAATCCATCTCGCTATACGGTCACGACTGTCTAGATACATGAGGGTTTACTACAAGCCAATAGTCTCCTATGGTCATGAATAAGCCTAGTGTCTCAATCACAACAAGTAGGTAAAAGTCACAAGATGTATGATCATTAAATATACAATAATAAGGCGTCCAAAATATTACATATTCAGCTGATCATGAAGCTAGTCGTTACAAAATGTTAGGACTAGCAAGAGTTTAGTCATACATGATCAACCCTAGGATCTGTCAATCATGTTACAGCCCGTAGGCAGACAGTAAGTAAATGCAATCGAGCTAAACAAGTGCTCGTCGACTAAACGCCTCAAAAGAATATTTTTACAATAAAGTGGGAGATCAAAAATAAACCCACTCGTTGCCCTGGTTACGTCTAGTCGCCACCATCGGGCTGGAAAGTCGGTAGATCCTCTGGAGCTGCTCCGAAATCTGGCCATACAAAACCAGCTGGGTCAGACCCCAGAAAGAGAAAGTGCCACAAAGGAAGCTTCACTTAGGAACTAAAACCAGCAATTAGCACAGAAGATAATAGTAATATAGTAAAATTGGAGAAATATAACATCACGAGGATATACGGTAAGATAACCATGGGACCATTCAGATAACAAGGTTACAATCCTTAAACCAAACAAGGACCGGGATTGTAACCCTTCGTCTGAACCGAACTTGGTTTCTCCCATTTATCAGCAAGATAATATAAGAAAATTAGAACATGTAACGATCTATACAGGATCAAGACTAGACTGATTATTCCTCATTCAACAATCACGGCCAAGCAATAAGTACGGCTTGATACTTTAACTAACTAGGGTTATCACAGACCTAGTTACTAGCAAGATGCAGTGAGATTATTCCACAGCCACAAGTCCTGCAGACCATCCAGGTTACCCAGGTCGAAAATTAGGGGTTGAATTCAGGTGGGTACATCGTCCAGAAAATGCATGTACCCTTAAGTAGCTTGAAGGGTATAACACATGACAGTCTGCTGGAAATGTGCCCTACTCGACGGCAGGCTACAGATTCCAAGCGCGCCCAGGTAACGGGATTACCCGTAGCTGGGAGATCTCTATATGACTAATGTATTAATCTAGTTATTAGCCTTAGTCCACTTCAGTAGGTGCTCATGATCGTGGTACTCAGGAGTCCCCTCCTAGACATGATGCAAGACAGGACTGGATTATTTGTACAAGTACAATCGTCCACGGTGTCCAGGTTATTTATACGGGTCATGTCATGTCAGGTAGCCGTCGCAACAGCTTATCATGATATATCATGTCAGGTTATCATGTCAAGTTTACTTGTCAGGAGTGCGCCACGACGGGCCACTATCAGGTCATGTCATGTTTACTCGTCAGGAGTGTACCCCTATGGGTGACTATCGTATTCAGGTACATGTGTAGGGCATCATAGTGCAAGCATTCAATTAGAAGATCCAATTTATGCTAAGGTTACAAGACATGAATTAACAATAATAATAATAATAATAATTAATTAGCAGGGCAAGGCACAGAGAGGAGCGCTGCGGCTCAGGACCACTAAAACCCATGCGGCCAAT
Organism: Iris pallida; assembly: GCA_029216955.1. Classification (NCBI taxonomy): domain Eukaryota; kingdom Viridiplantae; phylum Streptophyta; class Magnoliopsida; order Asparagales; family Iridaceae; genus Iris; species Iris pallida. The sequence goes on from JANAVB010027397.1 coordinate 7,856,715, forward strand.
AAGGAGAGCGCATACGACTTGGTAAGGACAGGAGCATGCGGCTAGGAAGGCAAGGGCGCATGCGGTCCCAAGAAGTTGGGTCTCATGCGGCCAGCGGAAGAGTGGGCTTCATGCGGCTGACGGAAAGCAAGTCCATACGGTCAAGGAGGAAGGCGGTATATGCGGCTAGGGTGATGGGCGCACATGCGGCTGGCTGAAGAGTAGTTCCATGCGGCTAGCTCAAGACGGTTCATGCGGCTCAATGAGTCCGGGTTCAACATGAAGCAGGCGCGCGGCTCAGGACTAGAAGGAAGCTTAAGCGCATGCGGCTGGGTTGCTGGAATCCATGCGGCGGGCGGAGAAGCTGTGCATATACGGCAGGCGGGGACATAGGTCCATGCGGCCGGCTAACAATCAGGTATATGCAGCCGGGATCAAGTGGAGTCTCATGCGGCTAGCTGGGTTCGGCCCTTATGCGGCTAGCGGAATTCGGATTCATGCGGCCCAAAGTGGCGGAGGCACATGTGTTACGACCCGTACCCTGATTAGGGGCACGAGTACGTGGTTACGTCCAGCCTACGCCGCAGCATCGGCGGTAGAATGCTGTCTAGGTCATCTATAAATACTATAACTAAACAGATAAAGGTACATGTACAGTATATACACTCCGAGTAGAGGTGACATAGCAATACAGTCTCAATCACAAAAACAAACTAGGATAGATAGCACGAAAGGAAATACGATAGATGAAAGCAGAAAATAAGTTCGAGATCCACACAAGTCCAAAACTAAACATAACATCACAGAATATAATATAATACTACAGTCTGAAAAGTACTAGCTGGCTCGCAGGCCCGACAAACCTAACTAAGCTACACTACTATGGGTGAGCAAAGTCTAGTGGCTCTACTATCAAGCCACGGTCCAAGTCTACTCCATCTAACCCGTCCCCATAATAGGTCGGGCAATCAGCCTCAAAATCATCTGTAAAATTGTCAACGGTATCATGTCAGGAAAATGAGCAAGTACAAACACCAACAGCAGTTCCATATGAATTGACAAATACTATAAGAGACAGTATAATGAAATACAAGACAAAGATATAGGCGACTTGGGAACCATTCGAAAGCCGAGTTACAACCCGTAAACCAAACAAGGACCGGGATTGTAACCCTTCTTTCAAACAGGACTTAGTCTCAAATTATGGTACAGTATAAAGGCATATAGAGCATGTGAGTAAATAAAATCATAGCATGGTGAAAAGTACAGAAAGTAAAGCTGAACTGGATATAAGATACGACAATAAATATAAAATGTAATTTGAATTATTAGAGCGATATGTGATCGACTAGGGAGTCATGGTAGGGTTATCCACTTGGCCCAACAATCACATGAAAATCTGAAAGGGTCATGCCGGCCAACCTGGATAACATGGACATGGGGTATCTGCTACACCCTACGTGAGGTGAGGGTGGCACTAGCAAAATAGTGACAAGGAGGCTTTGATCACATAACCCCTAATAATTTCTCCATCCCCGAATAGTATCATGGATCCGGACATGGCACGTCATGACACGGATTCAAAAGCAGGTGATCAGCCCACTCCCAAATCAATGTCTATATAAGTACATGAAACATGGATATCACACACCAATATACCAAGGAAAATCCGGGAATAACATCTCATGACAGGATCCGACGTATATACTAATCCGTGAACTATCGTGTCAAGAATCAAGTAAGACACTACAACTGAATCGGATATAGTAGATATCAAGACAATAAAAACTATCAGTGAATGTACTCGTCTGCGGTCCTGAGCTGATAAGGTGAACAGATGCTCAGAGTAATCACAGACCTAAAGATAAGATATCATAAGTCAAAATAGGGTTTAATAATGAAAGAGAAGCTAATCAAATCATGATATGCAAGTCTAAGTCAAACTAGGTCAAACTAGGTCATACTGAGCCAAACTAGAACAAACAAGGTCATAAGAAGTCAATCCAAGTCAAACTAGGTCAATCTGGGTCAAAGGTTAACTTACAGTTGACTTTTGGTTAACTGGTCAACTCTGGTCAACTCTAGGTCAACCCTAGGTCAAACTAGGCAAATGTTGACTAACAGTTGACTTTCAGTCAACTGGTCAACTCTGGTTTGGTTTTGGGTCAATTCTAGGTAAAGTGTTGACTCGTAGTTGACTTTGGTCGAAAAGTCAACTCTTGGTCAACGGGGGTCAAAACTAGACTAAACTACCCTTATCTAACCATTACCTACCAAGACAACCCATTTCTAACCCCATCTTAACAATCAAAACCCCTTCTTAGACTTTACCCCAAAATCCTACTTTTACCCTCTAAGATACTGATTTGTATCTTAGGATACCCACTCATCTACATCCTAAGATAACTAACGTAGATACTAAATACTAGTAAGATACCAACCTATATCTTATCCCAAGATACCATATACCTTAGCCCTATTGATATCCTAATATCAATACCTTAGTTGAAAACCCAATACCTTAGTCTAGGTATAAATACCTTAACTACCAAGATACCAATCTTAGATATCTAATATCTATCATAAGCTACTAGCTAACCAATAACTTAGATTTCTAACCTTAGTTATCTAGGTAAACCCAATACCTTACCTTGTAATAAGGTAAACCCATTACCTTGGTTGGAAACTAAAACCTTAACCTCTAATACTAATACCTTAAATATCTAGCCTCTAACCATTCACCCTAATTATTAGATAGACAATACCTTAGTAGCTAATACCTTAGTATAAAATAAACCCCCTCTACCTTGTAGGTAAGTCCCCTTTACCTTATAGGTAAATACATTACCTTAAGGTACTAGGCAAATACCCAAAATATCCTAAGATACCACTATGGTATCTCAAGATATCACTCTATATCCTAACTTATACCTCTAATATAAGATACTAATCAACTCTAACATATAACTTCTAACCATCTATTCTAACTTAGAAACCTAACACAACTAACATCCACTAACTAATATCTAACCATAACATATATGTATATATATCCATCTCTAACTCTAACCAACTAACATATGTCATCTCTAACTAATAATAACATAGACTAACACAACTAATTATCTAACTTATACAAGCTATCACTATCTAACTTCTAAGATATCTCTAACCTCTATATAGATTCTATCATAACCACTAACATACTAACATATCCATATATACAACATTTAAATTCTTCTCCACTCTAATACTAACACACACACACAAACACATATACCAAATCCACCACCCTTCTCTTCTAACACACCTACACACATCTATATACAAACACACTACCACTCAACCAAACACAATCACTCAACAAACCACACTAGTCTCAAGTCAAATAGGATGTCATGATCTTCCCAACTCTCTCACCTTCACAACACACACACTACACTACCATCTATACAACATCAAACACACACTAGCACATATCCTCTATCAATCTTACTTCTCTCCACTAACCACACACATCCTTATCTCATTCAAACACACACACTATACTAACATATATTACATAACAATAATATATATATTTCTATATATATATATGTACTATATCATACATATTCCTGACAACCTACGATACCTACATTTATATGATATCCATACTAGGCTCATAGGTTACACCAAATGCCTACGTCGCATAGTCACTATTCTACTTAAAATCAATACTGTACCAATTGGACCTTCACTAAATTCTAGGATTAAAGTATGTTGTAGCTCTTCATGTTAGATTTCCGAAACTTCAAACGGATCGCATTTTCGTGTCCGGAAGCTCCCGGAATCGCAAAAACACCGAAACGCATTTGTCTTTCGTACAGCTGACACTCAAATAATTCTACAGAAAGTTTTAGAATGAATTTGGCCTATTAATATATATATATTTGGAAAGCTAACTTCGATACGGTTCTTTTAAAAAAACAGGAGGTTAATTAGAGTTCTGAGCTAAAAGTTATGGCATTTTTAAGTTGCTCTGGCTACTAAAAACGTGGATAAAAATTATGACGAATTTGGGTTGTTTTGAACAAAAGAAACACATGTAGGCCAAGATACTTGGATACCAACATAGCTATCTAAATAAAACTTATTCTAACCATCCTAACTAAGATCAATCCACTCTCTAACCATCCTAAAACTGAAATTAAACCACAAATAGCATATTTACATAAACACAAACACATGGGGTGTCCTATATTGGAAACTCCACAAGTAGGACACCAAACCTATTCAAACTTCCTAAAGAGGACTCCAAAGAGCCTCAAATTAAAATCTAATGGTTGTACATGCATGGGGGTGGATCCTATGGATTCAAATCTAACTTAAATGCAAGAGAAATTATAATAGAGAGATGGTTATACCTATTGGAAGTGGGATCCCAATGATACACTCAAAGGAGACGGTTTCGACACGAAAGCTCCTCCAAAATGGACACCCTTTCTTGCTCCTTGCTCCCAATCCTTGCTAGCACCTCCTTTTTGGTTGAATGAGAAGAAATAGTAAAAGATTGGAAGAAGAATAGAGGGATTTGGAGATCAAAATCAAGAGGGAAGCTCTCAAGTTTGGGGAAGAACAAATTTGGAGAAAAAAAGAGGCAAGTGTGAAATGAAAGAGAGGGACACCTCTCCCCCTATAGGTGGCTGTCCATAATGCCCTAATGGGCCTATGTGAAATGTCCAAGATGCCCATACAAGTCTCCTTTGGGTCAACTTAAGTCATGACAAGGTTTGTGGTCAAAAAAGTTAAGTTTAAGTCTCTAATTTAACCATTCTAAGCAAGTAGAATTAGTCTAATGACACTAACTTAATTAGTGGGGTTTGTGGGCTATGACTAACTAATCTTGGGGTCCCGTCTAGAGTCTAAGCTACCCCGGTCACTAATACAAGTCGGAACGAAACGAAACTCAAACCCGACTAAACAAATCCCGTAAAATCAATATTAAAATATAAAAATTCCTAAAATATTAAAATATAAAAAAATGACCAAAATTATAATACATCAATTTAAATATTATTAAAATAATCTAAAATTTACCAATTAATCAAAATCTTAAATAATTCAAAAGTCACAAAATGACCAAAATACCCTTAGCCGAAAAAGTGGTAATTAGCTAAACTAATCACATGGGTTAGGCCTCTATGGTTATGGTTAGTCTATAGGCTAAGCAGCTCTAAGGTTACACTAGCCAAAGAATAAAATCACAAAACACTAATTTAATTATATTAAAATAATTAAAATTTATCAATAAATTAACAACATGATTTAAACCTATTATTAAATAATCAATTTTATAAAAGTTCAAAATTATCCTCATTTTAGAAAAGTGGTGGTTACAACATGCGGCTGCAGAAGCAAGGGGTGCATGCGGCTGAGTGGGGAGAAGTCCATGCGGCTAGGAGTGCGAGGGTCTCATGCGGCTGAGAGCGATTTGCCGCATGAATGTTCATGCGGTCAAGTACTGCCATGCGGCCAGAGAACTGTTCTTCTTCTCCAAAATTCTGAGAAGAAGAACACCATGAACCCATGCTTCTAAGCTCCATGAAACCTTCATCCAGAGTCCACATCCGAACTTTCATAGGTCAAAATGGGGCAGAACAAGATTCTCTACAACATGGAACCATCAAAACTTAGAAATAACAAGATTAAGTAGATCAAAACCCAAGAATTTCAAAAATAAAATAAACTTAGATCTACAAGAATCCGGCCATGGAAAGTAAAAAATGTCAAGTACTAAAGGATGCTAGAATGCTGTAAAGAAGAGAATGGAATAATAAAATTAGAGTTCCTCCATGAAGCAAGCTGTACTTGCCTAGGCTCTCTCTCTCTCTCCTGGTAGGTGAAGAGTAAAGATGGAGAAGAAGAAATGAGTAATGAGTAATAATGGAAGAGAGAGTGGGATTGATATTTATTGTGGGAGTGGTGGTAGGTGGGAGTGGTTTGGTTCACATAAAATCAAGCAAAACTGAACCAAGCCAACAAACCGAACCGAACCAAGATAAACTCATCAATGAAATGCCAAAATAAATCAAGCGGAGAGACATGCAATACGGGTCAAAATACGTACACGTATTCTAAATACGTAATACGAGATATGGGCATTACAACTCTCTCTTTCCTTCTCTTTTCCTCCTCCATTTCCCTCCTCTATTTCCTTCTATTTCCTTCTCTAAACTCCCCTCTAACTCCTCTAATTCTCTTCTAATTTCTTCTATATATACATACTACTCTTAAACCAATTCCCTCATCTCCTCCTCTCTATATATGTAAATACACACACTCACACATACATATCTATATATATGTATATATATGTATATATATATATACACTCACAACCACATATAAATATATATATATATATATATATATATATATATATATATATATATATATATATATATATATATATATATATATATATATATATATATATATCTATGTACATATATATGGACACACACACTTATACACAAATACACACACATAACACCACTACCACTCTCCTCTACACACACACAAATACATACATATATATATATATATATATATATATATATATATATATATATATATATATATATATATATATATATATATATATATATATATATATATATATATATACATACATACACCTCTCTAAAAAGGGGTAAAACCATGATAAATTCCTAAACTAGAATTTAAGGAAACCTACAAAGGCTAGGGTCAACTTATAGAGAATAGTCTCCTCTACAATTAATATGAAAGAATAAATGAAATATGAGAATTTATGAGGGTTTTAAGGATGTACCTAAATGTAGATTTGATGGAGAAGAAGAAGTTGGAAAGAAAGAAATGAAGAGAGAGAGAAGACTTAATGATGAAGCAAAGAGAGGTGGAGGGGTGGCCTAATGTGGCCGGCCATGGGGGAGAGTGTGGGGACACTTGTAATTACAAGTTTGCCCCTACACTAACTTACATGCTAAGTTAATCCAAAAATTGGTTTTGGGATTAGCAAAAATTAAATAAAAATTATAATTAAGCTTAGATACTCATATGGGATTAGTCCAAACTCCTAATCCTAAAAGTTAAGTATGGTGGGCCATGGTTAATTATCATGCTAAATACGACTCAAGTCAAAATTCTCCGGGGTCCCGAATTAACTCGGAATGCGATGAAATTAGAACCCGACTCCTATAATAATTAAATATTAATATTCATGAAATAAAATTCCCAAAAATATTATAAAATGGAAAATTACCATTTTACCCCTAACTTGGAAAAGTGAGGGTGACACATTGGGTGGAACATATTAGGGTTAGGGTTCAGTGGAGTAACCTCACCCCCATATAAATATTCTCTCTCTCTCTCTCTATCTCCTCATTACTTTCATTCATTCCCCCAGCCAACCATAGCAAGTACATCTTGCAATAATGGAGAGAGCAATATTGCACATTTTATCTTTTTGATTTTTTTCCCTATTATTTTTAGTCTATAATATGCATCCTTACATTCTCTACAAGTTAGTTCTTGGTGATTTTGGTTTTAATGACTACTTTGGAGTAGATATAAAGTTTCAAAAGTAGGGTATTACATAATTTTGAGGGAATGATCTAGTAAAACTTATTATTTTTTAAAACTAGTTATTCCATATGGTAGAGAATTTGATTTCATACAGTTTTGGCTTTTATTTCACTCAATTTCGAGTTCTATAGAGCAAGTTATGACCATGACAAGTTTTTGGTTTTTCTACGGCCAAATTTGCTGTTTGGGACGACGACATGTATGCGCGCAAGAGCCCATGCAGCAAAAATACCAAGTGGCGCATAGAAGCTTGCCGCATATTTCCTTCATAGAGGTGAGCTACGTGCATGGTTTTCTATGCGCACAGGGGTTATGCGCCTGCTTATACTGCCATGCGCGAGATTTGCCATGCGCCTATGTGAGCCCTCTTCCCGAATTTTCAATTTTTTTAAAACATTTATTTTATTTAAATATCATGATTAGAAATACTTTCTTTTTGAAAACTTATTAACGTCATTTCCTATTACTTTGTATTTCTAAAAACTATTTAACCTTTATGATTAGTTTTAAAAATATTTTTCTTGAAATAAATTATTAGCATTACAAAATAGACTGGTTATTATTTTGGATTTTATTGAAATTGGTTTCAAAAATGGATTCAAAAATCATAAGTATTTTTGTAAAAATAAACAGATTTTATCGAAGTATTTTTAAACTAAGTTTTGAATTATACGAATATATTTTAAATTATTTTGATAATATCATTATATTTAAATTACTAAGATGACTAGTTATTTGAATTTAATTTTGATGTAAATGCTATTTAAATTATTGTAGTAATCAACTATTTGATTTAGATTTCAATGTATATAATTTAAATTAATTGATGTTATCGAATATATATTTTAAATATCATTTATATGCTAGTGATTATATTGTATTTACTTTAAATATTTATTTAAAGGGAGAAGACCTATCCACTAAATGTCCTAATTCTTATCGAATTAGGAGTTTAACCCATATTTAAGGAGAGCTACTCATATCTTTTCTCACAACTCAAGCAACCTCGCAAACAATCAAATTTCCATCCACAACCACCCGTGCATGCACCGTGTCTGTGACCGTGTCCGTGTCCACCCCTTCTACTATTTTATTTATTTACATTTACACTTGTCTTCCCTTCTGTGCCCGACAACCCCGAATACTACACCATCCCGAACACTACACCATCTCGTGTCCGATGCCACGCAGGACACCGCTGACACCAAAAATTCCCAAATCCAAATCACAAAGAAAATCTCGACCCTACCCCTGGCCTCGGCCAGCCGACCTTCCCTGCTCTCCATGGCCAGCCCACGACTCCCACCAGAACCATCCTATCGCTGCAGCAAACCCTCTGCCTTATCGGACCACTGATCCCCTGTCCTTACCTCAACTCCAACACCACCACCATGAGACTCCCAACTTTTCCAACACCCCTCCGTGGCAAGACACAGCTAGCACCACCACTCCATTCCAGCACTCCTCCACCTTCACCCAACCACCGTGCCTCCCTACTCCAGCCCGACCGTCCCCACATCATTCACCACCACCTCACCGCCGCACCACCGTCTTAAGCCGCCACCCTGGATGTCCAATCGCCCTCCGGTCATCACCTCACCCCGGCCAGTCCCATCACCTACCAAGCACACTAACAGACCACCGATAGAACCCCACCACCACCACCAAAGACCATCGGCACAACACCAAAACAAATCGCCATAGAGAAAATAAAAAGCCCTAACATCCTCATTCCCGCACTTTCGTGCACACCATATCCAGCGCAGGACCGCCTCGACTATGTCATGCTTCTCCTCGCCACTTCCCCGGAGCGCATGCCTCCACGCGTGCGGAGCCCTCTCCCCGCAGCAGCAGATGACCGCTGGAGGTCGGCGCTGGCGACCCCTTCTTCCTCCGCGTCGGCGTCGCACCCCGTAGTCCAGAACTGCGTCGAGCTCTGCGCCGGCTGCACCAGCTCGGTGAGCGCCCCTCCTTCCCTTCTCTCCTCCTCTCTCGTTTTCTCCAAACTTCCCCTTCTCTCTCGCTCTCGTTCTGGGCCTCTCTCTTCCCAAATATTAGCAAAGGGATTTTCTTAGATTTAAAAGTTTGGGCTAATAAAAAAAATATATAGTTTCCAAATATATTAAATTAATTCCAAAAATATATGTATATTATTGTATTATTATGTTTTTAAATATGGATTTTCCCTAAAACTATAGTTGACAAAATTAGGTTTTAGCCTAAAAGTGATTTCTAGAATTTTTCATTATTTATTCAAAATATTTGCATAGTAAAAATATAGGTTTCCAATATATATATATATATATATATATATATATATATATATATATATATATATATATATATATATGCCGGGCGCTTGTAGCTCAAGTGGCTAGGCGCACCGGCACTTGGGGCATCGGACGGAGTTCGAGCCCCCACGGGGGCGGCTTGGTGGTTCGCCCACGGCCCCCGGGCCAAGCGGTGGCTGGGTGTCTTTGACACGGCCGCTTAGTTTATATATATATATATATATATATATATATATATATATATATATATATATATATATATATATATATATATATATATATATTACTTTGTTTGTAAATGATGTTTTGGGCTCTATAAATATAAATGATTTTAGGACATATAATTTATATATTTTGGTATATATCTAAAAAAACAAATATTTCTAAAAAGAGTTATACATTTAGGTGATATTTTCTTAAAAGTCTTCCTTAATACGTTTTATAAAGTTTCCTAAATATTTTCTAAATAATATTTTTTTTCTAGTTAAGAATGACCTTTTTTCCAAACCAAATTCTATCTTAGATTAGATTGTTCTCGATCATGACTGATCATATTTTTTCTATTTCTTTGTGAATCGTGGACTTCTACCTCTGAACCAACTAACAATTATGGATAGTAGCTTCTAACATATGCTCATGTTGTGTACGTCGACTCCGGTTAATCAAGGCAAGTACGTATACTAATTGTTTTCATTTTCTGATAGTTTTTTCATTACATGTTATACATATGCATCTCATGTTTCGCTGACACGCTTGTTACACGAGGTTAGTATTATGGATTTCTTACATGTTATATTTTGTGATTACCATGTTCTTGACTAATGTATTTACATGATTACTGTGTTCGTGACCTATTGAATCCATGAGTACTAGTTGGACGGAAAAATATCTCAGTAGACGTGTGAACTACCATTTCCATCCCATGGTCTTTTGTGACGAATAACATTCGCACACGACACATGCGATTGGCCAGATTTATCCATTAGTCGTTCACATGTCGAAAACAATATTTCAACACATGTAGATAGGTGTCGATTTACTTTCTTCATCTTGTTTTCTTCATCGCATGCCATATCATCATATTTGCATGTTTTCCTTCTAGTTACTATATCTTGTTATAGAGTTTGTCTGTTCCTTTTTCTTGCTAGACCATGAAGTCAGTTTACTTGCTAGTTTATATCATATGCTATTTTTATGTTTTATAATTTCTATCATATTTTGAATAGCCTTGTTGGAGTGGGTGGGGTTTCCACCTATGTGGAGAATACCCCGGAGAGCGACGAGCGCCATCCGTGTGTCGGAGAAGCTTGGGGAGTGCATGGATTTTATTTTGGTACATATATGGTAAGAAAATATATGATTGGATTTCCATATTTACTTTGATTATATATTTATGATTGGACCCTTCATATAGTAGCTTTCCATATTATTGGGTTTCCAATTATGGTAAGCTAATTATGATTGGATTTCCATTAAATATATGATTGATTTATATTGGAAGTTTCTATATATATTGGCCTTCCATGTATGGGTTACCAAGGGCTTATAAAAGGGTGATGCATGCTAGTTGTAAAATTATCTCAAAACAAAGAGTGCTTTACAATCTATGAGAGAGAGAGAGAGGATTAAGGACTATTGTGAAGGAGAGATTGCTGCGAATAATTTTTCGACATCTCTTGTTCTTCGGAGTCCGCAATCAAAAAATTTCTTCTTTCAAGTGAGTTGTGGTGATCCGTGTTGGATCGGGAGGAGCTTGTAGAGGGTGTATTCTCTTTATTCCATTAGTGGAGGTTCTTCAGGGTTGGACTCCGATCGTCCCGTGGTTTTTCCTGCAAGGGTTTTTCACGTCAAAAATCTTTGTGTCTGCGATTGTGTTTGGCATTTTTGGTTTGTGTGCTTTTGCTCGGTTCTCTCGCAGGACTTTCTGGTTTGGGGGAACGGTTTCCGCGCTTCGTTCCCAACAGAGTGGTATCAGAGCTTTGGGTTCAAAGAAGTGTCAGGAGTTGACAGTCAAACCAGGAAGCAGAGATGAACGCGAAGTCGGTGGGCATGGTGAACCTGAACGGTACCAACTACCATTATTGGCGGAGCAAGATGAAGGATTTGTTGTTCGTCAAGAAGCTGCATCTTCCAGTATTTACATTCGAGAAGCCCAGTGACAAATTCAGTGAGGATTGGAACTTCGAGCATATATAGGTGTGTGGGTACATGCGGCAGTTCGTTGACGAGAACGTGTACAACCACGTTGCCAATATTGAGCATGCGAAGACGTTGTGGGAGAAGCTGAAATCTTTGTAGGAAAAAAAGACCGGGGTAAACAAATTATTCCTGATCCGAACGATGATGGGTCTGCGGTACAAAGATGGTGCATCCATTACGGATCACTTGAGTGAGTTCCAGGGCATGGTGGACCAGCTATCCTTGATGGGAGTCAAGTTCGACGACGAGGTTCAAGGACTTTGGTTGCTATGTACATTGCCAAACTCGTGGGAGACCGTACGAGTATCTATGATCGCTTCTGCTCTGGAAGGCGTGGTCAGTATGGAGTTTTCCAAGAGCGGGGTACTGAATGAAGAGATGCGGAGACGTTCTCAGGGCACTTCATCCACATCCCATCACTCAGAGGTACTAGTTTCGGAGAGCCGCAGAAGGGGCAAAAGCAGGGGTCCAGGTGGTGGCAGAGACAAGAGCAGGAGGAAGTCCAAGGGTCGGTACGAGGACTCGGAGTGTTACCATTGTGGCAAGAAGGGCCACATCAAGCGGAACTGTTTTGCTTGGAAGAGAGAGAAGAAGGGCGACAAGGGAAAGCAAGACGAGAACACTACAGCGGCGGCTTCGATACATGGAGGCGATGTGATCGTCGTAGGTGATGAGGTTATCACAAACCTCGCTTGCGATGACAATTCTTGGCTGGTGGACTCAGGGGCTTCAGCGCATGTATCTCACAACATGGCACTATTTGCCACTTATACGACAGGCGACTGTGGAGTGTTGAAGATGGACAATGGATATGTGTCGAAGGCGGTTGCCATTGGAGATGTGCATTTGAGAACGAAGACGGGTGCGGTTCTTGTTCTCAAAGATGTTCGTCATGTCCCTGATATCCGTTTCAACCTGGTGTCGGTTGGAAGGTTGGATGACGAGAGATTCTTCGATCTCTTCAGGAATAGTCAGTGGAAGCTTTCCAAGGGTTCGATGGTGATTGCCAGAGGAAGCAAGAAGTCCGATCTCTACTATATGGAGGGGAGCGCACAGGGGGCACATGAGGTGAACGCAGTTAGTGATGCGTCTACCGAGTTGTGGCACAGACGGCTCGGCCATATCAGCGAGAAGGGAATGAGCTACTTGGTGAACAGAAAGGTGATTCCAGGGCTCAAGTCTACAAAGTTGGAAAAGTGCACGCACTGCTTAGCTGGGAAGCAAAATAGGGTGTCTTTCCAAAGTCACCCAAGTTCAAGGAAGCCGGCGTTGCTCGAGTTGATTCACTCGGATGTCTGCGGTCCTATGAAGGTAAAATCTATTGGTGGTGCTTCTTACTTTGTAACTTTTATTGATGACTATTCCAGAAAGGTTTGGGTCTATGCCTTAAAGACCAAGGATTAGGTGTTGCCTACTTTCAAAGAGTTTCAGGCCTTTGTTGAAAGAGAGACGGGCAAGAAGTTATTGTGTGTTTGGTCCGACAATGGCGGCGAATACATCGGTCCCTTTGATGCATATTGCAGAGAGCAGGGGATACGACACCAGAAGACTCCGCCAAAGATACCTCAGCTCAATGGTGTAGCGGAGCGCATGAACAGGACACTGATAGAGAGGGTACGGTATTTGCTGTCAGAAGCAAACTTGCCGGGCAGTTATTGGGGTGAGGCTCTTCTCACAGCCGCTTATGTTATTAATTTGTCTCCTAGTGCTCCTTTGCAGGGTGATGTGCCTGACAAAGTATGGTACGACAAAGAGCCGTCATACAATCACCTGCGAGTGTTTGGCTGTAAGGCCTTCGTGCATGTACCGAAAGACAAGAGGACCAAACTTGAGCCGAAGACGAGGCGATACGTCTTTGTCGGCTACGGTCGGGATGAGTTTGGCTATAGACTCTACGACCCGGTGGAAAGAAAGCTCTACAGAAGCAGGGACGTGGTGTTCGTCGAGGATCAGACCATGACCAACACTCAGGATTCCGAGACGCCTTCTGAGGCTGAGGAATTGCCTGAGTTAGAGTCATTTCGCTTCGAGCAGTTTCCAGAGGATATCGCAGAGGATCCTATTATGGGGGAGCCAGTACATGGAGTTGCTCCCAACCTTGATCATCAGCCTGCTGATGGTGGTCAGGGTGTCCCTCAGGAGGATGAGCATGCCGGGAAGGCAGTTCCTGAAGGGGAGGAGGCTGTTGGTATACAGTCAGCACCAGTGGCTCCACTGAGAAGGAGCGACAGAGATCGTCGACCATCTACGAGATACTCACCGGATGAGTATGTGCTATTGATTGACGGAAGAGAGTCCAAAAGCTTTACAGAGGCTATGGAAGACGAACACAGGCAGGAGTGGATGGAGGCCATGCAGGAGGAGATGAGTTCCTTGCACACTAATTCCACTTATGAGCTTGTACGATTGCCAAAGGGTAAGAAGGCTTTGAAGAATCGATAGGTGTTTAGATTGAAGTAGACGGATGATGCTACTCGCCCTCGATACAAAGCGAGGCTGGTAGTCAAAGGCTACGGTCAGCGGAAAGGCATGGATTATGATGAGATCTTTTCGCCTGTCGTCAAGCATTTGTCTATTCGGGTGGTGCTAGCATTAGCAGCCAGTCTCGACTTGGAGGTCGAGCAGATAGACGTAAAGACGGCATTCCTCCACGGTGATCTTGAGGAGGAGTTGTACATGGAGCAGCCAGAGGGATTCTGTGAGAAGGGCAAGTCACATTTGGTCTGCCGGTTGAGAAAGAGCTTGTATGGTCTGAAGCAGGCTCCGAGGCAGTGGTACAGGAAGTTCGAGTCGTTTATGGGGGAGCATGGTTATGCATGGACGACGTTGGACCATTGTGCATTTGTGAGGTATTTTGCCGAGGATGATTTTATTATTTTATTGCTCTATGTAGATGATATGCTATTAGTGGGTCGGAATGCCACTAGGATAGCGGAGTTGAAGCACCAACTGGGTACGGACTTCTCTATGAAGGATTTGGGTACAGCGAAGACTATTCTTGGGATGGAGATCAGCCGAGAGAGAGAGTCCAAGCTGCTACATTTGTCCCAAAAGAAGTACATTCACCGGGTACTTCAGCGTTTCGGTATGGACGGGTCGAAGAAAGTGAGTTGCCCCCTTGCGGCTCACTTTAAGCTCACTGAGGAGCAGTATCCATCTACCGAGGACGAAAAGGAAGATATGGAGCGGGTTCCATATGCCTCAGCTGTAGGAAGTCTTATGTATGCTATGGTGTGTACGAGGCCAGACATCGCTCATGCAGTTGGCACAGTTAGCAGGTACCTTTCAAATCCTGGAAGGGTACATTGGAGTGCGGTCAAGTGGATTCTACGATACCTTCAGGGCACTGCCGATTGGAGACTTTCTTTTGGTGGTGACGAGCCGAAGCTGGTTGGGTATACTGACGCTGATATGGTTGGAGATGTAGACACGAGGCGATCGACTTCGGGCTATGTGATGATGTTTGCTGGAGGAGCGGTATCGTGGCCGTCACGGTTGCAGAAGTGTGTTGCCTTGTCGATGACAGAGGCAGAGTACATTGCAGCGACGGAGGCTTGCAAGGAGTTGCTGTGGATGAAGAAGCTGTTGCAGGAAATAGGACTGAAGCAAGAGCAGTATACTTTGCTTTGCGACAATCAAAGTGCTATTCACCTTGTAAAGAACCAGACATTTCATAGTCGGTCCAAGCACATCGAGACTCGGTATCATTGGATACAGGATATGGTTGAGAAGAAGGATGCGGCGCTTGAGAAGGTTCATACTGATGACAATGGAATGGACATGCTCACGAAGGTTCTTCCGAGGAAAAAGTTTGAGTACTACAGGCAGATCGTCAGGATGACGACCTCTTCCACATAGTTGTGAAGGGGGAGATTTATTGGAGTGGGTGGGGTTTCCACCTATGTGGAGAATACCCCGGAGAGCGACGAGCGCCATCCGTGTGTCGGAGAAGCTTAGGGAGTGCATGGATTTTATTTTGGTACATATATGGTAAGGAAATATATGATTGGATTTCCATATTTACTTTGATTATATATTTATGATTGGACCCTTCATATAGTAGCTTTCCATATTATTAGGTTTTCAATTATGGTAAGCTAATTATGATTGGATTTCCATTAAATATATGATTGATTTATATTGGAAGTTTCCATATATATTGGCCTTCTATGTATGGGTTACCAAGGGCTTATAAAAGGGTGATGCATGCTAGTTGTAAAATCATCTCAAAACAAAGAGTGCTTTACAATCTTTGAGAGAGAGAGAGAGGATTAAGGACTATTGTGAAGGAGAGATTGCTTCGAATAATTTTTTGGCATCTTTTGTTCTTCGGAGTCCGCAATCAAAAAATTTCTTCTTTCAAGTGAGTTGTGGTGATCCGTGTTGGATCGGGAGGAGCTTGTAGAGGGTGTATTCTCTTTATTCCATTAGTGGAGGTTCTTCAGGGTTGGACTCCGATCGTCCCGTGGTTTTTTCCGCAAGGGTTTTCCACGTCAAAAATCTTTGTGTCTGCGATTGTGTTTGGCGTTTTTGGTTTGTATACTTTTGCTCGGTTCTCTCGTAGGACTTTCTGGTTTGGGGGAACGGTTTCCGTGCTTCATTCCCAACAAGCCTGTCATATGTGTATTTGTTCCATTCCTGATAGGAAACCATTTTTCAAATTAGTCGCGACTACTCTTGCATTGGATCTTTGGGGAGATACATGTGTATTTGAAGGCCAAAACCCTAGAAGACTAGTTAGATAGAAGTGTTGTTAGTCGTATTCAATATTTGTGAGACATTGTATTTTTTTCAAATGTAATCTTTTCGAATATTATAATTTGGTTAGTTTTATGAATGAGCAAATAAAAAGATACTATTTTATGAGTGCTTGTTTATTGCGGGCTTGACATCGTTCTACCACCGACACTGCAACGTAGGCTGGACTTGCGCACGCACTCGCATCCCGAAAAGCGGGTACAGATCGTGACAGCCTTGCCTGACTATGTGCCAGGGGGCCATACGCTTATCTGACCTATTCGCCAAGTTGCCATGCGGCTGACTCGCCATGCGCCCAGCTGGTCATGCGCCAGGGTGCCATGCGCTTGACTTTCCTATTCCGTTGTGCCTATGGCACAGGAGCCTACGTTGTCCATGCGCCTAGATGCTTATGCTCGTGGATATATCCATGTGCCTAATTCCTTTCTAGACCCGAGTTGCTCATGCGCCTAGCATGTCTATGCGCATGTGATTCCCATGCGCATATTGCCAGGAGGCTTCTATGATTACTTGATTTAGCTATGCCCTTGACTTGAACATGTTCTTGACTTGATTACCCATATATGTGCTGGTACCATTCTATGAGTGCATCGAGGTACAATCTATGTGTGTACTAAGGTACAATCTTTGTGCACACCGATCTTACGCGATATATGTTAGTACATACATATTTCTAGCACAGTCATGGTAATTGTCAGTAACATTGACATGGTTTGAAGATTGCTTGTTTGATATATTACACTAAGGATGAATCTAGATTGGTATTGTCACAACCCGCTACCCAAATTATTGGGCCGGGCTGAGTCATGTCTAGCCTACGCTTGAGATAAAGCGCAGTAAGCTGTTCTAGAAGTAACAAGATAAGACTAAATGTGCTAACAGTTCTATAAGTAAATAAAAGTCATAGATGCTCCAAACACAAAAGTCGTCTCATATAATAATAAGTCCAAGTACAAGTCCGAAATGTAAAACTGGATACAGGTCCAGTTACAAAATACGTAGTCTAATACATGACTATACTAAATATCCCGAGCAACTACACAAACTAGACGAGGTTCCCCGCAGGTACATCCTCGCAAGATAAAGCCTGGTCCTCTGCAGTAACTCCATAATATGGGTCACAGAGCAACTCCTCCTCAGTAAGAATACCTACAACGTTATCCTGTCAGGACGGGAGCAAGTACTGATTCTAGCAAACTAAATATACGAAACATGAAATGAACAGGAATGTGATAAACTGGAATCATGGCATATCATAATCTATCATGGCAAAGACACATATATCATAGAGACAGATGTATATGTAATGTTTAAAACTGTAGCAGGTACGTGATCGTCAATAGGTGTACAATGTGCAGGGGCACATAATGAAATATACTTCCGTACAAGTGTAAAGGCGATAGATGTACATACGCACAAATACAGCTTTGAGATAAATGCCTACGGTGTAGTAACATATAAAATAAAACTTTGCTCGATACTGTAGAGGGGACATGATCACGTACTCAACTATCAGTTTCCCCATAACCCAGATTCTAATCATGTGAGAGATATAAAACTGTTCTAAACATGGTAGGGATAAGAAAGTAATACAACATGTGAAGATTTAACTTGCTACCCCAAGGATCAGCATTTAACATGGTTGGATTCGTAGTTCAATGTTGTGACAGTACGTAAAGTTTGTAGAAAGTACTTGCCTCTAGCAAAGCAAAACAGCGATAAAATGCTATAGATGCCTGGTAACTCGTCACTGTAGAAATAAATACATAAACTTAGTTTTTATACTAAGTTAAACACTACGACACTAGTGGTACAACACGATTTTCCGATTGGACACCTAGCCAAATAGTGACTTTAGCATAGGAGAATATGTGGGGTGACACAATACTCAAACTAACTTTCTAGGATCTTTACACTAGTGTGGGGTGAGGTTCAATACGGCTATAACTCAAAATAACACAAAAAATTGTAAGTCGTAATTATGCCATAATTAAATCAAACTGTACACTATGATCTAACAATTTTTGATATAGACAAAAAGCTCTATTTTACATAAAATAAAGTACCAAAATGATTCTTGTTAATTATAGAAATTTATACTAATTTTTTTGGAATTTATAAACCCTCATAAATATTTATTAAAAATCAGCAAACATAAATATACTGAAAATGAGTTCTGTTTTCCTATTTTTATAAAATACCAACATCACTTAATAAATTCTGGAAAAATTATAATAAATTGTCTAAATTAACAAAGTATTCAAATATAATTTTTCCCAGATTTTTACAGTATTTAAAATATATATAAAAATTCAAAAACATCAAGCAACAGTTTCTGGAAAATAATTAATTAATTATTTACTATTTTTGTCCATGTATTCGAATTGAACCGAAGTCCAGATACAGGACCCAGAGCCATGAATCAAGTCCAATATGACTTGTACAGACTCTGAATGTATTAGACACAATCGGGCCCAAAAACCCATACTAGGTTTGGACAGCAATTGGCCATAACAATAAAATACAGAAATTTAAATAATAATAATATATTTTTAAAGTGGTAAAAATATACAAGTCACAAAATATATAATAAAATAATCTTGTGAAATTCTACATAACAATATTTTATTTAAGGTAGAATTTCAAATACATATATAAATGTATAACTACAATATTTATATATATACATACAAATATATATTCATATATATATATATATATATATATATATATATATATATATATATATATATATATATATATATATAATGGATATATATATACATATAATAAATATGCATATATATATATAATAGAAATACTAAATATAAAATATATATATATACATATACAAATACTGTATACATATATATAAAACGGTATATATATAGTAATATATATATATATATATATATATATATATATATATATATATATATATATATATATATATATATATATATATAATACTAATTATAAATTATATACATATATACCATTACTGTATATATATACATATAACAGTATATATATAAAAAATATATATATATACAGAAATACATATACATATATACATATATATACATATATACATATAATAAATAACTAATTAAAAACAAAACAAAATAAAAATAAAACAAACACAGCAGGGGGGTTCGAACTCGGCCCAGTGGGTCGGGTTCTCGGGCTCAGTCGGGCTGGCCAGAGGGTCAGCCCGCTCTGTGTGTTAGGGGTAGGATTTGGTTTAGATTTATTTAGGTTTTAGTTTAGCGGGTTTTAAACCCGATAAACAAATCCGAACCCGTTTATTTAATTCGAATTTGATTTCGTATCCTCGTGTCCTGACAGTTAGGGACACGAGTCTTGTATCAGTGCCATGCACGACACGCACGAGTCCTAAAACGCGTGTTCGAGCACAAGGTTGGGGTTCTCGTGTCCTGGCGAACCACGTGTGTGAGTTCGAGACACGTACGACACAGTTCGAGTTTGCTACTCATGTGTCCGGCGAGCTGGAGGGGTTCGAGCGTGCTGGCGGCGGCTAGGGGCGTCGTGGCGGTGGCGCTTGGGTGGCGCTGGGTCCAGCTCGGCGTGGCGCGTCGACTGGTGGTGGTTGGGGACGGTGGCTACTGCGGTGGAGGCTGAGCGGGGGATGGTCGGAGCTAGGGTTCAGGCGAAGTTAAGTGGGGAAGAAGGGGGCGGAGCTTGGCCGAGATGGGTCGTGGTGGTGGTGGTGGGTTGATGGAAGTGAGGGGGGTCTTTTATAGGAGAGCTAAGGCGGTGGGGGCGTCGGATTAGGGTTAGGATTTCGATTAGGGTCGCCGGAGAATTAGGGGAAGGCGGTGATCGGGTTGGGAAGAGAGGGAAGTTTACACTTAGGTCCCTAGGAGTTTAGAAAATTAGGGTTAGGTCCCTCCCTAGGATAAATTTGCAAATAAAATTTGCAAACCGATATTAAAACAATTCAAGTATTTGCAAAAACTAATTAAAATATTTAAATTAATTACAAACTACTATTAAAACAATTTAAATATTTACAAAATGCTATTAAAACAATTTAGTTAATTACAAAATGATATAATCTAACTTAAAAACTATTTTAAAAATTATTAAAAATTCTATAAAAATTTCTAAAATCATAATAAATTATTTTAAAGCTAAACATGTCATTAGCAACTAATTAATACTAATTTAATCAATTTTGAAAAATAGGGGCTGACAAGTCTTCCCTCCTTGAAAAATTTCGTCCTTGAAAAATTTTGTCCTCGAAATTCACAAGGATTGAAGACCCTACAATATTCTAACATAGCAAGCAATGCAACAAATGACTAAGGCTATGATCGAAACTAATTTCTAAGGTATCAAGCGGGAACGAGTGGTTCCCTCGCAGCGGTTGGATCGAACAAGTAAGGGTATCTCTCCCTCATGTCCGACTCCCTCTCCCAAGTAGATTCACCCGGAGAGTGACGGCTCCAAGCTACTCGTACTAAGGGTATAACTTTGTTCCTCAGTCTCTTCTCCCTCCTGTCTAATATCTCCACTGGCTGCTCAGAAACTGCAAGGCTCGGTCCGATCTCCAACTCTGAATGATCTAGCACATGGCTGGGGTCCGAAACATATCTCCTCAGCTGGGATACGTGAAAGACATCGTGAACTCCTGCTAGGTTGGGTGGAAGTGCAACCCTGTAAGCTACCTCTCCGATCCTGCCAAGTATCTCGAACAGCCCAATGTATCTGGGGCTCAGCTTCCCTCCTCGTCCGAACCGGATCGTCCCTCTAGTAGGTGATATCTTTACTAGCACCATATCACCGTCAGCGAACTCCATCGGTCTGCGACTAGCATCGGCCTATTGTTTCTGCCTGTCCTGAGCTACTCTGAGCCTGTCTCTGATCATCCCGACCTTCTCTGCTGCATCCGTGATCATCTCTGGCCCAAGCATAACTCTGTCCCCAATATCATCCCAAAAGAGTGGTGTACGGCATCGTCGTCCATATAGTGCCTCGAAAGGAGACATACAGATACTGGCTTGGTAGCTGTTGTTATATAAAAACTCTACCAAGTGCAGATGGCTCTTCCATGATCCGCCAAAGTCCAGCACACAAGTCCTCAATATGTCCTCCAGCGTCTGTATCGTCCTCTCGGACTGCCCATCTGTCTGCGGGTGGTACGCCGTGCTGAACTTGAGCCGACTGCCCAACTCCTCCTGCAAGCTCCTCCAGTAGTGGGACGTGAATCTGCTGTCTCTGTCTGACACGATGCTCACTGGTACTCCATGCAAGCGAACTATCTGCTGCATGTATAGCTCTGCCAACTTCTCGGTGGAAAGCCCCACCTTGAAGGGTATGAAGTGCGCACACTTGGTCAGCCTATCCACGATGACCCAAATGGCATTCTTTCCTCCTTGGGAACGAGGAAGCCCTGAGACGAAGTCTATCATAATGTGTTCCCACTTCCACTCGGGAATGGGTAACGACTGCAACAGACCAGCTGGCCTCTGGCGCTCCGCCTTGACCTGCTGGCAAACTAGGCATCTCAAAATAAAACGTGATACATCTCTCTTCATTCCGTGCCACCAAAGATGTTCCCGCAAGTCACGGTACATCTTGTTAGCACCAGAGTGAATAGAATATCTCGATCGGTGCACCTCCTGCAAGACTGCCTCTATCAGCTCTCCCTTCGGCACGCACAATCGGCTGCCATGCCTCAAGGATCCATCATCTGCTATAGTGAAGTCATCCAGCAATCCAGCTAAAGCCTGGGCCCGAAGTCTGCGAAGGCTCTCATCTGTAGACTGTGCCTCCCTGATCTGCTACATCAAACCTGACTGAATGTCAAGCGCCATCATCTGTATCACTGATCCTGGCCGAACTATCTCGATACCAAGCTTCTCCAGATCTTTTCGCAAATGCCGATCTATCATCAGATACCATGCCATCGGTGCCTGCTCAGCACATCCGCCACCACATTTGCCTTCCCGGGATGATACTGTAAATCGATGTCGAAGTCCTTCATCAACTCCAACCATCGTCTTTGCCTCATGTTCAGCTCTTTCTGCGTGAACACATACTTCAAGCTCTTGTGGTCAATAAAGATTTCCACACGCTTTCCGTATAAGTAATGTTTCCATAACTTGAGTGCAAAGATCACCGCAGCTAACTCTAGGTCATGGGTAGGATAGTTCCGCTCATGAGTCCGTAATTGCCTAGATGCATAAGCAATCACTTTCCCATGCTGCTGTAGGACACATCCTAGCCCCTTTCCCGAAGCATCGCTGTATATGGTGAAACCTCCAGATCCTGAAGGTAATGTCAGAACTGGAGCGGTCGTCAGCCTCCTCTTCAGCTCCTCAAATGCTGCCTGGCATTCTTCTGACCAGATGTACTCTGCGTCCTTTCGCGTCAGCTTCGTCATGGGTTCAGCTATCCTAGCAAAGTCCTGGACGAACTTCCTATAATAGCCGGCTAAACCCAGAAAGCTCCTGATCTCTGAAACTGACGTTGGAGCCTTCTATGTCTCAACTACAGCAATCTTCCTGGGATCCACCGAGATTCCCTCTCCAGTAACTACATGGTCGAGAAACTCCACTCGGTCTAAAAAGAACTCGTACTTCGACAATTTGGCATACAATCTCTCCTGCCTCAGAATCCCCAAAACTGTCCGCAAGTGCTCTGCGTGCTCCTCCGGCGTCTTCGAGTATATCAGGATGTCGTCGATAAATACTATGACGAACTTATCCAGATACTGGTGAAATGTCTTATTCATCAAATTCATAAAGACAGCTGGCGCATTTGTGAGACCAAATGGCATCACCAGAAACTCGTACTGCCCGTACTTCGTGTTGAACGCCGTCTTCTGGATGTCTGCTGCCCTGACCTTCACCTGGTGGTACCCGGATCTCAAGTCTATCCTGGAAAACACTTTCGCCCCACACAACTGTTCGAACAAATCATTTATCCTGGGCAGAGGATATTTGTTCTTAATGGTGATGGCATTCAAGGCCCGGTAGTCAATACACAACCGAACTGTACCATCCTTCTTAGGCACAAAGAGCACTGGCGCTCTCCATGGAGAAGCACTAGATCGAATGAAACCCTTTTTTAATAGGTCATCAATCTGCCCCTTTATCTCTACGGCCTCCTTGGGGTTCACTCTATAGCAAGCCCGGGATACTGGTGATGAACCCGGTACTAAATCTATAGTGAACTCCACATCTCTGTCAGGCGAAAGTCCTAGAAGATCCTCTGGGAATACATCCATAAACTCCCTAATGATAGGGTGTGGCAGTGCTAACTCCCCAACTATCGCACAACAGTTCGGCTCTAGGCTGATCTCCGGCCCTGTCCTCCTGACAATGAATGGTGTTGTGCCTGGGGGACTGAACAGAATACTACCTTCATGACAATCTATTGCTGCATGGGCATAGCTAAGCCAGTCTATCCCTAATATGATGTCATAATCGGAGAGTGGCATCACAAAGAATCGTCCCCTGAACTCTCTCCCGGCTATAGTAATAGAGCATCTATAGATAGCTCTAATGGGCACTGGTCCGCCTCCCGTCATTACTCTGCTCATCTCCTCGGTAGGTGTAGCTACTAGATGGTGTTTATGCATAAACTCTAATAACAGGAAGCTATGAGATGTACCAGAATCAAACAAGCGTAGAGCTAGAAAAGTATGCAAATAAACATGACCTGTGATGACGTCAGCCAAATAATCTGGCTCCGAAACCTGCTCCGGCTCCGGCTCAAGAGCTAGGCTATAAGTCTTCCCCTGAGGTCCCTTCTGCTGCTGCAGATGTTGCCCAAACCTCTGCTGCTGAGTTGGGAGCGGCCCTCTAGGTCCCTTGGCTGCTGGGCAGTTCTGAATCTGATGGGTGGCAGACCCACAAACTAAGCACTGCCCCAACCTCTTCCTGCAGATGGCGAAGTCATGCCCTGGCCTTCTACAGAAAGAACACATAGCTCCCTTCTGCTGCTGCTGAGGTCCCGGGGCTCTAACTGGCAGGGTCAGATGATGTGGTGTAGGGGGACGGTAAGTCTGCTGGTGCGGCGTCGGTGCTCTCTGTTAGAAAGCCTGACGCTTGGACGGTCCCTCGAGGTGTACAGAAGCCGACCTCTTGCAAGACTGAAGATGCTCCTCTATGCTTCGGGCCAACTCTAGGCTCTGGTAGTAGTCAGTCGTACCGTTCGCCACTATAAGAATGCCAATGTCTGGAACTAGACCATGGCAAAACCTACGTGTCATCTCCTCTGGGTCTGCAACCAGACTAGGAGCGAAACGGCTCAGGCGACTAAACTCTGCCGCATACTCATCGACAGAACGGTTCCCCTGCTGGATGTTCTGGAATCGTAGCCCCATGGCTATCCTAGCGGTTGTCGAGAAGAATTTCTTCTTGAACTGGGTCTTGAACTGATCCCAAGTGGCCCTTCCTTTCGCAAATAGCGGCTCATTTCGGAACCAAACTCCTGCCAAGTCTGTCAGCAGAAACCCCGCTGCCTCGACCTGAAGGTCATTCGGTAACCTAGCTCCAAGGAGCTTCCTCTCTACCGAGTCTAGCCAGTCATCTGCTACAACTATACCCTCGGTCCCTAAGAACTCCTTAGGGTTCAGACCCATGAAGTCCTTGATCGTCCCTGCTCTCTGCCGTGGCTCTACAGGTGGTGGGACCACGGTACGTTCCTCAGAATGCTCTATGCTCTGGCGGAGTAGGGTAGTCTGCTCCTGATGGGTCGTTAGGAACCCCTGGATCAGAGTGAGCAGTTGGTTCCCGTCGAGTGTGACGGAAGCCTGGATAGGTATAGTGATAGGTGGTGGAGGGAGTATCGGGTCCTGCTGGGACTGTGATGTGGAAGGTGGTGGAGGCATCTGGGTTTGTGGATCTGTGGAGTGGGAAAATATGGTAGGTGGAGGTGGAGGTGTATCGGTCAACTGGTCAGCTGACTAGATAGGGAGTGTGCCATTCTCAGGTGTGACATACTGGAATGAACGAGTAAGCACCATCTAATTACAATAAAAAGGACTTTATAAGGACTCTTTAAAGTAAACAATCATAGACAAGAAAATCTAATTTATAATAGCAAGCATATGATGCGTTTCCTATGTTGCAATCCTAGTATTCCTCTAGGTGTTCTAAGCGTCATTCCTAATGTTGTCTAATTACCTTAAGTTCCTAATTGCAGGCATGCTTGGTACAATAATGTAACCAAATAATTTAGTCAGAGACCTGCATGGGCCACCACTAAAAACATGTCACGATCTGCTACCCAAATTGTTGGGCCGGGCCGAGTCATGTCCAGCCTACGCTTGAGATAAAGTGCAGTAAGCTGTTCTAGAAGTAACAAGATAAGACTAAATGTGCTAACAATTCTATAAGTAAATAAAAGTCATAGATGCTCCAAACACAAAAGTCGTCTCATATAATAATAAGTCCAAGTACAAGTCCGAAATGTAAAACTGGATACAGGTCCAATTACAAAATACGTAGTCTAATACATGACTGCACTAAATATCACGAACAACTACACAAACTAGACGAGGTTCCCCGCAGGTACATCCTCGCAAGATAAAGCCTGGTCCTCGGCAGTAACTCCATAATATGGGTCACAGAGCAACTCCTCCTCAGTAAGAATACCTACAACGTTATTCTGTCAGGACGGAAGCAAGTACTGATTCTAGCAAACTAAATATACGAAACATAAAATGAACAGGAATGTGATAAACTGGAATCATGGTATATCATAATCTATCATGGCAAGGACACATATGTCATAGAGACAGATGTATATGTAATGTTTAAAACTGTAGCAGGTACGTGATCGTCAATAGGTGTACAATGTGCAGGGGCATGTAGAAGCATGGAATTTCAGAACCAGAAGTCCTATGCGCCAGACACTACATGCGCTAGAGCTCGGACAAAGTACTCCACACAGCAAAAACAACAAATATGGACATCGAAAGAGGACTTTTTATTACATATACAAGTCTATTACATGTCTAGAAAAGATTGTACAAAGGAGAATTTCTACAAAAGAAAAGATCCTAAGTCTACAGTCAACAGCCATCATGCGCCCTCAAATAGGCGCAACGATCACCATGCGCCCCCAGTCAGGCGCATCCCACCATGCGCCTTCAGCAAGGCGCATCCTTTCAGCAGCTCAGTTATGTGCATCCTCAGTTATGTGCATCCCGTCGGCAGCTCAGTTATGTGCATCCCTTCAGCAGTCCAGTTATGTGCATCCCTTCAACCCTCTAGCTGGAGAAAGAGCTCCCTATACTGAGGAAGAGAAAAGCAACACAAGCCAACCTGTGGCCAGGGAAGGTTTCGAAAGAGCCTCCAAAGGCGAAGGAAGATCGTAATCGAAACCGCGGCTAAATGAGCAGCTTTCAACACAACCAGAATGGGCTACACCCATTTTGAAGGAAGAAAGAGCCCCCAAAGCCGCAGTACCGCAATTCCGATCTACGGCTCTTCCTGCACAACGAAGACGAGGCTCGTACATCCCTATCTTTGGATGCAACAGGTACCTTCCGCCTGCCTCGGAAGCCTTCGACTCCGACTTTTGGATGTAACAGTCACCTTCAAGTGCATTAATGAAGACATTGCGTCGCATCTTCACCCTCGGGAGTATCTCATCAACAGAATGCATCCGAGTAAACAAATTCATGTCGAAAGAACGTAAGAGAACGAGAAGCAAACTCTCTCCATGCCACTATTTATAGGCTGGACAAATCAAACCCATGCGCCAAGTAGATGGATCTCCGAATTTCGTACAATGAATTTGCATTAAATGGATGAACCGGACGCTTCGAATTCAGCCAAGTCAAAACGGCTATTTAAAGCACTCGAAGATCGTAACAGTCGTACCATTAAGGACGTGTCACGAAGCGGATGCGTCGGCCAGACCGCGCATCACACAGACGCGTCCTTCAACATCAAGCGCATCACACAGACGCGCCCTTCAGCACCAAGCACATCACGGGGGATGCGCCCCCATGCGTCCCCATACGCCTAGTGGGACGCCAACCGATGCACCCACTCAGCTGTCCATCGAATGGCAAAAACATTAAATACTGAACTGACAGAGTTGGCAGCACGCTTTCCGAAGACTGAACACTTGACAGCTTTTCAGAAGACGAAGCATCGCCGACGTCAGCATCATCATTACTTTCCTCCGGCGGTTACAAGCCACATGACCGTCCAACCACTTACATGCGCCTCCGCAGCCATGCGCCCAAAGCTCTGCATGCGCCTCAAAAGCCATGCGACTCAGACTTTTCACTGATCCCTAAAGACAGAAGGAAAGTCACCATTAAAAGCTCTGCATGCGCCCCAGACTTCTCTCTGATCCCGAAAGACATGAGTTAAGTCACTTCTGAAGCCTCGCATGCGCTTTAAAAGCCATGCGTCCCGAATGGTTCGTGACTCCTAAAGATTACGAGCCAAAGTCTTTTCATGCACCCAATCCCAGGTGCATTCTACCAGATCATTCCCCATCAAATCCGAGATCTCTGAGCCATGGGTCGATGACACGTGTCCTTTGACTCAACTCACCCAAGATCTCAGCAACAGAAAGATCTTCTCCTCTGCTACGTGCTGGCCTAAACAGCAGTATGAAGAATTCAACCCCTCGATCAGGGCGCAGCGTCCATACGCCTCCATCAGCAATCACCACGTGGCGTCCCCGCGTACAGGCGCATCCTACATATGCGCGCATGAGCAGCCAGCCTACAAAACTATAAATAGAGGGATCATTTCCTTCTTTCGGACCTACCTACACACACATACGAACAGACGAACATTCGTAGACAGACAGAGACATCACACCACCAGAGAGGCAGATACAGACACTCAACGTCTTCCTCCTCTCAGCAAGCTCCAGCACCCAGAGCAATCCAGACCTTCAGAGAACCGATAACCGTCGTCAGATTGTCAACGGAGTCAACGCATTACCACTCACTCTATCGGCACAAGGGACCCAGATAAACAAAAGTGTACTCCTAGGACTACATCTAAGTCCTATATTATAACACTGTTCTGTTTGTATTAAAATTTGTAATAAAAGAATTTTAATGGCAAACAAGCTGGCGACTCTGCTGGGGACCTCTTTCTCCTCCACCAAGAAAGCTGTGTCGCAATCCGACGATGTGAAGGTGGGCTCCTCCCATAAGATGCTGGTCGTACGCCTCAATCAACAGGCGTATGAGGAGTTCATCTCTGAAGGCAGTGCGAGTCCTTCGAAGCGGCTGCCGAAGCCGAAGAAGACCCGTCGAGTCTAGGTGCGCAAGGTCGACGCCGCTGGTACCACCACCGAAGGGGATACGCCGATTCAGCCTTCCCTTCCTGCTGATATTCTCAGCAACCAATATGCGCCCACTGGTACAACGCATCTCTCGGGGAAACATGCGGCTGACCACATTCCCCAGCCATCTCTCTCTCAGGCGAGGAAGATGCGTCGACGGAGCAGGGGCGCAGCCAATGCCCCGCGCATCAACTCTGATGCGCCACAGAAGGTCTCTGTCTTTGACAGACTCACTCCCTGTAATGGCAAAGAGAATTTGGATTCTGAGTACTACGAGCCCCAGCAGACTGGTACGAAGAAATCTAAGGCAGCACGGGCCATGCGCCCCAAACGTGCTTTACCAGCAGCGAGCCAGAAGCATGCGCTCACAATCATGCGCGCTGCTGATGGTAAGCTGTACAAGGTCGACTCAGGTGCTCCTGCGCCAGAAACGAGCCGACCTTCAAAGTCCTTGTCTCACTTGGGCGCATCTATTGCGTGCACAACTAAGTTGAGTAAGGCAAATCTAGTAGTCTTGAACTCCCGTGCCTCCTCTGGTTGTGCGTCTGAGGTCCGTTCAAGTCACTTTAAATATTGTTCCCCCACTACTGATTGGGACGCCTGTTTGGTGTTAGATCAGGGGGCGCAGCATTCACCTGACCACTCCAGCGCTTGGCCTTGCCATGCGCCTGAAGGGGGTGTGAAGGTGGCACTCTCCTCCAACGATCTGCACAACGTGATCACTCACAAGCGCCGATCAGGAGAGTCGGCTGACAAGCACGATGCGCCCCTCACAGGGCACACTTGTGCTGTGGTCACCATCAACTGCTGTTGCAAGGCGGTAGTCCCACCAAGGCAATCAGTGTTCCAGCGGCTGCAATCATCGACACCCCTCCGACGTCGCCTCAGGAAGAAGGTGTCAACAAAAGAAGAGACAAGGGTTGCTTCATGCAACGTGATCTCTAACTCCTCGTCAGTCCGAAAGACGACTAGCAATTCCTTGTCCTCGTCCAAGAGCCAGCCGAGGAAAACCAAGGCAAGTGTCTCATCCTCCGGAGTGTTCGAAGGCACTCGGGAAGAAAGAAGCTCTTGGAAGAAACTGGGGGTAGTCAGACCCTAGTGGAGCCTCCTTCTGAAGACGAAGATGTCTTCCAAAGAACAGCTGGGGCCGATATTCTCGAAGTCAACCTCCCGGACATGGCTGGGGGTCGTCTAGCCCCTGTCCTTCAAGACGAGGGTGTCCCCCAAAACACAGCCGGGGGTAGTCTAGCTCCCACGGATCGGAGGCTCGGGGACGAAAAAGACCTTCAAGACGGAACCAAGGGTAATCGGGCCCTTGCAAATGCTCCCGTCGAGAATGTTCTCCAGAACAGCCGGGGGTGGCCAGGACGAATCTCCAGGAGAGGCAACTCCTCTACAGAGTGAAGCCGAGAGTGAAGCCTCAACCGATCCATCCACTTCCAGCCGTGTCATGACAGTATACATGGCTGGGGATGATTCCGAGTCTGATGCGCCGCCACCAGACCTCGTCCAGCGCATGGACACATTAGAGGGAGGACTCAAAACCCTCTCCGTCTTCATGCAAACACTGACTCAAGAAGTATTTAAGATACGGTCTGCTTTGGTGAAGACACCTTCTACCGGTCCCGACCCAGGGGCCAATGGAGAATCAAGTGTACCCCTTCAACGGGTATCCTTGGATACGGATCGCCGAGAAGCACCTCGGACATCGGAGCCCTCAAATGCTCAACTGCAGGTGGTACAACCTTCTCCGACTCCCAGCTCTATGGAAGACGTGGTCGAGATGATCAAGGACTTGCTCGAGCGCTTTGAGTCCAAGACGAGACAAGAGGAGCGCCAAAAGATAGGGATTCCCCAGCCTTATCCCCTCGAGTGGAACAAAGTGGTTTATCCTCCTAAGTATAAACTATAAACACTGACGCCATACGACGGGAAGGACTCTCCTCGTCGCTATCTGACGTACTTCCAGTCTCAGACGGGACATCTTCCGAAGGAGGACGCGCTACTCACCAGCATATTTGTCGGGGCACTGAAGGGAGTAGCGTACGACTGGTACTTGTAGGAGCGTAAAAAGTGCTTCAAAGAAAGAGTCATCTCATTCATAAGTGATCTACTTTACGCCTAGCAGAACGGGTAATTTCTTTACGCTCAAGACTAGGCTAATCAATTTACGCATAAGAAGGCTGATCATTTTATGCTTGGGTCTACACCTATGATTTTACGCCAAGGACAGAGCAGCCACTTTTACGCTGGACAAAGCTGTCAAATCTTGCATTTAATGCAAACTCTGACATGAAGATATTAATGATGGCATATATCACAAAGGGATTTATCTTTACACAGAGACCAATATTGTCGTTTAGTGTGTGGATTGAGCTACTTTACGCTCACACTACGGCTTCTTTTACGCACGAAGATTATATGAGCCTTTACGCTCAACAGTCGACGTGTGCGTAAAGTCTATTTGAGCTGCTTTTACGCTCAAGGTTATTTAATAACCACTTTACGCGGGAAGTCTATGTCAAGGTTATTTTACGCCAAATCCACTGCTTTACGCTCAGAGTACATTGGACAATTTTTACGCCCTATTCTCCTCCACCAGTTTGGAACGTGGTTTGCTTACGTGGCTTTTATGCCACTCTTTTCGAAGAACGTGTGTACATGCATCCTATCCTTACTGAAGTGATGGGACACATGTCAACATATGCAGAGGATGGCTTCGATCATGGGTGGCAGTTATTAGCATAAAGATGGAACTTTTGCTGAGTTTTTACGCACAAGAGCCCAAGTCTATAAATAGACTTATTTTTCTTATAACAAGGGCGGACAGAAAGACAGAGAGACAGGAGAGAATACAGAGATCAGAACTTCGAGATTTTGATTCTCCAGAGCATTCTTCTTCAACTTTTCTTTCAGAACAGAGTGAAGCAAAGCAGGAAAGCATTCGGCCTCGCCATCAGTGCCCAAGTGCGTCGATACCTTTCTGGTGACTTAGTTCTTCCAAGTTGTTCTACTTCAAGCAGTGATCTTCATCATCATCATATGGTCCAAGGAACAAAGTGATCATTTACATATCAGACTTCCATAGCAATACTTTCCAGAATCAAATTTGTACTTCTTGTACTTTTTCTCGTTTTATTTTCAAAATCTAACTTTTGTTTGGCAATTTTGTTAAGTGAAACAAAATGGCGACTCTGCTGGGGACTACCTTCTCCTCTGACGAGGAGGCGATTGCTCAATATGATGATGTTTCGGTCGGTTCGACCAAGAAGACTCTGGTTGTACACTTTGACCAGACTGCCTATGAAGAAATGCTCCGAACTGGGGGTGGTTCTCGCCATTCCAATGTTCAAAAGTCTCGCAAAGCACGAAAAGTTTGGATTCCCAAATCTAAAGTAGCTGCTGATCTCTCTGTTGCTTCTGATAGCAAGAGAATTCTTTCCACTCTTGTCGTAGAGGCTCCCGTTCATAACGAGGCAGTCCTTACTTCGGCGTCGCTCTCTAAGTGTGACGATTTATCTCCCGTTTATAACGGTAAAGATAATCAGGTTTCACGCCCACTGCGTAAGAACCAAGTTTTACGCTCAGTGGGTAAGAACCAAATTTTACGCTCAGTACATAAGAATGGATCTCCCATTCGTAATGGGGCAGACTCTAAAGTTTATGCTTCTGAGTGTAAGAATCAGTCTCCCGTCGGTGACGTGGTAGGCCTAAATAAATTACGCTCCTCGCATAAAGCAAAATATCCCGTCTGTGACGTGGTAGATAATCAATTTTTATGCTCCACGCGTAAAGGTAAGTCTCCTGTCTTTGACAGTGTAGATAAAATTCATAACGATGTTGGCATATCTAATGTGAATGTACCTAAACGTGTGCAGCGTAAAAATGTTGTTGGTAAAGCTTCTGTCCTACACCAATAACCTTCTTATACTGGTTTACGCAAAGTACCAAACTTACAAATTACACGCCATGAAAATGGAGTCCTTCGTGCTAAATCTCAGGATTTACGCACACAACTCCAAACGCGTAAAAATGTACAGTTTGGTTCTGCGAATACAGCCAGTAATCTTCTTTATACACAAGGAACTAAACGTTTTTCTACCCCAAATGTAATAAAGAAGAATACTCCATCTGTTCCTTCTGATTTACGTGAATTGCTAATGCAAAAACGTAAAAACAGACAATCCTCGGAAATATTCCCCCAAGAAAAACATTATTGTGAATATCACCAGGTTGTGATCAATTGTTGTTGTTCAGCTTCAAAACGGTCAATTTTTGATCGATTGAGTTTTAATTCGCTTCAACATCAAGCTGAAGACCAAGAACATGAGCTGTCATATGCATCAGTCAACATGGCATCTCATACTAACAGAGGACGACGTCCGAGACGGAACATGTCCCAAACTCCAGGTCAACAACAGTTCAACAGACTTCTTGATTCCTTTGAAGGGGTATATCAAAATACTCGATCAAGAAGACAAAGACAAATGCAGACTTCTGATTCAGAAGCTGGGGGTACTCAATCTTTTGAGTCCGAGACTGACAGTGTGGATTCATACTTCTATACAAATCCTTCTGTATCTTCAAGAGAGGTTGAATCCTACGCTATTGGAGATGAACCAGAGACGTCATCTGCTAATACGGAACAACGTCTCACTGCTGTGGAGTAATCATTGAAAGACATGCTTAACATGGTGCAAAGCATGCATCAGATAATTTTGAATCAGCAAACTGCTCAACCTACAGTAATAACTCCGGTACCAGTAGCAGCACAAACTCAAGATAGTAAAGGAGCTGATATACCTTTGAATATTCAAGAGCCTGCTGTTAATCAAAATTTTGCATCTCCAGATCCCATCATTCCAGAAGATGTACCACCTCCAGTGGGGGTTACGGTACATCCAACGACTATTCAATCAAATGTGCTTCCTCAAACCAGTGAAGCCATTCAAGCAGTGTGTGAACTCAAAGCACAGTTTGAAGCTTTGAGACACAAAGATCAGCTCCAGAGGTTAGGGATTAAGCAACCTTATCCTCCTCATTGGAATGATGTACCCTTTCCATCGAAGTTCAAGCCGCAATCCATGGTTTTATTCGATGGAAAAGCATCTCCTAGTCAATATATCAATTACTTTGATATTATGACCGTACACTTGCAGAAAAATGATGCTCTTCTCACTCGAATGTTCATCGGGTGCCTGACGGGTTCAGCTTACGACTGGTATCGTAGCTTACCCGATAACTCTATTTCGTCTTTTGACGAATTCAAGGCAATATTTCTCTCCCGCTTCTATGAAGAAGGTATGGACATGAACATGTCCTCTTTGATAGAAATCAAACAAAAAGAGAAAGAAGATACTCGGAAGTTTATTGAACGTTTCCGACAGGCTACTCTAAAGATGCCTCCTGGTATGCCAGATTCAGCGTTGATTGATACATGCAAGATGAATCTGCGACCATCCATTGCTGTCTTTACAGGTTCCCAATTCACAGATTGGGCTTCGTTTATTATAGCGGCAGTTTCTGCCGAGACCAATGGTAGGTTGGCTCGTGAACACGGGATGCTTTTCGCTTCAGAAGATAAAGGAAAGAAAAGTAATCCTGGTAATAATCCTGGCAATCGTAATATGAAAGGAAAAGATACTCTTATGGTCAATCTTTCCAAGAACAAAACGACGCCAAATAATCAGAAATCTTCCAGGCAAAAGAAAGAATACTCTTTTGACGAAAGTGATATCCCAGGGATATTTCAATGTCTGGTAAAAAGTGGTAAACTTCAGATTCCAGAGCCAAAAAGGCCTAATGAGGTGAATCTGACTGACAATCCCAAATACTGTATCTATCATAGATATATTAAACATCCTACCAGTGCTTGCTATGTCTTGAAAAAGAAGATCCAAGAGCTGATAAATGGTGGCACTATCATTTTAACCAATGATGACCATACGGTTACGACCAATATGGTTTCTCTTCAGTTCGGGGATTTTCCTCCATAACAAGTCCCAGATGAAATTATCCCAATTCCGAAGGCGACGATGAAGATCGTGAATATCCCGCCTGCCAGGGAAGAAAATACAGGATTGCTGCCGCTCACATTGAAGAATAGTGAAATTATGTGGGTACATCCTGACTTAGTACCTGAATTAGAAAATGAAGGTAAAACTTTAAAATCCAAAAAAGGTAAAAAAGTCAAAATCTGCAACATGATTTCTCATGTTATTCCAAATCCTGATGACTTGGATCATCTATGGGATGGCCTTCCTCTAGAAGATAGACTAAAAGGACTAAACATCTGTCCTCCAAGTCTAGCTCCTCCTACCAAGCTCAAGCTTACTCATCAGCAGTGGCTAGCCATGAATAGTGTTCCTTTATACCGGGCACAACAAGTTTTTGCTGCTTATAAAAAAGCTCCAACAGGGATTTCTCCTCGTATCCCGAATCCTTCTCCTCCCTTAACTATAGAGACGTCTATGCTTCATTCTTCTGTAGTTGCAGAGGTTTTTTCCTCTTCCTGTGCTGAAACACCTGTCCAAAGCTCACTGCCTATCCACTTGTATAGTCAGCAATCTGTCCTTCTCATGAGGAAGATGGGTTATGACTTTCAAAAGGCAGAAGGTTTGAATTATGATAAAGGAATACGTCTTCCTTTACAAATTCAAAATCAGAATTCCACTGCTGGATTGGGTTCTGAAGTTCCTCGTAACAACCCTCACAAGAAGAAGGCTAAGGGAAGAAAGACTAAATCCTGTAATATGGTACTTTCTTCTCCTAAGCCTGAAGAAAAAACTTTTGCTGGTACAAGATCTGGAAAAGAGTACCACAAAGACTATGAGGGATCCTCCAAAGAAGTAGAAGATGTAGTAGAAACTCTACCAGTTCAACCTTCTTATGTTCTTGTTAAACCGTCTGTGGTTGAAAAGGGGAAACAGAAGGCAGTACGCTTTGATACCCCATTGAAGTCTGCTTTCAATCAGGGGGTGGTGATGAAGCCTTACAAGTTTGACATTCTAGCTCAGTTAGCCAATACTCCGGCTAGACTATCTATATTTGAACTGCTTCGCCTCTCCAGAGAAAGCAGAGAGACTTTGAGTGAAGCTTTACTTCAAGCAGATTCATGCTTGGCTCAACTCAAGACTCCTGATAATATACCAGTGTCATGTCCACAATGTCATAGTGTGATGGAAGCAATTTCCAACACCACCTTTACACAAGAGGATATGCTATTGAAACACAACAAGCATGGTAGGCCTCTGTGCTACACTGGGTATATCGGATCCACTGAAATTGACAGGATTTACATTGATCCTGGGTCTTCAATTAGTATAATTCTTCAGAGTATGCTAAGACCCTGAGGATTCCTACTAGTGAGCTGACTTACACTAGTACTACGATAGTCGATTTTAACTCTGACAAGAGCAAACCACTGGGGAAGATTCGTCTGCAGATTCAGATTGGTGATCTTCGAACTATGGTAACTTTCTATGTTATCAACTCGGACGTATCCTACAATATTCTTCTTGGAAGACCGTGGATTCATGAGCACAATATTGTGCCTTCAACTCTTCACTAATGTTTCAAGTATGTGGACTCCCAAGGAGTTGTGAAAACTGAGTTCGCTGATATTAATCCGTTCAAGGGTGTCGAAGCCTACTTCTTTGATTCAAGGCTTTATAAACAAAAGCATGTGAAAGATATATCAGACATGGCTGAAGATCAATCATTATCTGAGGATCAGTCTATTAATGAAGATCCGCCAGAGGAGCAACCTTTGAAGATCATAGTCAAGGGACGAATCCAATCCCAACCTGTCAATGATCAACCTTTGGTAATCAAGGTTAAAGGAAGAACTCAAACTTCATCTGAGGGATCAATAAATATTCCTGCTAAGAACCAAGTTCAACCTTTTATGATCAAGGTAAAAGGGCGTACTTCTTGTACGAATGATCCAGAATCACCATTGATCGTCAATCTTGGCAAATCTACACAGAAGACGGATGATGGTCCACTGTTGATTAATCCGAAGCGTAGCAATCAGATTGTAAATGATGTAAATATTGATCATTCTGTACTTTTTGATATCAATGAAGATTTCCTGTTCGAGTATATCGCTGTCAAGTTTATTGAGAGAATGACGTTATCTTCTGATAATTAAAGTCATCAATATAAAGACAACATAGAACCGGAAGAAACTTTATACATTGATCATAAGGAGAATTCTTTTCCTCCTCATGTCGATGTCGGACCTTATGCTCAAAAGTTCTTGACATCTTCTCCCTATCTGCTTCCTGTAGCCGCTTCATCACAAGCTTGCGTAAACTTCAGACGTCACGAAGAATCCTATTTCGTGGTCCCATCTGATAAGAAAAACAAGCTTCAAATTGTGTTTGGCCTGGCTAGAAATATTCCTGTTACTCAGACAGATAATCTGAAGGATAAAGATAAAGGAAGAATCCGAATTGACAAATACAGTCAGTAATCTATCAAGATCATCCAGAACATGGGGTATGATTTGAAGACTATGCAAGGTCTTAATCAAGGCAAGGGTAGACGACTACCATTATGCGGTGATCCGTTTTACCAGAAGACTCGTCATGGGTTGGGATATGAGCCGTCCCACATGTTTAATGACGATATATAAGAAGAATTCTCTTCTAGCTCTTCACAATCATCAGATTCGAAAGAAATTCTATTCATCGAATCCGATATGTCTCATTCCTCATATTGTGAATCTGGGCAAATATTCTCAGTCAATATGGTTCAAGCCGTGAATCAGAGCCATTTGAGAATGATCCTTGGGCTCAACAGATGGATACTTAATGGAAACTTCGTTTTGAACAGCGACAGCCACCTACAGAAGATGAGGTTACCCAGATTGATGTTGGAGATGGAATTACGTCCAAACCAATATTCATCAGTAAGAATCTTTCTGAAGATGAAAAGAAAGAGCTGATAAAACTTATCAAAGATTACATTGACATCTTTGCATGGAGTTATGAGGATATGCCAGGACTAGATCCTAAAGTTGTTACTCATAAACTTAATATTTTGCCTAATGTCAAGCCTGTAAAACAACAGCAACGGCGCTTTAGACCAGATATGATGGATGCAATTGAAGCAGAAGTCAAAAAGCTGATTACATGTGGCTTTGTTCGTGAAGAACAACACCCGGATTGGGTGGCCAATATTGTTCCTGTTATGAAGAAGAACGAAAAAGTCTAAGTTTGTATAGATTACCGAGATCTTAATACGGCTTGTCCAAAGGACGAATTTCCACTTTTCATCACTGATGTCATGATAGACAATACATGCAGTTTTGAACGTATACCTTTCATGGACGGATTCTCAGGATACAATCAGATCAAGATGCATCCAGAAGATGAGAAGCATACATCTTTTCGAACACCTCTTGGGGTTTATTGCTATACGGTTATGCCGTTTGGTCTTAAAAATGCCGGTACCACATACCAACGGGCTATGAGCAATATCTTTCAAGAACATCTATGGAAAATAGTTGAATGCTACGTAGATGACATTGCTATTAAAAGTCGGTCAAAGAATGATCACATTCAGGACTTGAAGACAGTATTTGAATTGATGCGCCAGCATCAATTGAAAATGAACCCTACTAAGTCTTTCTTAGGGGATTCTAGTGGCAAGTTTCTAGGATTTGTCATTACCTCTCAAGGTATCCATGTTGATCTTGATAAGGTTAAAGCAATTCTTGAAATGCGTCCTCCTCGTAATCTGAAAGAACTCCGTGGCTTTCAGGGCCGTATTGCTTATATCAGAAGATTTATATCTAATCTTTCTGGGAGATGTCAACCTTTCTTCCGTCTATTAAAGAAAGGGGTATCTTTCATCTGGGATGAAGCGTGTCAAAAAGCCTTCAATGACATTAAGCAATATCTTACAAACCCGCCTGTTCTGGTACCTCCGGTGATAGGAAGACCATTTTTGCTATATGTTCGAGCCTTGGATCATTCACTTGGCGCTCTTCTGGCACAGAAAAGTGATATGGGTCATGAACAAGCAATATATTATCTGAGCAGAATGATGGTCGGAGCTGAACACAGATATACTCCTGTGGAAAAGGAATATCTAGCTTTGGTTTTTGCCGTCCAAAAGATAAGGCATTATGTCACTGGACAGACTATTCATGTCATCTCCAGAATAAATCTCATTCGGGTATTGATGAGAAAACCGAGCATTCTTAATTCCAGGTTAGCTACCTGGGCGATGTTGCTCACTCCTTATGACATGGTTTATGTGCCTCAAAATTTAGTAAAGGGCCAAGCGTTAGCTGATTTCTTAGCTGCTCATCCTATACCTGAAACTTCGAAGTTATATGAAGACATTCCAGACGAAGTAGTGGATTATAACATGACTTTGAAGAATGATATATGGCAATTATATTTTGATGGAGCATCACGAGTAGGACCTAAAGGCAATATTGTCTCTGGGGTAGGAATTGTCTTGGTTTCTCCTGACAAAATGGTCATATACCGTGCCTATTCTCTTAATGAGCCATGCTCTAACAATGTAGCAGAATATAATGCTCTATTGATTGGTCTCCAAGTAGCAAAATAATTGGATATTGAATTCTTAGAGGCTTATGGAGATTCTCAATTGATCGTTAATCAAGTTAGAGGGACTTATGAAGTCAGAAATCCTGATCTCATCCCCTATCATCAGGTGGTAGTCGAGTTCGTCCTATCATTCAAAGGATTCTTCATTGAATTTGTACCACGTTCTCAGAATGTGGAGGCTGATGCTCTTGCCAGTTTAGCCGCAGACTTGGCTGTCCCAATCCGAAGGCAAAATACAATTACTTTGTTGGACTGAGACTTGTTCTGTGTGAAGAGTAATCTGCATATTGAACAAAGTTATGTTACAGAGGCAAGTTCCCAGCAGAAAGATTGGAGAACTCCATTCATTGATTATGCAGTTCATGGGATTTTGCCTGAAGATCCTAAAGAAGCTGCATCAATTAAGAGACGATCATTTCGATTCAATTATGATTCGTCTTTACATACGCTATATCGTCGTTCATATGACGGACTCTTGCTGCGCTGTCTCTCAGAAAGTGAAGCCAAACAAACACTACGTGAGGCTCATGATGGTGTCTGTGGTGCTCATCAACCGGGTCCAAAGTTATAAAATTGCATTCGAAGAATGGGGTATTATTGGCCCTCTATGATAGCAGATGCTGTAGACTATGCCAGAAGATGTAAAGCATGTCAAATTCATGCTGATTTTATTCATCAGCCGTCTGAATTTCTACATCCTACAGCAGCCTCCTGGCCTTTCGAAGCTTGGGGTATGGACATTATTGGTCCTATTAACCCTCCTTCTGTCAAAGGACATCGGTTTATACTAGCTATAACCGATTACTTTTCGAAGTGGGCAGAAGCAGTTCCCCTTGCTGAAGTGAAAACATCTAATGTAATCAGCTTCATTAAACATCATGTCATTTATCGCTTCGGGATTTCTCGACGAATAATTCATGACAATGGACCACAATTTGCCAGTCAGGCATTTTATCGGTTCTGTGACAAAAATCGAATTCAAAATCTGGCTTCTACGGCTTATAATCCAGCTGCTAATGGTTTAGCTGAAGCCTTCAACAAAACGATCATCAAACTTCTCAAAAAGTTTGTCTCTTCTAATAAAAGAGATTGGAATGAGAAGCTTGGAGAATGTTTATGGGCATATCGAACAACGGTCCGAACTTCTACTAGTTTTACACCATTTTCACTGGTTTATGGATGTGAAGCTGTCCTCCCATTGGAAATCCAGATCCCTTCTCTTCGAATTGCTATTGCTAATGAGCTAACTACAGAAAATAATGATCGCTTACGACTCCAAGAACTTGAAGGATTGGACGAGAAGCGTCTTCAAGCACAACAGCATATTGAGCTATATCAAGCCCTTGTATCTCGAACTTTTAATCGTAAAGTCAAGGAGAGGGTATTTAAAGTTGGCGAGCTTGTATTAGCTGTTCGAAGACCAATGGTGATGACTCACAAAAGCAAAGGGAAATTCCTAGCAAAATGGGAAGGCCCGTATGTAATTGAGTCCGTGTTCTCCAATGGTGCCTATCGGTTGTCAAAACCCAATGTAGATCTACTCATGCTGCCGATCAATGGCAAATTTTTTAAGAAATACTATGTATAAAAAGAGAAGACAGAACAAAAATAAAACTTCTTTTATTATTTTTGTTCAAGATAAAAGATTAAGGACAAGGGCCACTCCCTTCCTTATTGAATACATAGTCAGCCAATGCATAGAAGGCATCGTTTTCTGAACCCATCATCCTCAATGCTTCTTCTTCAGGAGTTTTTCCTGGCTCTACTAAGAAAGCAAAGGTGTCTTGGGGTGGTTTGGGCATAGAAGAACTGTTGTCTACTTCGGTCGGACCCGTCACTATTGGCTCAGCAGGGCATGTCTCAATGGCGTCCTCAATGTTCCTGAAGACTTCATTCTTTTGTTGTGCATCCTCAGAAGACATTTCTAATAGAGGAGTAGAAATAAGAATAAAATGATTACAGAGAATTCTCACCTATTTATAGAGGAGGATTACTAATGAACTGGTCTCTGAAATTGAAAACGACTTTTCATTTCCGAAAAGACTCGTTCATTCATGTTACCAGGTTCATCCATTTAATTATGGAATTGAATCGTCCTTTCTGTTCCCAAGAAATACGTTGATTCGTCCACCGTTTTGACGTATATGCTCACAACATCTATCTTCTTATTCTCCAGCTACCAAGGTTTGGTTAAGCTGACTTCTTGTCTCTTGGGAGAGGGATTTTAAATCTTCTATCAATTGATTAAAAAGTGGGATTCGTTATTTATCATGTTT
Source organism: Iris pallida (assembly GCA_029216955.1). Classification (NCBI taxonomy): domain Eukaryota; kingdom Viridiplantae; phylum Streptophyta; class Magnoliopsida; order Asparagales; family Iridaceae; genus Iris; species Iris pallida. The sequence continues at coordinate 7,898,709 of JANAVB010027397.1, forward strand.
TTATAACCTCTGGATAAATGCTAAATCTACCTACTTATCTATCATTTTCCATTTTGACCTCTGCATAGAAATTAATCTAATTTTCTTTTGAGTTCTCACACACTGTCATGTCCATATTACCTCTGATAGTATTGTGTACTCTAAATCAGAAAAGAAGGTTTCACTATCTATCATGTCCATATTACATCCAGATAGATACAAATCATTGAGCATAGAAGAATTATCATTTCCACTCTCATATCACCATAAAAGTCTATTACACTTCTTAGACTTTTCTTTACAATGGAAATCTATTATATTTAAGATTTTCATTCTAAACACACAACGATAACCTAATGGAGATCTATTTCTTCTTCGGATCTTCTTTGTCGGATTCGTTGTTGGTGTCAATTCCTTACTGTCTGAGCCCCAGTGGCAACCAGGACAGTAGGAATCAAACTCTGGTCTTCTCTCTCAGAAAAGAGGAGAGCCCCAGAGTATGGCAGCCCGAAGACGTATTGCTGCCAATACAATTGGTGGATTAGTGGCGGCACCTCAAAGGAGATAGGAATATATCCAGCATTGGGATACGATTCCTAGTTCTGCCGTGAAAGGAACTCTACTACCCGATCTCTCGGGGTAGAGTTGACTCCACCATCCAACTCTCCATGTATAAAGGCTCTTCCTACCAACAGAGGAAGACCCTTCTATCTCACGAAGAGTTCTGAGTTGTCTGATTTGCGCGTCAAAAGCGCATGAGCTCTCTGATGTTGATGTCAGAAGAACATGCTTCACAACGTCAAAGTCACCAATGCCGGTTCTGGAAAAGCTGCTCAGCCAAACTTCTGCAGAAAAAATAACAAAGAAGAAGTGTTTTAAACAGAAGAATCATCAGATGGGTATTGAACGCTAACTAAAAACAGATGACAAGGCTTTTACGCTGACGCTTCACAAAGGCTTTTACGCCAGTGATATGATAAGGCTTTTACGCCATTGCTTCAGCAAGGCTTTTATGCCGGTGCTTCACAAAGGCTTTTACGCCAGTGATTCAGCAAGGCTTTTATGCCAGTGCTTCAGCAAGGCTTTTATGCCAATACTTCAGCAAGGCTTATACGCCGGTGATTCAGCAAGGCTTTTACGCCAGTGATTCAGCTAGGCTTTTACGCCAATACTTCAGCAAGGATTTTACGCCAATACTTCAGCAAGTTTTTACGCTCATGAATAGATGTTTTCAACAAAAAAATTCGAAGACAGATATTTGCTTACAATCGGACTTACCATTTAAGTTGAATGGTTTGGCTATAATAGTGGTTGAATCCACGTTTGAAGACTGGACGTACAAAAGAACACCGTGGGAAAGCTTCACCATCCTCATTTGTTGGAGAACAACATCACAGAAAGTTATCTTTAGAGGAATGAATACGAGGATATATGAAACATTCTCGGCTATTTATAAAGGCTGAAGAACTGTTGGGATGAGTCTATTTCGGAGGAAGATCCTATTTAAAGGCTCTCGTAACCACAAGACAAATGCCACGTGTTGGTTTGTTTCTTGGGAATTAACAACCACAGAAGCAGTCAAAAGAAGTGCATAAACAAGTACGCGTCAATAGATGAGGTTAACAACAAAATTTTATTTATAAAGGGGGAAGTGGACCCCTATAGATAAGAGAGTCGCAATACACGGAATATTATTTTCTTTCTCCTTCATTGGGTTGACGAAGGGAGGCACCCAATTTGCGCATGTTGCGGATCCCAGAGCGACGCATCAGATTTAAAAACGCTTCTACATCTCCTGAGGCTTCGTATGCAGTTGGGGGACCACCATCAATACGATTAAAGACGGCAGGAGTTACTCCAAAACACTCTAAAAAGTTGCACGCCCGCTCGAAGTCAAGCCTGGAGCTCGAAGCCTCTTTGTTGGTAATCTCATTCTTCGGCGCCATGACAAAACGAGGATGAATGTCAAGAATAAAGAATTTATCCTTATTTATACAAATCAAAACAACTCTTCATATTCCTCGTTGGAAACTGTTCACTCGGGAAGATAAAGAGACGTTCGAAATGTTTCGAGAAAGAAATTTATTGTGGCGGTCAAGTGTTGATCGACATTATTTTTCTTGAGAATTAAGCTGATTGTTGGACATTCCCGCTTTTACGCAGATGACGGTTACGTATCCCAAATTTTACGCTGGCAGATCAAATCTCAACTTTTACGCTTCTGTTCAAAGTGTTTCAAATTTTGGAGATATTTGAAAACTTTGAAGGGGGTCTTGTAGGAGCGTAAAAAGTGCTTCAAAGAAAGAGTCATCTCATTCATAAGTGATCTACTTTACGCCTAGCAGAACGGGTAATTTCTTTACGCTCAAGACTAGGCAAATCAATTTACGCCTAAGAAGGCTGATCATTTTACGCTTGGGTCTACACCTATGATTTTACGCCAAGGACAGATCAGCCACTTTTACGTTGGACAAAGCTGTCAAATCTTGCATTTAATGCAAACTCTGACATGAAGATATTATTGATGGCATATATCACAAAGAGATTTATCTTTACACAGAGACCAATGTTGTCGTTTAGTGTGTGGATTGAGCTACTTTACGCTCACACTACGGCTTCTTTTACGCACGAAGATTATATGAGCCTTTACGCTCAACAGTCGACGTGTGCGTAAAGTCTATTTGAGCTGCTTTTACGCTCAAGGTTATTTAATAACCACTTTACGCGAAAAGTCTATGTCAAGGCTATTTTACGCCAAATCCACTGCTTTACGCTCAGAGTACATTGGGCTATTTTTACGTCCTATTCTCCTCCACCAGTTTGGAACGTGGTTTGCTTACGTGGCTTTCATGCCACTCTTTTCGAAGAACGTGTGTACATGCATCCTATCCTTACTGAAGTGATGGGACACACGTCAACATATGCAGAGGATGGCTTCGATCATGGGTGGCAGTAGTTAGCGTAAAGATGGAACTTTTGCTGAGTTTTTACGCACAAGAGCCCAAGTCTATAAATAGACTTATTTTTCTTATAACAAGGGCGGACAGAAAGACAGAGAGACAGGAGAGAATACAGAGATCAGAACTTCGAGATTTTGATTCTCCAGAGCATTCTTCTTCAACTTTTCTTTCAGAACAGAGTGAAGCAAAGCAGGAAAGCATTCGGCCTCGCCATCAGTGTCCAAGTGCGTCGATACCTTTCTGGTGACTTAGTTCTTCCAAGTTGTTCTACTTCAAGCAGTGATCTTCATCATCATCATATGGTCCAAGGAACAAAGTGATCATTTACAGATCAGACTTCCATAGCAATACTTTCCAGAATCAAATTTGTACTTTTTGTACTTTTTCTCGTTTTATTTTCAAAATCCAACTTTTGTTTGGCAATTTTGTTAAGTGAAACAGTACTGCAGCCTCCCCGACAATTCCATATCCTCCTTCGACGACCTGACGCACCTTTTTCTCGACCGTTTCTACGACGGCAGAAAGGACATGACAATGGCATCCCTTATAGAGATACGCCAGAAGGAGAAGGAAACGGTTCGAGTGTTCATCGAACGCTTCCGCCAGGCCTGCTTCAGACTGCCTCCGGACATGCCAGAACATGCACTTCTCTCCTCCTGCAGCATGAACATGCTGCCTGCAGTCAAACTCTGGCTCAACTCTACTCTTCCTCCCGACTGGAGCTCCTTGATCATTGAAACAGAAGCCACGGAAAAGAAGGCGGCCAATGCTCATCTTCTGGGAGTCAGTTTCCCTGCCTTTGAGGACAAGGGGAAACGGCCTGCAGCCAACAACCCCGGACGATAGACGAAGGGGAAATAGGCATTGACTGTCAATGCCTCAAAAGGTGCGTCAGCACCTACCCAGAAGCCTCCACTCGCGCCAAGGCCAAAGGAGGTTTATTCGTTCAACGACGAAGACACCCTGCAACTCTTTGAGATACTGAAGTAGGGTGACAAGATCAAGCTGTCGGACTCGAAGCGTCCCGACGAGGTTGGAAAAGTGGACAACCCGAGGTACTGTCACTACCATCGGTTTGTCGGACACCCAACCAAGGACTGCTATATCCTCAAGAATTACATCCAGCGCATGATCAACGCGGATATAATCTCCGTCGACTACGAGGAGAAGACGGTGTCAGCCAATGTGGTTTCACTCCAGTTCGGTACCCTGCCGCCGACTACAACACAAGATGGAGTCGTCCCCATCCTTAAGGCGACAATGGAGGTGGTTAACCTACCACCTACTCGTGACAACGTGAGTGGACTCATCCCACTCACAACATCTCGGGGAGAGATCCTATGGGTTCATCCTGATCTTGTCTCTGAGGTGACTCAACCGGAGGTATGCCCTACCTCCAAATCCAAAGGCAGGAAGATCAAGTCTTGCCGCATGGTCTCTTCCTCAGCGGAAGAGGCACTTCCTGTACAGACGCGTTCACAACTGAACGCCCAACTCGACGAAGCTGCCGTTGAGGTGGTGCCTCCTTGCACCGTCCCTGCTGTCCAGGAGGAGGGCCCATCTAAGCCCCCAGCAGCCAATAAGCAGAAGCAGATAGAAGCCCGCTTCGATAGGCCTCTGCGAAAGAAGAATGCTTCGGGGCTAGCTAAGCCCCACAACTTCGACATACTGGCACAACTGGCCAGTACTCCTGCCCGCCTTTCTCTGTTCGAGCTCCTTCGTCTTTCCAAAGACACTCGCGAAGCTCTCTGTGAAGCCCTGAAGGATGCTGATTCCTTCATCAGTCAGGTCAAGCAGCCTGAAGATCTCCCAACTGCATGCACGCACTGCCACTGTGAGGATGAGGTTATCCCCAATATAACCTTCACCCAACAGGACATGCTGCTCAAGCACAACCGACACAACAGGCCGCTGTATTATACAGGGTATATCGGTTCAGTCAAGGTGAAGTGGATTCAGATCGATCTGGGGTCTTTCCTCAGCATCATCCCGAAGATGCTGGTCTCAACACTGGGGATCCCAATGTACCGATTGGCGCCTTCCAATACAACTATCAGTGGCTTCAGTGCTAGTAAAAGCGAGCCACTGGGCAAGATACGACTAAAGTGCCATATCGGCAACCTCAGAACTGAGGTGACTTGTTATGTCGTGGACGTCGACGTCAACTACAACCTCCTGTTGGGTCGTCCATGGCTGCATGAGTAAATGGTGGTGCCATCCACGCTCCACCAATGTATGAAGTACGTATCCACCAACAACGTCATCCGGACAGAGTTTGCAGACATCGACCCCTTCAAAGGGATTGAAGCCTACTTTCCTGATTTCGACCTGTACAAGTCACCTGACGTGGAGGAAGGCAATAATGCTGATGATGAGGCAGAAACGGCAGCAGAGCCGGACATGGAGCCTGAGGTCACTCCCGACGCTCCTTTGAAGATCTGACTCAAAGGCAAACCGCCTCAGAAGTTGCCTCCCATGAGCATCAAACTGCCCGGGAAAGCACCAGCTGCTCCTGAAGCTCCCCTGAAGATACGACTCAAGGGAAAGCCGCCTCAAACACCGGCTCCCCTTGTGGCAAAACTACAGGGAAAGGCACCAATCACCGGAGGTACAGTGGAGGCACCTCTGAAGGTGCGTCTTAAAGGCAAACTGCCGCCATCCAAGCTGCCAGAAAAGGCCCGCATAGTCCTCTCGGACTCCAAGACCAATGCTGTGGTGGACTCTCCCAATCCTACTCCAGTACTCAGGGACGACGAGCTAGGGGATTATATCTCTGCTGATGTAGATGCACCCTCTCTGGACAATGTAATCCCGAAGGATAAAATCTTGCATTTCATCAATAATAGAGTGTCTTTTAATTATTCTAGTCTTCCATATTGGAATGCCATGTATACATTAGATAATGCTCTACAGTCGTTGCAAACACAAATAACGACCGTCCATCATGTAAATCGAGTAGTCCCGTCCCAAGGCGTCTGTTATATAGTCCCGCCACGAAATCGAGACGAAGAATCCATCATCTTCGGCAAAGTTGAACGTCATCAAGACCTCCCGCCACTCGAGCCAGAACCAGATACCGACAGAATACAAGTCTATCGGTACACGGACAAGGCAAAGTACCTCATCCAAAAGATGGGTTACGACATGAAAAGCGACAAAGGCCTGAACTACGGCAAGGGTCGACGTCTTCCTCTTCGGCTTCCAACACCTAAGGGAAAGCCGCAGGACTACTACAATAGAACTCGACGGGAGGGTAGGCTATGTCACGCCACCGTCAACTCCTGAGAGTTCAGATGCGGAGGAGGTAGGACATTCTCACTCGTCCGAAGCATCAACCTGGGATTCCGATACCAGCATCGGATCGGTCTTCAAGAAAGTGCTGTCAGCCAACATGACATCAGTACAACCTCAAGAAGATGAAGGCCAAACGCCAGAATTCTTTGAAGAAGAACCCTGGGCTCAACACCTGGGAGAACAGTGGGAGTCTCGTTTTGAACTACGTGAACCTCCCACCGAGGACGAGGTCGAACAGATCGACCTTGGGGATGGATCTTCTTCCAAACCCATCTTCGTCAGCAAACGTCTAAAAGGAGAAGACCGAGAATCTTTAATCCAGCTGGCTAAAGAGTATATCGACGTCTTCGCCTGGAGCTACGAAGATATGCCGGAACTTGATCCCCAGATCGCGATGCATAGGCTGAACATCTTACCTGGTGCCAAGCCTATCAAACAACAAAAGCGACGGTTCCGTCCGGACATCATGAACGCCATTGATTAGGAGGTGGACAAGCTCTTGACCAGCGGCTTCATTCTTGAGGAACAACACCCAGATTGGGTAGCCAACGTCGTCCCCGTCACCAAGAAGAATGGGAAAATACGAGTTTGTATCGACTTCAGGGATCTCAACTTTGCTTGCCCGAAGGACGAATTTCCACTTCCAATCACTGACGTGATGATCGACAACACATGTGGCTTCGAACACATGTCTTTCATGGACGGGTATTCAGGCTACAACCAGATCAAGATGTTTCCCGATGACGTAAAACACACGTCATTCAGGACTCCGAAAGGTGTTTTCTGCTACACAGTGATGCCCTTCGGCTTGAAGAACGCTGGTGCGACATACCAACGAGCTATAAGCTCCATTTTCTGTCAGCATCTTCGTAAGACAGTCGAATGCTATGTTGACGACATCACAGTCAAGAGCCGTCTCAAAGGAGATCACCTGCAAGACCTCAAGACAGTCTTCGATCTTATGCGAGCGCACCAGCTCAAGATGAACCCCGCTAATTCCTTTCTAGGGGTTTCTAGCGGAAAGTTTTTGGGCTTCATCATCACGGCGAAAGGCATTCATGTCGATCCCGAGAAGACCAAAGCTATCCTCGATATGGACCATTCTTAAAACCTTCGAGAACTTCGAGGCCTACAGGGGCGTCTGGTATATATCCGGAGGTTCATAGCAAACCTTTCTGGCAAATGTCAACCCTTCACTCAGCTCATGAAGAAGAGAGTCTCTTACGTCTGGACAGAGGAGTGCCAAAAGGCTTTCGACGACATCAAGGCTTATCTGACAAGCCCGCCAGTCCTGGTAGCACCAATCACCGGCAAACTATTTCTCCTCTACGTCCGTGCCAAGGATCATTTTCTCGACGCTCTGCTAGCTCAGAACAGTGATACAGGCTATGAGCAAGCAATATACGACCTTAGTCGAACTCTGATCGGGGCCGAACACTGGTACAACCCCGTTGAAAAGGAGTGCTTGGCTCTGGTATTTGCCATCCAAAAGACTCGTCATTATGTCTCGGTCCAGATAATTCATGTCATTTCTCGAGTCAATCCGCTCAGAGTCCTCATGACGAAGCCAGGATCATTAAACTCTCGGCTTGCCACATGGGCGATCTTGCTAACGCCATACAATATGGTGTTTGTTCCACAAAAAGCTGTTAAGGGTCAAGCTCTAGCCAACTTTTTATCTGCATACCCCATCCCAGAGTCCTCAAAACTCTACGAAGACATCCCGAATGAGGTCCAGGAATCAAACGTCACCGAAGAAGGCTCCGTCTGGCGAATGTTCTTCGATGGCGCTTCAAGAACAGGCCCCAAAGGCCAGATTATCGCTGGAGTGGGGGTGGTATTAGTCTACCCCGATCAGCTGGTCATCCAGCGTGCTTACTCCCTTTCAAATCCGTGCTCCAACAATGTTGCTGAGTACAATGCGCTCATTATGGGACTCCAGCTAGCGCAACAGCTGGGGGTGAATCATCTAGAAGCTTACTGCGACTCGAAACTCGTCGTTAACCAGGTCAGAGGGCAATACGAGGTTCGCCATGAAGATCTGATCCCCTACCATGAAGTTGCATTGAACATCATTTCAACCTTCACCGGGTTCTTCATCGAACACGTACCTCGTCTACAAAATCTGGAGGCCGATGCTCTGGCTGGCCTCGCAGCCTCATTGGCAGCACCCTTCGGGACTCAACACTACGTCACAGTGGTGGGTCGAGACTTGGTCTGTCCCAAAAATAACCTGTGCTCACAAGTGGCCCATGCCATGTCAACCAGTGCCGAGGTTAATGTCCGAGACTGGAGATTCCCGTTCATCGACTTCGCTGTCTACAGAATTCACCCAGAGGACCCGAAAGAGGCCGTCTCAGTCAGGAGGTGCTCCCTTCGATTCTACTACGATACAGCCACTAAAATGCTGTACCGACGCTCCTATGATGGACTTCTCCTTCGATGTTTGTCCAACGAAGAAGCAGCCGAAGCCCTTCGAGAAGCTCACGATGGAACCTGCGGGGCCTATCAACCTGGCCCTAAGTTGCAGGATCGACTGCGACGCATAGGCTACTACTGGCCAACCATGGCCGCTGACGTTGTTGAATATGCTAAGAAGTGTCATGCGTGCCAGCTTCACGCAGACTTCATTCATACACCGTCAGAACCACTACATCCTACAGTCTCCTCCTGGCCCTTCGAAGCTTGGGGCATGGACATTGTGGGACCAATTACCCCCCTTCATCAAGAGGACACCGCTTCATCCTAGCAATCACCGACTACTTCTCCAAATGGGCAGAAGCAGTTCCACTGGCAGAAGTGAAAAGCTCCAGGATGATCAGCTTCATCAAACACCATGTCATCTACCGTTTCGGAGTACCCCGAAGGATCATCCACGATAATGGTCCTCAGTTCATCAGCCATATTTTCAACAGATTCTGTGACAAGAATCGCATTCAAAACGTGGCATCAACCATCTACAATCCGGCAGCAAATGGATTGGCCGAGGCGTTCAACAAGACTATCGTCAGGCTACTCAAAAAGGTCGTGTCATCCAACAAACGTGACTGGGACGAAAAGTTCGGCGAATGCCTTTGGGCCTACCGTACGACGGTACGGACACCGACAGGCAACACACCATTCTCCCTGGTCTACGGGAGCGAAACGGTACTACCTTTCGAGATCCAGATACCCTCTCTCCGCGTAGCGATCACAAACCAACTCACAGAAGAGGACAATCAACGTCGTCGTCTGCGGGAACTGGAGGCACTTGACGAAAAGCGTCTCCTAGCTCAACAACGCATCGAACTCTACCAAGCCCGTATATCACAGGCTTTTCACAAAAAGGTCAAACAGAGAACTTTTCAAGTAGGCAACCTGGTTCTGGCAGTCAGGAGGCCGATGGTGTTGACTCACAAAACACCAGGAAAGTTCGAGCCCAAGTGGGAAGGACCTTTCATCATCGAGACGGTATACTCGAACGGTGCTTATCGCCTCGCCAAACCCAATGGGGACTTGCTCATGATGCCCATCAACGGCAAGTTCCTGAAGAAGTACTACTCTTGACACCTTTCAGACATGTGCTTCCACCAGGGGATCTGTGAACCCAATCATCAGGGCTCACAGATAATTCCCTTCCACAAAATCATACGCTTCCGGAACCCAGCTGTTCCGTAGCATCCTCCAGTAGAAGGACAATCACGTCCACATCACCTCTGAGTTGTCCCCCTACGCCCTACAAAGTGGAATCTTACACTCTGTGAGACTACGCTGCCCATCATGTTTACCACGTCCACATTACCTCTGAGTAAACATCCCATACAGACAACCCCTGCGTTGCCGTACATTAATCGCAGAACTTCTACGTCCACATTACCTCTGAGTAGTTCCGCGTATCCTCTAGAGTCATTCCTACCACGTCCATAACACCTCTGAGTAGGAAGATTCTATCATTTTGAATCCCATATTTGCCATGTCCACATTACCTCTGAGCAAACATGTTGATTCTCTCCAACTTATTATCTGTACCTAGAAACCAAGGTGCGCAAAAGATAATAGGTCCACACAAATCATCAAAGTTCATGACAAAACAAAAATGAACACATCACAGAGAATTATGTACTTCTTTATTTTCTAAAAAAAAAGAAAAAAAAAGAGAGAGTGAAGGATTACACCATCCCCAGCAAGAGTTACAAATACATAAAAAGAAGAGACTACAATCCCTAAACATCCCCAGGATTGGCTGAAAGCTCTTCAATCCGACGCCTCAAGTCTGTTGCCCGAGTCTCTACAGTCGCCAAGACTCGACGTTCAGCTTCTTGACGCATCGCTTCAATAGCCTCAGGAGATGTATCATTCTCATGTTTCTCATCCAGCTGCTGCCGCTGCTGAGCCAAAGTAAGATCCCGGTGGGTGAAAGCTGCCTCCTCTTTCTTGAATGCTACGTGTTCAGCCTGGACACGTTCGGCATCTAATAGAAGTCGGGCCCGTTGGTCCTCAAGGCGGCAAATCTGGGCATCAATCTCCGCGATACTAGTGTCCAACACAGCTCTCGCCTCTACCGTCTCCCGCGTAGACTGAGACAACCGCTCCACTGCAGCTTCGGTCTCAGCCACTTCGCGTTCCCAGACACTCGTAGTGGCCTGGTAAGAAGACTCAGTCTCGGCGATCAGCTTCTCCTTCTTCGCATCTATCAGTACGGAGAGGTCGTTTCGCTGGATGCACTGAATTCGGAAAGCCGCTGGTGCAACTCAACCACTGAGGCCTCTAGAATGTCGGCCATACGATCATGGCCCTGATGAAGACGGATTAGGATGATATGAGACATTGCCAGAGTTCTTGCCGTCGCAAAACTCCCATCGGCATCCATCACGGCCGATACGCCCTTCTGCAATATTTTATACACTGCCTCGATGATGAATTTCACATATTCATCTGCATCCGCCAGCACCTGCGGCGTCATAGCAGGAGTTGGAGGAGCTGCTTTAGCAGACGGACTGCAATAAGGCCCACCTGCCTCAATCCGTGAGGCTGGACCCTCGGTATTAACAGGCTCTTCATCAACAAGGGCTTGACATTAGCCCGAGGAGCCAAAGGAACAGAAGAAGTTGAGGCAGGCGTCGAGATAGTACCCCAAGTGGAAGGAGCAACAGAGGGTTCCATAAAACCCTTATCCTTCCCAAACTCGGAAGAACCCCCGACGTCAGTGGCCACCTCATCAGCCCCCAACGTACTATCAGCAGCCAGTACCTCCCCTGGCAGAACAGGGAGATCAACACGTGTCTCCTGACTCGCCCCTGAAGTCAGGACCGGCAGTCGAGTCTCACTTTTTTCATCAAATCCCTCTACAAGGACAGGATCAGTCGCTACCTCCTGATCGGTAGCCACCTCTGTAGGAGCGTAAAAAGTGCTTCAAAGAAAGAGTCATCTCATTCATAAGTGATCTACTTTACGCCTAGCAGAACGGGTAATTTCTTTACGCTCAAGACTAGGCTAATCAATTTATGCCTAAGAAGGCTGATCATTTTATGCTTGGGTCTACACCTATGATTTTACGCCAAGGATAGAGCAGCCACTTTTACGCTGGACAAAGCTGTCAAATCTTGTATTTAATGCAAACTCTGACATGAAGATATTAATGATGGCATATATCACAAAGGGATTTGTCTTTACATAGAGACCAATGTTGTCGTTTAGTGTGTGGATTGAGCTACTTTACGCTCACACTACGGCTTCTTTTACGCACGAAGATTATACGAGCCTTTACGCTCAACAGTCGACGTGTGCGTAAAGTCTATTTGAGCTGCTTTTACGCTCAAGGTTATTTAATAACCACTTTACGCGGGAAGTCTATGTCAAGGCTATTTTATGCCAAATCCACTGCTTTACGCTCAGAGTACATTGGGCTATTTTTACGCCCTATTCTCCTCCACCAGTTTGGAACGTGGTTTGCTTACGTGGCTTTCATGCCACTCTTTTCGAAGAACGTGTGTACATGCATCCTATCCTTACTGAAGTGATGGGACACACGTCAACATATGCAGAGGATGGCTTCGATCATGGGTGGCAGTTGTTAGGGTAAAGATGGAACTTTTGCTGAGTTTTTACGCACAAGAGCCCAAGTCTATAAATAGACTTATTTTTCTTATAACAAGGGCGGACAGAAAGCCAGAGAGACAGGAGAGAATACAGAGATCAGAACTTTGAGATTTTGATTCTCCAGAGCATTCTTCTTCAACTTTTCTTTCAGAACAGAGTGAAGCAAAGCAGGAAAGCATTCGGCCTCGCCATCAGTGCCCAAGTGCGTCGATACCTTTCTGGTGACTTAGTTCTTCCAAGTTGTTCTACTTCAAGCAGTGATCTTCATCATCATCATATGGTCCAAGGAACAAAGTGATCATTTACAGATCAGACTTCCATAGCAATACTTCCCAGAATCAAATTTGTACTTCTTGTACTTTTTCTCGTTTTATTTTCAAAATCCAACTTTTGTTTGGCAATTTTGTTAAGTGAAACAAAATGGCGACTCTGCTGGGGACTACCTTCTCCTCTGACGAGGAGGCGATTGCTCAATATGATGATGTTTCGGTCGGTTCGACCAAGAAGACTCTGGTTGTACACTTCGACCAGACTGCCTATGAAGAAATGCTCCGAACTGGGGGTGGTTCTCGCCATTCCAATGTTCAAAAGTCTCGCAAAGCACGAAAAGTTTGGTTTCCTAAATCCAAAGTAGCTGCTGATCTCTCTGTTGCTTCTGATAGCAAGGGAATTCTTCCCACTCCTATCGTAGAGGCTCCCGTTCATAACGAGGCAGTCCTTACTTCGGCGTCGCTCTCTAAGTGTGACGATTTATCTCCCGTTTGTAACGGTGAAGATAATCAGGTTTCACGCCCACTGCGTAAGAACCAAGTTTTGCGCTCAGTGGATAAGAACCAAATTTTACGCTCAGTACATAAGAATGAATCTCCCATTCGAAATGGGGCAGACTCTAAAGTTTATGCTTCTGAGTGTAAGAATCAGTCTCCCGTCGGTGACGTGGTAGGCCCAAATAAATTACGCTCCTCGCGTAAAGCTAAATCTCCCGTCTGTGACGTGGTAGATAATCAATTTTTACGCTCCACGCGTAAAGGTAAGTCTTATGTCTTTGACAGTGTAGATAAAATTCATAACGATGTTGGCACATCTAATGTGAATGTACCTAAACGTGTGCAGCGTAGAAATGTCGTTGGTAAAGCTTCTGTCCTACACCAACAACCTTCTTATACTTCTTTACGCAAAGTACCAAACTTACAAATTACACGCCATGAAAATGGAGTCCTTCGTGCTAAATCTCAGAATTTACGCACACAACTCCAAACGCGTAAAAATATACAGTTTGGTTCTGCGAATACAGCCAGTAATCTTCTTTATACACAAGGGACTAAATATTTTTTACCCCAAATGTAATAAAGAAGAATACTCCATCTGTTCCTTCTGATTTACGTGAATTGCTAATGCAAAAATGTAAGAACAGACAATCCCCGGTAATATTCCCCAAGAAAAATATCATTGTGAATATCACCAGGTTGTGATCAATTGTTGTTGTTCAGCTTCAAAACGGTCAGTTTTTGATCGATTGAGTTTTAATTCGCTTTAACATCAAGCTGAAGACCAAGAACATGAGCTGTCATATGCATCAGTCAACATGGCATCTCATACTAACAGAGGACGACGTCCGAGACGGAACATGTCCCAAACTCCAGGTCAACAACAGTTCAACAGACTTCTTGATTCCTTTGAAGGGGTATATCAAAATACTCGATCAAGAAGACAAAGACAAATGTAGACTTCTGATTCAGAAGCTGGGGGTACTCAATCTTTTGAGTCCGAGACTGACAATGTGGATTCATACTTCTATACAAATCCTTCTGTATCTTCAAGAGAGGTTGAATCCTACGCTGTTGGAGATGAACCAGAGACGTCATCTGCTAATACGGAACAACGTCTCACTGCTATGGAGCAATCATTGAAAGACAAGCTTAACATGGTGCAAAGCATGCATCAGATAATTTTGAATCAGCAAACTACTCAACCTACAGTAATAACTCCGGTACCAGTAGCAGCACAAACTCAAGATAGTCAAGGGGCTGATATACCTTTGAATATTCAAGAGCCTGCTGTTAATCAAAATTCTGCATCTCCAGATCCTATCATTCCAGAAGATGTACCACCTCCAGTGGGGGTTACGGTACATCCAACGACTATTCAATCAAATGTGCTTCCTCAAACCAGTGAAGCCATTCAAGCAGTGCGTGAACTCAAAGCACAGTTTGAAGTTTTGAGGCACAAAGATCAGCTCCAGAGGTTAGGGATTAAGCCACCTTATCCTCCTCATTGGAATGATGTACCCTTTCCACCGAAGTTCAAGCCGCAATCCATGGTTTTATTCGATAGAAAAGCATCTCCCAGTCAATATATCAATTACTTTGATATTATGACTGTACACTTGCAGAAAAATGATGCTCTTCTCACTCGAGTGTTCATCGGGTGCCTGACGGGTTCAGCTTACGACTGGTATCGTTGCTTACCCGATAACTCTATTTCGTCTTTTGACGAATTCAAGGCAATATTTCTCTCCCGCTTCTATGAAGGAGGTATGGATATGAACATGTCCTCCTTGATAGAAATTAAACAAAAGGAGAAAGAAGATACTCGGACGTTCATTGAACATTTTCGACAGGCTACTCTAAAGATGCCTCCTGGTATGCCAGATTCAGCGTTGATTGATACATGCAAGATGAATCTGCGACCATCTATTGCTGTCTTCACAGGTTTCCAATTCACAGATTGGGCTTCGTTTATCATAGCAGCAGTTTCTGCCGAGACCAATGGTAGGTTGGCTCGTGAACACGGGATGATTTTCGCTTCAGAAGATAAAGAGAAAAAAATTAATCCTGGTAATAATCCTGGCAATCGTAATATGAAAGGAAAAGATACACTTATGGTCAATCTTTCCAAGAACAAAACGACGCCAAATAATCAGAAATCTTCCAGGCCAAAGGAAGAATACTCTTTTGACGAAAGTGATATCCCAGGGATATTTCAATGTCTGGTGAAAAGTGGTAAACTTCAAATTCTAGAGCCAAAAAGGCCTAATAAGGTGAATCTGACTGACAATCCCAAATACTGTATCTATCATAGATACATTAATTATCCTACCAGTGCTTGCTATGTCTTGAAAAAGAAGATCCAAGAGATGATAAATGGTGGCGCTATCGCTTTAACCAATGATGACCATACGGTTACGACCAATATGGTTTCTCTTCAGTTCGGGGATTTTCCTCCACAACAAGTCCCAGATGGAATTATCCCAATTCCGAAGGCGACGATGAAGATCATGAATATCCCGCCTGCCAGGGAAGAAAATACAGGATTGCTGCCGCTCACATTGAAGAATGGTGAAATCATGTGGGTGCATCCTGACTTAGTACCTGAATTGGAAAATGAAGGTAAAACTTTAAAATCCAAAAAAGGTAAAAAAGTCAAAACCTGCAACTTAATTTCTCATGTTATTCCAAATCCTGATGACTTGGATCATCTATGGGATGGCCTTCCTCTAGAAGATAGACTGAAAGGACTAAACTTCTGTCCTCCAAGTCTTGCTCCTCCTACCAAGCTCAAGCTTACTCATCAACAGTGGCTAGCTATGAATAGTGTTCCTTTATACCGAGCACAACAAGTTTTTGCTGCTTATGAAAAAGCTCCAACAGAGATTTCTCCTCGTATTCCGAATCCTTCTCCTCCCTTAACTACAGAGACGTCTATGCTTCATTCTCCTGTAGTTACAGAGGTTTTTTCCTCTTTCTGTGCTGAAACACCTGTCCAAAGCTCACTGCATATCCACTTGTATAGTCAGCAATCTGTCTTTCTCATGAGGAAGATGGGTTATGACTTTCAAAAAGCAGAAGGTTTGAATTATGATAAAGGAATACGTCTTCCTTTACAAATTCAAAATCAGAATTCCACTGCTGGATTGGGTTCTGAAGCTCCTCGTAACAACCCTCACAAGAAGAAGGCTAAGGAAAGAAAGACTAAATCCTGTAATATGGTACTTTCTTCTCCTAAGTCTGAAGAAGAAACTTTTGCTGGTACAAGATCTGGAAAAGAGTACCACAAAGACTATGAGGGATCCTCCAAATCACAAAATGTCAAGTTCTAATGTTGATCACCATGGCCTAATCTAGCTAATAGACAAATAAAAAGTGGTTCTCAAGTGGTGGCAAGGTGCACTTGCCTAGACCTCTCTCTCTCTCCCTCTCCTTGGTAGGTAAGGAAGTAATAGGGAAGAAGAAGATGAGTAATGAAGAGAGAGAAGGAAGAAATGGCAATAAATATCAAAGGTGGTGGTAGGTAGGAGGTTTATCCATGGTTCATGATGAACCAAAATAATCCCAACCGAACCAAGCCAACCCGGGCCAAGAATAAACCAAGCCAAGCCATGAAGAAAACTAAACAAGGAATCATGCAATACAAGAATAAATACGTACACGTATTCCAGAAATACGTAATACGAACCACAAGCATTACAAGTACGCTTTGATACCCTATTGAAGTATTCTTCCAATCAGGGGGTGGTGATAAAGCCTTACAAGTTTGACATTCTAGCTCAGTTAGCCATTACTTCGGCTAGACTATCTATATTTGAACTGCTTCGCCTCTCCAGAGAAAGCAGAGAGACTTTGAGTGAAGCTTTACTTCAAGCAGATTCATGCTTGGCTCCACTCAAGACTCCTGATAATATACCAGTGTCATGTCCGCAATGTCATAGTGTGATGGAAGCAATTCCCAACATCACCTTTACACAAGAGGATATGCTATTGAAACACAACAAGCATGATAGGCCTCTGTGCTACACTGGGTATATCGGATCCACTGAAATTGACAGGATTTACATTGATCCTGGGTCTTCAATTAGTATAATTCTTCAGAGTATGCTAAGACCCCTGAGGATTCCTACTAGTGAGCTGACTTACACTAGTACTACGATAGTCGGTTTTAACTCTGGCAAGAGCAAACCACTGGGGAAGATTCGTCTGCAGATTCAGATTGGTGATCTTCGAACTATGGTAACTTTCTATGTTATCAACTCGGACGTATCCTACAATATTCTTCTTGGAAGACCGTGGATTCATGAGCACAATATTGTGCCTTCAACTCATCACCAATGTTTCAAGTATGTGGACTCCCAAGGAGTTGTGAAAACTGAGTTCGCTGATATTAATCCGTTCAAGGGTGTCGAAGCCTACTTCTCTGATTCAAGGCTTTATAAACAAGAGCATGTGAAAGATATATCAGACATGGCTGAAGATCAATCATTATCTGAGGATCAGTCTATTAATGAAGATCCGCCAGAGGAGCAACCTTTGAAGATCATAGTCAAGGGACGAATCCAATCCCAACCTTTCAATGATCAACCTTTGGTAATCAAGGTTAAAGAAAGAACTCAAACTCCATCTGAGGGATCAATAAATATTCCTGCTAAGAACCAAGTTCAACCTTTTATGATCAAGGTCAAAGGGCGTACTTCTTGTACGAATGATCCAGAATCACCATTGATCGTCAATCTTGGCAAATCTACACAGAAGACGGATGATGGTCCAATGTTGATTAATCCGAAGCGTAGCAATCAGATTGTAAATGATGTAAATATTGATCATTCTGTACTTTTTGATATCAATGAAGATTTTCTGTTCGAGTATATGGCTGTCAAGTTTATTGAGAGAATGACGTTATCTTCTGATAATCAAAGTCATCAATATAAAGACAACATAGAACCGGAAGAAACTTTATACATTGATCATAAGAAGAATTCTTTTCCTCCTCATGTCGATGTCGGACCTTATGCTCAAAAGTTCTTGACATCTTCTCCCTATCTGCTTTCTGTAGCCGCTTCATCACAAGCTTGCGTAAACTTCAGACGTCACGAAGAATCCTATTTCGTGGTCTCATCTGATAAGAAAAACAAGCGTCAAATTGTGTTTGACCTGGCTAGAAATATCTCTGTTACTCAGACAGATAATCTGAAGGATAAAGATAAAGGAAGAATCCGAATTGACAAATACAGTCAGTAATCTATCAAGATCATCCAGAACATGGGGTATGATTTGAAGACTATGCAAGGTCTTAATCAAGGCAAGGGTAGACGACTACCATTATGCGGTGATCCGTTTTACCAGAAGACTCGTCATGGGTTAGGATATGATCCGTCCTACATGTTTAATGACGATATACAAGAAGAATTCTCTTCTAGCTCTTCGCAATCATCAGATTCGAAAGAAATTCTATTCATCGAATCCGATATGTCTCGTTCCTCATATTGTGAATCTGGGCAAATATTCTCAGTCAATATGGTTCAAGCCGATGATGAATCAGAACCATTTGAGAATGATCCTTGAGGATGATATTTTCTTTCTTGAAAGATATATTAATTCATTCATTCTTTTATCAATAATGGAGTATATCTTCAATGACACCTGTTTTCTTATTCCCCAGCTACCAAGGTTTGGTTAAGCTGATTACTCATCTCTTTCTTTCATCTCACCAGTTGGTATATGAATTTAGATTTGTTATTTATCATGTTATCAAGACCTCTGAATAAATGTCAAATCTAATTGCTTTTCTATCATGAGTTCTTACAGGCTATCACGTCCATATTATCTCTGATAATATTTTATACTCGCAAACAGAAATTAATCTTCTATCTTATCAGTCGATTAATTGGATTTATTATTTATCATGTTTTCAAGACCTCTGGATGAATATTAAAACCTACTTGTTTTTCCTACCTGTCATGTCCATTTGACCTCTGCATAGATATTAATCTACTTTTCTATCATGAGTTCTTACATACTATCACGTCCATATTACCTCTGATAGTATTGTATACTCTAAAAACAGAAAACAAGATTTTATCATCTATCATGTTCATATTACCTCTGGATAGATATAATACGTTGAGACTTATCACGTCCATATTACCTCTGATAAGTGCTTTCTACCTCTTACCTATTGTTTAAATTTCAAATAAATAATAGGATCACAAAATAAATCTTTCATTCATTTCTGGTGGAATTACTACAGAATGAATAAGACAAAAAGATAACAAAATACTCTCTTAAGGTGGAGTGAAAACATCTTGGAGCAACTTCTTTAATTCTTCTAACCGTCTGCCACGAGAACTCATAACCTTCTTGGTAGCCTCTACACGTCGAGCCTCAGGGGTGCAAATACAAGAAAGTTTGGCGAAGGTAGTTATCAGACCCTCTTTGGCTTCATCAAGGGCCTTGATAGTCGATTCAGCTCCAAAGGCTTTCTCTTCTAAAATCGAGCTCTGGGTGAGGTACAGATTTCGATCTTCGATCATCTTCTCCCTTTCAGCCTTCAAGCGAGCTAATTCAGCCTCGACTGCTCGGATTTCATCATTTTTGCTCTGAATATCTATGTTCAAAGCGTCATAAGCCACTCTGTGGCCATACAGTGCAGGTTTTATGCCAGTCAAAAAGGCTCACTTTGGCAACCTTCAGACTGTGTTCATGGAGGGCTGTATTATATGTAGTCTCTCGAGCAAGATAATCAGCTGTTAAGGCTTCATACTCCTCCTGAATGAGGCCTTCAACTTCCTCATTTGACAGCTTAAGATATTCTCTGGTTGGCTGTTTAAGGTCCTCCATAATTTTCTCCAATGCGGCAGCTCTCTCAGTATCGTTGAACAAAGCAACGTTCTTGATGGTCGAAGCCATTGCCGTGTTCAGAGTTTCATAATTGAGGCCCTTATTTAGGACCATTGTTATCAAGGTTGCCAGGCTCTTATAAAAGGTGTCAGTATAAATCTCAATGAGGAGATCCATTTCTGTGCTGGAACTTGGCGTGGCAACAATATCTAACAGATCTCTTTCTCGGAAATCGGGAACAGATGTTAGTGGTGCAACAGTAGGATGAGACGAAGTCGTGGTTGCTACTACCGTTATAGCCAATTGATCCCTAGAAGCTTCAGGGATTATATCTCCAATCGGTGTAACAACGGACGGGGGTGGAGCTGGTGACGTTACTACTGTTATCTGGTTTCCAGGGACCTCAGCAGCAACGTCTTCAATATTTGTCACTCCAGCCGTTTCTGGAGTTCTGGCGGCGGTAATGTTGGTGGATGTGGTGACAACTACAGGAGCTGGTTCAGATTCTAGCATTGGCTTGTCAGAAACTGGTACTGGATCAGTGACGACGGTAGAGGATGTTATTATTTCCTCAGTTTCTGTTGGAAGTTTAAGCATGCCTCCAGCATCTTCTTCAACTGATTGCTCCACAGGATTTTTCGCTGCTTCAGTTATGGTGAGACTCTCTACAGCTGATTCTTTGTTCAAGTCTGGTCCTTCTCCAGCAGTTCCATCATCACCTACAGTGGGGTCGACTGTAGTCTTCTCTTTGTGTTGGTCCTCAGCGGGGGAGGACACTTCAGATTGTGTTTGTTGTGCCACAAATGATGGAGGATGTTCTTCTTGAGGCTCTATCTCATGCTTTTGCACTTCTCCCTCCTCGACGTCTGCGTCTTCTGAAGAAGAAGCTTCCTCTTCAGACTCCTCATTTTCTTCATAGATTTCTTCTTCTTGAGGAGGAGGAGCGACAGGCTTTGGTGCAATTATGACATCTGCAAAATGAACAAAAATAAGTTAGTATACAAAATCATGATATATAATTCCGTATAGGTTTTGTATAATACTTGGAATATGTGCATTTTTTTCAAGATATGTATCATAATCACCATCCCAGTCATCATCCTCAAAGTCAAGAGCCGGTTCGTCTGATGGAATGCGATCTTGATCAGCAGTGGATACAGTAGTAGTACCCTCTGTAACCTGCGCCTTGGACGGCAAAGATAAATGAAGTGAGGTGCTAAGACGTCCAGGAGACAAAAGTGTTATAGCTCCTGATCCAACTATCGGTAGAGGGGCTGAAGATCCTTCTCCAGGGTAGATTGAGGAAGAACCGACAAGAGGATCTTCTTCAATCAAAATGTCCTCTTCTGGAGTGTGGGCTCTTGGTTTGGAGGACCCTTTTGTGGTAGACCTCTTCCTCTTTTCCGGAGTTTTCATTGGAGATGTGACGGCTGCACTTTGTTTTCTTTTTCGGCCTTTGCCAATGATGTTAGGTTCTGCAGCTGGTTCTCCAACTCCTGTTGGGATGACTTTTAAAAATGGATCTGGAATGCCAGTATCATCAGGGATATCTGTTGGCACCCTGACCTGTTCCTCAATATCTCCTTCTTTAGGCCACCTCAGACTACCCTTCATATTGTAACCGTGGGCAAAAGAACGAATTGAAGCATAAAAGTGGGCATACGTATGGAGTATACGTAGTTCTGTAGTGCTAGTGGCAGTCGAAATTCTAAATTTAGTACCAGTCCGAGCAGCACCGAAATACCTCCAACCCCTAGCTTCGTCAAGTAATTTCCTATAGTGACGAAAATTAGTCGAAGGATTACCAACATGAAGTTGGTCGTACCTAAATTGGCGAGCAAACCTACTGGGTAAGTATGGTTCGAACGCATAATTATCTTCGTTTCTGTACATCAGATGAGAAGGTCTGATGCACTGAAGCCATCTAAAGACTGGCTGTGGCAATACAACTCTTCCTTCAACTTCATCTTCAAACTGGACACCGAAGCAATCTGCTGGAACTTACGGCCGGGTACAAAAGAAGTTCCAACCATAAAAATAGTTTAGAACTGCTCGGGTATCTACCACAGTCGTAGCAATCCATGTAGCTTTGCTGAATTTTTGGAGGAAGACCTCCGCATCATCACCTGGGCCTGGCGGTAACAATCTGCAGTTGTGATGCAACAGCCAGCCCATCAGATAAGTGTAGGGCATCTCTACTCTAGGGAAAACATTCCGATGAGGAGCATTGTTGATTAACTCCTCGCCGAAGGTCCTTAAACCTGCATTTATTCGACATACCATGGCTGACAGCAGGTTAATCCTGACTTTAAAAACCAGACGTACTGCTGGCCATAGCACACTGCGGTAGATTCTGTCAACAGTACCAATACCCGGTACAACCCATCTTCTCAACCATAAAGAAAGAAAGCCTCCCAGCAAAGCTCTCCGAGAAATTTTCTGACTACCATATCTGAGGAAACTCAAGGCTTCAGTTCCGGCAGGAAATTCCCCAGTCTTCGTAGACAGATATTTATTCGGGAATTTGTAAGTAATCATCATATCCCGAACCTTGTTAGAGGGGATTGTCGAATCTATGTTGATTACTGGAGCTTTGTTTTCCTGAAACCTTTCTTTGTCTTCCTTGGATATCTTATCTTTATGGAAGAAGAGATAAGTCGTCCACTTGTTGATATACACCAAATAGGATGTACTTTCATGCATCGTGGTACAAATCAGGTAGTGGCACATCAGTTCTTCGTATATCTCGATTAACTGAGGGTTAACTCCTCTGATTTCAGCAGCTCCCTGTTGGAGGGAACGTATTCTTCATATGGGGCTTCCCCCATTGGCAGCTTCGAGATAAACTGCATCTCATGAAGGGCAAGACCCATCTCACCTTTCGGGGTGGCAAAAGTTCCAGTTGAACTTATATATATCTCCATCAAGGCCAGAAATAAGTTTCTATTCGGAGGAATACCCTGACTGGTGGAAGCTACCGCTTCATACAAGCCAATATCTTTCAACTCTGCCTCAAAGTTCTTCATCATCCAAAGATTTATCTGGATCCAACTCTGGTTGAATGGAGTCAACCATCTTGGCAGTCTGGGGTTTGTTTGGGGATATAATACATCATCCCTCATAAATTTGTTGACAAACATCTGGGTTTGTACTGGCTGTATTAAACCCGAATCTTCGCTAGGATTAGAGCCTGGCATAAGGCCAAAGATAGAAGTAACACCTCCATTGGGAACACTAGCAAAGTATCCCATATCATTGGCACGCTCTCTCTTGAAAACAATTCTACCCGGTCATCCATGATTGCTAGGAGTCAAAATCTACAATATTTGTCGAGGATGAGTAGCATGGACGAATGCTGACAAAGGATAATCTCTGTCCATATCCGGAAGATACATGGCTCTATTTTCAAATTTGAAAACCCAAGACTCCTTCTTGGGGTGAGTCTGGGATTTACAATCAATGGCATCTCCAAATAGAAAGGCTGGTTTTGCGAAGTGTTGTCCATCTAGTGAACTCAACAATTCCCTATTTATCATGGATAGCAACAGCCTATCCCCTTGAGCTGCTATCAACTGTGCCCTCTCTATCAGATATTCGGGGTTTGACTGAGGAAATTGGACATAAGATAAATCTTCCAAATAGTTCGAACCCACCATGCCAACTGACGATCCGAAAACTTCAGCGAGAGGGTGAACTTACAAATCCACTGGTAAAATAACAAAAGAGATCAAGTTAGTTCAAAGTTTTTTATGATTACTAAAAGTTGATGAAAAGCTTATGAAGTCTTTGTTCGACAAAATCTCTCAATGATTGATGAATTTTACGCTACCACATAGTAATATGAGCGTAATACAACTTTTTACGCTGGCATGTATAAACATGAGCGTAGTTAAGTTTTACGCTAGCACATTAACTGTGGGCGTAAAACCAAATTTTACGCTGACACGTGTAACGTGGGCGTAGTCTTTTTTATCTTTTACGCTGACACGAACAATGTGGGCGTATGATGTTGTTTCAGTTTTACGCTAACACGTACAACGTGGGCGTAAAAAGCTGAAAGTTTGGTTTATCTTCTTCTTCCTCGACGGTCTTTTCCTAGCCAAAGAATAGGGTTTTACCCATCATAGGCGGAGCCACGGCCGGGTTGGGATTTCGTTGTGGTATTGATGACTGAGTGGAGGTTTTCATATGATCAGTCGATGAGGAATCAATGGCTGGTTTCTTCCCCTTGCTACCGGCGGCGGATGATTTCTTAGGAGCCATCAGATCAGAGTTTCGAAGAAAGAAAGGGCAAAGGAATTTAAGAAGATGAGTAAAAGTATTTTCTCTCTCTAAAAAGACCTATTTATAGAGAGATTCAAAACCGACTGTTGGATATCCCCGCTTTTACGCAGATGACGGTTGCGTATCCCAAATTTTACGCTGGCAGATCAAACCTTAACTTTTACGCTTCTGTTCAAAGTGTTTCAAATTTTGGAGATATTTGAAAACTTTGAAGGGGGTCTTGTAGGAGCGTAAAAAGTGCTTCAAAGAAAGAGTCATCTCATTCATAAGTGATCTACTTTACGCCTAGCAGAACGGGTAATTTCTTTACGCTCAAGACTAGGCCAATCAATTTACACCTAAGAAGGCTGATAATTTTACGCTTGGGTCTACACCTATGATTTTACGCCAAGGACAGAGCAGCCACTTTTACGCTGGACAAAGCTGTCAAATCTTGCATTTAATGCAAACTCTGACATGAAGATATTAATGATGGCATATATCACAAAAGGATTTGTCTTTACACAGAGACCAATGTTGTCATTTAGTGTGTGGATTGAGCTACTTTACGCTCACACTACGGCTTCTTTTACGCACGAAGATTATATGAGCCTTTACGCTCAACAGTCGACGTGTGCGTAAAGTCTATTTGAGCTGCTTTTACGCTCAAGGTTATTTAATAACCACTTTACGCGGGAAGTCTATGTCAAGGCTATTTTACGCCAAATCCACTGCTTTACGCTCAGAGTATATTGGGCTATTTTTACGCCCTATTCTCCTCCACCAGTTTGGAACATGGTTTGCTTACGTGGCTTTCATGCCACTCTTTTCGAAGAACGTGTGTACATGCATCCTATCCTTACTGAAGTGATGGGACACACGTCAACATATGCAGAGGATGGCTTCGATCATGGGTGGTAGTTGTTAGCGTAAAGATGGAACTTTTGCTGAGTTTTTACGTACAAGAGCCCAAGTCTATAAATAGACTTATTTTTCTTATAACAAGGGCGGACAGAAAGACAGAGAGACAGGAGAGAATACAGAGATCAGAACTTCGAGATTTTGATTCTCCAGAGCATTCTTCTTCAACTTTTCTTTCAGAACAGAGTGAAGCAAAGCAGGAAAGCATTCGGCCTCGCCATCAGTGTCCAAGTGCGTCGATACCTTTCTGGTGACTTAGTTCTTCCAAGTTGTTCTACTTCAAGCAGTGATCTTCATCATCATCATATGGTCCAAGAAACAAAGTGATCATTTACAGATCAGACTTCCATAGCAATACTTCCCAGAATCAAATTTGTACTTCTTGTACTTTTTCTCGTTTTATTTTCAAAATCCAACTTTTGTTTGGCAATTTTGTTAAGTGAAACAAAATGGCGACTCTGCTGGGGACTACCTTCTCCTCTGACGAGGAGGCGATTGCTCAATATGATGATGTTTCGGTCGGTTCGACCAAGAAGACTCTGGTTGTACACTTCGACCAGACTGCCTATGAAGAAATGCTCCGAATTGGGGGTGGTTCTCGTCATTCCAATGTTCAAAAGTCTCGCAAAGCACGAAAAGTTTGGATTCCTAAATCCAAAGTAGGTGCTGATCTCTCTGTTGCTTCTGATAGCAAGGGAATTCTTCCCACTCCTGTCGTAGAGGCTCCCATTCATAACGAGACAGTCCTTACTTCGGCATCGCTCTCTAAGTGTGACGATTTATCTCCCGTTCATAACGGTGAAGATAATCAGGTTTCACGCCCACTGCGTAAGAACCAAGTTTTACGCTCAGTGGGTAAGAACCAAATTTTACGCTCAGTACATAAGAATGAATCTCCCATTCGTAATGGGGCAGACTCTAAAGTTTATGCTTCTGAGTGTAAGAATCAGTCTCCCGTCGGTGACGTGGTAGGCCCAAATAAATTACGCTCCTCGCGTAAAGCAAAATCTCCCGTCTGTGACGTGGTAGATAATCAATTTTTACGCTCCACGCGTAAAGGTAAGTCTCATGTCTTTGATAGTATAGATAAAATTCATAACGATGTTGGCACATCTAATGTGAATGTACCTAAACGTGTACAGCGTAAAAATGTCATTGGTAAAGCTTCTGTCCTACACCAACAACCTTCTTATACTGCTTTACACAAAGTACCAAACTTACAAATTACACGCCATGAAAATGGAGTCCTTCGTGCTAAATTTCAGGATTTACGCACACAACTCCAAACGCGTAAAAATGTACAGTTTGGTTCTGCGAATACAGCCAGTAATCTTCTTTATACACAAGGAACTAAACATTTTTCTACCCCAAATGTAATAAAGAAGAATACTCCATCTGTTCCTTCTGATTTACGTGAATTGCTAATGCAAAAACGTAAGAACAGACAATCCCCGGTAATATTCCTCCAAGAAAAACATCATTGTGAATATCACCAGGTTGTGATCAATTGTTGTTGTTCAGCTTCAAAACGGTCAGTTTTTGATCGATTGAGTTTTAATTCGCTTCAACATCAAGCTGAAGACCAAGAACATGAGCTGTCATATGCATCAGTCAATATGGCATCTCATACTAACAGAGGACGACGTCCGAGACGGAACATGTCCCAAACTCCAGGTCAACAACAGTTCAACAGACTTCTTGATTCCTTTGAAGGGGTATATCAAAATACTCGATCAAGAAGACAAAGACAAATACAGACTTCTGATTCAGAAGCTGGGGGCACTCAATCTTTTGAGTCCGAGACTGACAGTGTGGATTCATACTTCTATACAAATCCTTCTGTATCTTCAAGAGAGGTTGAATCCTACGCTGTTGGAGATGAACCAGAGACGTCATCTGCTAATACGGAACAACGTCTCACTGCTGTGGAGCAATCATTGAAAGACATGCTTAACATGGTGCAAAGCATACATCAGATAATTTTGAATCAGCAAACTGCTCAACCTACAGTAATAACTCCGGTACCAGTAGCAGCACAAACTCAAGATAGTTAAGGGGCTGATATACCTTTGAATATTCAAGAGCCTGCTGTTAATCAAAATTCTGCATCTCCAGATCCCATCATTCCAGAAGATGTACCACCTCCAGTGGGGGTTACGGTACATCCAACGACTATTCAATCAAATGTGCTTCCTCAAACCAGTGAAGCCATTCAAGCAGTGCGTGAACTCAAAGCACAGTTTGAAGTTTTGAGGCACAAAGATCAGCTCCAGAGGTTAGGGATTAAGCAACCTTATCCTCCTCATTGGAATGATGTACCCTTTCCACCGAAGTTCAAGCCGCAATCCATGGTTTTATTCGATAGAAAAGCATCTCCCAGTCAATATATCAATTACTTTAATATTATGATTGTACACTTATAGAAAAATGATGCTCTTCTCACTCGAGTATTCATCGGGTGCCTGACGGGTTCAGCTTACGACTGGTATCGTAGCTTACCCGATAACTCTATTTCGTCTTTTGACGAATTCAAGGCAATGTTTCTCTCCTGCTTCTATGAAGGAGGTATGGACATGAACATGTCCTCCTTAATAGAAATCAAACAAAAGGAGAAAGAAGATACTCGGACGTTCATTGAACGTTTCCGACAGGCTACTCTAAAGATGCCTCCTGGTATGCCAGATTCAGCGTTGATTGATACATACAAGATGAATCTGCGACCATCTATTGCTGTCTTCACAGGTTCCCAATTCACAGATTGGGCTTCGTTTATCATTGCAGCAGTTTCTGCCGAGACCAATGGTAGGTTGGCTCATGAACACGGGATGATTTTCGCTTCAGAAGATAAAGAAAAGAAAAGTAATCCTGGTAATAATCCTGGCAATCGTAATGTGAAAGGAAAAGATACTCTTATGGTCAATCTTTCCAAGAACAAAACGACGCCAAATAATCAGGAATCTTTCAGGCCAAAGGAAGAATACCCTTTTGACGAAAGTGATATCCCAGGGATATTTCAATGTCTGGTGAAAAGTGGTAAACTTCAGATTCCAGAGCCAAAAAGGCCTAATGAGGTGAATCTGACTGACAATCCCAAATACTGTATCTATCATAGATACATTAATCATCCTACCAGTGCTTGCTATGTCTTGAAAAAGAAGATCCAAGAGATGATAAATGGTGGTGCTATCGCTTTGACCAATGATGACCATACGGTTACGACCAATATAGTTTCTCTTCAGTTCGGGAATTTTCCTCCACAACAAGTCCCAGATGGAATTATCCCAATTTTGAAGGCGACGATGAAGATCGTGAATATCCCGCCTGCCAGGGAAGAAAATACAGGATTGCTGCCCTCACATTGAAGAATGGTAAAATCATGTGGGTACATCCTGACTTAGTACCTGAATTGGAAAATGAAGGTAAAACTTTAAAATCCAAAAAAGGTAAAAAAGTCAAAACCTGCAATATGATTTCTCATGTTATTCCAAATCCTGATGACTTGGATCATCTATGGGATGGCCTTCCTCTAGAAGATAGACTAAAAGGACTAAACATCTGTCCTCCAAGTCTAGCTCCTCCTACCAAGCTCAAGCTTACTCATCAGCAGTGGCTAGCCATGAATAGTGTTCCTTTATACCGGGCACAACAAGTTTTTGCTGCTTATGAAAAAGCTCCAACAGGGATTTCTCCTCGTATCCCGAATCCTTCTCCTCTCTTAACTACAGAGACGTCTATGCTTCATTCTCCTGTAGTTACAGAGGTTTCTTCCTCTTCCTGTACTGAAACACCTGTCCAAAGCTCACTGCCTATCCACTTGTATAGTCAGCAATATGTCCTTCTCATGAGGAAGATGGGTTATGACTTTCAAAAAGCAGAAGGTTTGAATTATGATAAAGGAATACGTCTTCCTTTACAAATTCAAAATCAGAATTCCACTGCTGGATTGGGTTCTGAAGTTCCTCGTAACAACCCTCACAAGAAGAAGGCTAAGGGAAGAAAGACTAAATCCTGTAATATGGTACTTTCTTCTCCTAAGTCTGAAGAAGAAACTTTTGCTGGTACAAGATCTGGAAAAGAGTACCACAAAGACTATGAGGGATCCTCCAAAGAAGTAGAAGATGTAGTGGAAACTCTACCAGTTCAACCTTCTCCTGTTCTTGTTAAACCGTCTGTGGTTGAAAAGGGGAAACAGAAGGCAGTACGCTTTGATACCCCATTGAAGTCTGCTTCCAATCAGGGGGTGGTGATGAAGCCTTACAAGTTTGACATTCTAGCTCAGTTAGCCAATACTCCGGCTAGACTATCTATATTTGAACTGCTTCGCCTCTCCAGAGAAAGCAGAGAGACTTTGGGTGAAGCTTTACTTCAAGCAGATTCATGCTTGGCTCAACTCAAGACTCCTGATAATATACCAGTGTCATGTCCGCAATATCATAGTGTGATGGAAGCAATTCCCAACAGCACCTTTACACAAGAGGATATGCTATTGAAACACAACAAGCATGATAGGCCTCTGTGCTACACTGGGTATATCGGATCCACTGAAATTGACAGGATTTGCATTGATCCTGGGTCTTCAATTAGTATAATTCTTCAGAGTATGCTAAGACCCCTGAGGATTCCTACTAGTGAGCTGACTTACACTAGTACTACGATAGTCGGTTTTAACTCTGGCAAGAGCAAACCACTGGGGAAGATTCGTCTGCAGATTCAGATTGGTGATCTTCGAACTATGGTAACTTTCTATGTTATCAACTCGGATGTATCCTACAATATTCTTCTTGGAAGACCATGGATTCATGAGCACAATATTGTGTCTTCAACTCTTCACCAATGTTTCAAGTATGTGGACTCCCAAGGAGTTGTGAAAACTGAGTTCGCTGATATTAATCCGTTCAAGGGTGTCGAAGCCTACTTCTTTGATTCAAGGCTTTATAAACAAGAGCATGTGAAAGATATATCAGACATGGCTGAAGATCAATCATTATCTGAGGATCAGTCTATTAATAAAGATCCGCCAGAGGAGCAACCTTTGAAGATCATAGTCAAGGGACGAATCCAATCCCAACCTGTCAATGATCAACCTTTGGTAATCAAGGTTAAAGGAAGAACTCAAACTTCATCTGAGGGATCAATAAATATTCCTGCTAAGAACCAAGTTCAACCTTTTATGATCAAGGTCAAAGGGCGTACTTCTTGTACGAATGATCCAGAATAACCATTGATCGTCAATCTTGGCAAATCTACGCAGAAGACGGATGATGGTCCACTGTTGATTAATCTGAAGCGTAGCAATCAGATTGTAAATGATGTAAATATTGATCATTCTGTACTTTTTTATATCAATGAAAATTTCCTGTTCGAGTATATGGCTGTCAAGTTTATTGAGAGAATGGCGTTATCTTCTGATAATCAAAGTCATCAATATAAAGACAACATAGAACCGGAAGAAACTTTATACATTGATCATAAGGAGAATTCTTTTCCTTTTCATGTCGATGTCGGACCTTATGCTCAAAAGTTCTTGACATCTTCTCCCTATCTGCTTCCTGTAGCCGCTTCATCACAAGCTTGCGTAAACTTCAGACGTCATGAAGAATCCTATTTCGTGGTCCCATCTGATAAGAAAAGCAAGCGTCAAATTGTGTTTGGCCTGGCTAGAAATATTTCTGTTATTCAGACAGATAATCTGAAGGATAACGATAAAGGAAGAATCCGAATTGACAAATACAGTCAGCAATCTATCAAGATCATCCAGAACATGGGGTATGATTTGAAGACTATGCAAGGTCTTAATCAAGGCAAGGGTAGACGACTACCATTATGCGGTGATCCGTTTTACCAGAAGACTCGTCATGGGTTGGGATATGATCCGTCCCACATGTTTAATGACGATATACAAGAAGAATTCTCTTCTAGCACTTCGCAATCATCAGATTCGGAAAAAATTCTATTCATCGAATCCGATATGTCTCGTTCCTCATATTGTGAATCTGGACAAATATTCTCAGTCAATATGGTTCAAGCCGATGATGAATCAGAACCATTTGAGAATGATCCTTGAGGATGATATTCTCTTTCTTGAAAGATATATTAATTCATTCATTCTTTTATCAATAATGGAGTATATCTTCAATGACACCTGTTTTCTTATTCCCCAGCTACCAAGGTTTGGTTAAGCTGATTACTCATCTCTTTCTTTCATCTCACCAGTTGGTATATGAATTTAGATTTGTTATTTATCATGTTATCAAGACCTCTGAATAAATGTCAAACCTAATTGCTTTTCTATCATGAGTTCTTACATGCTATCACGTCCATATTACCTCTGATAATATTGTATACTCGCAAACAGAAATTAATCTTCTATCTTATCAGTCGATTAATTAGATTTATTATTTATCATGTTCTTAAGACCTCTGGATGAATATTAAAACCTACTTGTTTTTCCTATCTGTCATTGTAGGTCCTAAAAAATCAAGTTGCATCAATCAACAAAGTCAAAAATTCAAGATATTCATCATTTTGATGAGTTGCGCAGACAACAGATTGCGCAGACATCACTTTGCGCAGGTTGGTTTGCGCAGGTTCCCAACTGCGCAGGCGGACGTGGCAGAAGTCATCATTGACTGAATTAAATCAAATCTTCCTGACAGCTGACAACACGAATAACGAGGAGACTGTTCATTTTTGACGCCGTACAGTGCTCGAGGGCGACTGACAGGTGGCAGCGCAATCCGTGGTTGTGCAAACCATTCATGCGCAATCCGTGGTTGCGCAAACCATTCATGCGCAGTCTGAGTCTGCGCAAACCAAAGTCTGCGCAGTTTACTTTGTGCATTCTACCAACATAACTGACCAGTTACATGTGGCATTCATGCCATCAATTGCTCATTACGTGTCAACTGTCTATGCACGATCATGCGCATTTCAATCAAATAATGCCATATGTCTCAGATAGTTGGCCCACGATCCAATAACTGCCTGTGCAGTCTAGTGCTGCACAAACCAGTTGCTGCACAAATCAGCTTACGCAGTCCAAAATAACTGAAAGTTAGTTATTTTCAGAACTCTATAAATAGAGTTTCAAGTCTTCATTTCAAGGGGATCAAGATCAGAGATCAGAAATCCGAGAGTTCAGGAGTTCTTGCCAAAGTGCTGCTGCATTCTTCCGAGACTTTTGTCTTCAACTTCAGAGGCTGTTGCCTTCAATTTCCAGAGTTGTTTTTAACTTCAAAGTCTTCGTCTTCAAAGTTCACATCGTCCAAGGGATAAAGCAATCGTCATCAAGATTGGATTCCTATAGTTGTAATTTTCCCAGAATTCTTGTAATCTTTATTACAGTTTGTATCAATAAAGTTTTATACTTTTGTTTTTGCAAACAAAATGGCGACTCTGCTGGGGACAACTTTCTCCTCCGACGAGAAAGTAGCAACTCAATGTGACGTAGCGTCTATCGGGAAGACGCAGAAGACGCTGGTTGTTAAGGTCAACCAGACAGCCTACGAGGCGATGCTCAACTCCAAGACCACTCCCCGTACTGCAGTCACTTCTGCCAAGAGCAAAGTGCGCTCAGTTTGGGTCTCCAAGTCTGCTGCACAATCTGACAGTTTTGCCACCAAGGATGCTGTGCCAACTGTTGCACAATTTGCTAGTCAGACTGCTGCACAAACTGCTGTGTCAACTGTTGTACAGTCTGTCTCAGCAACTGCTGCACAATCTGTTGCAGTCAAGGCTGCGTAGTTTGCTGCAACTGTTGTGCAAGCTACTTCATATGCTGCCTTGTCAAAACAGAAGACTCCTATGACTCTGGCGCAATTGGCAGTGGCTTTTCCTGCGCAAAATAGCACTCCAGTAACTAAAATGCATCCCAAGCCTCTAAGACAAAGACTCCTGATGCACTTTCTACCAAAGCTTCTAATGCACAAATGACTAGTGCACCTTCCACCCATGCGCAAACCAAGTCTGCGCAATCCAAGAAAAATAGCCTTTTGGCTAAATTCCCTTCTTCTCACAATAAAAGAAGAGATTCTACTCCTCTTCCCAAACACCCTATTGCTTCTGCGCAATCCACTGAGGGTAGTCCTTTGACTATTCCTCCTTCTCTTCAAAGTAAAGGAAAAGGCCTATTGGTCTTTTCTCAAACTTCCTTGTCTCATGACTTGGAAGATAACAGAGGGAAACGCTCTTTAGCTAACCCTTCATCTCAAAACAAGGGAAAAGGCCCTTTGGTCTTTTCTCAGTCTTCTTCAGTCTTTACTGAAGAGGATCCATCTCAATGTGTCTCGGCACCAATCAATTCAAGAACTCTGGCAAACAAGGATTCTTCTTTCCTTTATAACAAGAGTACTTGTACTAATCAAAGAGGTATTCTACCTACTCCGATAGCAGAATTTCAGGATCTTCTGACTCTCCAAATTTGTCGTTCCAGACAGGGAAAACTGTTAGTGTCTCAAACAGAAACTCCTGGGGGTGAATTTGCTGACCTCAGAACTTATCTTAACCGATCCACTTCGGTAAAACGCAAACAGCCGATGCCGAAGGTCAAACATCATCAGAAACAAATCTCCAAGGTCAAAAATCCTGACACTTATGCCAATAAAGTGAGTACTTCCCTGTATACTCAAGGGACTAAACATTTGAAGAATCAGAATCATGTTCCAAATGTTATCAAAGAACAGATCCCTCGGAACTTTCCTCGTCCTGTTGTAGATCTTCGAGAACATCTAAGACAAAAACAGGATAATGTCTCAATATCTCCATCTCAACCATCTGATCATCACTGTAATCATAAAGTCATCATCCAATGCTGTTGTCAAACGACAAAACGATCTGTCTTCGATCGTTTAACTTTTGCTAAATCTGAACCTATGTCAGAAGAAGACGAAGTTTTGTATGCTTCTGTTAACATGACTTCCCGAGACACTGGGGGTAAAAGATGCTCTAAGCATGGTAGACTCCGCAAGCCAAGCCAACGGTATTTGGAATTACTTCAAGAATCTTCTGAAGGAGTATTTCAACATATCCGTTCTCGAAGCCGAGATACAATCGGTCAAAGGAATCTTCCTCAAAATCCTTCAAGTCATCTTCCTGTTTCCCAGTCAGGAGATGATTCGTTCTCTGATTATGATGCATACAGTGAAAGTTCTGAACAAACAGTATCTTCCACTGTGCCAAGAGAAGTGACGGCTTATGTTGTCACCGATGATCCAGATGCTTCAACCTCCGCAAATCAGGAACAGCGAATTGCTGCACTTGAAGACAAATTAAAAACCATGGCTGAGATGGTTGCTAGTATACATTCCATCATTGTAGCACAGCATGTTACACCCCCAACTGCACCTATTACTAGTCCAGAGATCATAGCATCTTCAATACCTGCCAATACTGGGCTGGGGGTAGTGCCTCCCCAAATGCCTCCTGTACAAGTGCAAGTACAAACTACGCCTAGCCAGTCAGGAGCTGGGGGTAGTGCTTACAACGTTGTTCCTCCTCCTATCACTACAACTCAACCTGCTCCTTCTTCTTCATCAGAAGACGCCAATGAAGCTGTCAAACTCTTACGAACCCAATTTGAAGCATTTAAAGAGAAAGACAATCTACAAAGGTTGGGGATTAAACAGCCCTATCCGGTTGAATGGAAGGACTCCCGTTTCCCCCAAAGTACAAAATCCCTATAATCTCTCTGTTCGATGGCAGTACTTCCCCGAGTCAATTCATCAATCATTTTGAGGTAATGACTGTTCAACTTCAGCCAAATGACGCTCTTCTTACCAGAGTGTTCGTCGGTTGTTTAGCCGACGTAGCATACGACTGGTACAGAAGTTTGCCCGATGGTTGCATCACATCCTTTTCAGGTCTCAAACAAATCTTTCTGGAACGGTTCTATGAAGGATTTAATGATATGACTATGTCAGCTCTCAACAAAATCAAACAAAAACATAATGAAACTGCTGAGAGCTTTATTGAACGGTTCCATCGTAAAGCTTTGAAAATGCCTCCTGGAACTCCAGCTGCTGTCACTATTGATACTTGTAAGGCAAATCTTTTGCCTATTATCAGTATGTGGACGGGATCTACCCAATTCCAAGATTGGCCCTCATTCATCGTCAACGCCAAAGCTGCTGAAGTAAGTGCCGACAAGTTCAAACAATTGGGGGTACAAATGTCTAACCCTGATCGCGATGAGCATCAGAATTCAGGTGGTAACAATCGTCAGAACAATCGCAAAGCGAAAGAAACTTTGAACATTAACTTGAACAAAAATAAAGAATCTTTGGCTGTCAATGTGGCCCCACCTACATCTACTCCTACTCCTTCTGCACCTCCACCGAGGGAACCTCGTCCAAAAGTGGAATATTCTTTTGATGAGAATGACACTGCAAGTATCTTTGAATGTTTACTCAAAAGCAATAAAATTCAACTTCCTGATCCAAAGAAACCTGATGAAGTCAATAAGACTGATCATCCCAAGTATTGTATCTATCACCGATTTATTGGACATCCTACTCGAGCATGCTATGTGCTCAAAGGTAAGATTCAAGAGCTTGTCAATGCTGGTATAGTCACTTTGCAACAAGATGAGAAGATTGTTACTGCAAATATGGTTTCAGTCCAATTTGGGGATTTCCCTCCGCAGATGATACAGCACGGTGTCATTCCAATTCCTAAAGCAACCCTTGAGATTGAGAATCTCCCGCTTCCATCCAATGAAGGTCTTGTTCCCTTATCTCTTGATAACGGTGAAATTATGTGGATCCATCCTGATCTTGCTACAGAATTCGAGGTGTCCTCTTCTTCCAAGGAGAAAACTCGTTCTAAAGGCAAAACTAAGATCTGCAACATGGTATCTTTTGATCCCATTGTTGACGAAGAGATTCTGTTAGGCACCAGATTAGGGAAAGCTTATTTGAAAGATCATTCTGAAGGTCAAAAGGATCCTGCTTCTTCTTCCGAACCTGCTCCGGCACAACCCGTATCTGCTGAAGAAGTCCCTTCTATATCTTCACCAGTTGTAGTATCAATTCCTCCCAAGCCAACAACGGCTGACAAAGGCAAGCAACAAGTTCGATTTGACAAACCCCTAAAGAAGTCATCCCCTACTGGGCTTGAGAAGCCTTACAACTTTGATATATTGGCCCAATTAGCCAATACACTGGCTAGGTTGTCAATCTTTGAACTTTTGCGTCTTTCCAAAGAGACACGAAAAACTCTAAGTGAAGCTTTGATGCAGGCTGAAACTTGCTTAACTCTTCTCAAGAAGCCAGAATCAGAACCAGTCTCTTGTCATCACTGTCATAGCGTCTTGGAACTGATCCTAAACATTACCTTCACTCAGGATGATATGCTAATGGAAGATAATAGACATGATCGTCCTCTTTACTATACAGGATATGTAGATTCAATGAAGGTTGATCGTATCCTGATAGATCCAGGGTCTGTACTTACTATTATGCCAAAGACAATGCTAGATGCATTGAAGATACCAGTGCATAGTCTTTCAACCACAATCACTACTATTCTGGGATTTAACCAAGGAAAGAGTGAACCTTTGGGCAAGATCCGCCTAAAACTCCAAATAGGCAATCTTCGCACAAAGGTGACCTTTTATATCATTGACAATCATGGTTGTTCTTACAATGCTCTCATGGGAAGGCCATTCCTCCATGAACACAATGTCGTTCCATCAACTCTTCATCGATGCTTTAAATATGTTGATGACAAAGGACAAGTTCTCAAAGAAGTTGCGGATCTTTATCCTTTCAAGGGTGTTGAAGCTTATTGCAACGATGCTCGTATGTACAAGGATGATTTTATGAAGGTGGTATTGGCTATGGATACTGAAGAAGATCAAAAAGCAGTACCTCAAGACACTCTTATCATACCTGTTAAGGGGCGAGTTTCTCATTCTCAATCTTCCAAGCCACTGGTTATTCACTTACCAGTTCAAAAGAAATCAGTTGATGCTGATGAAAATCAAAGGGAGCTCACCTCTTCTGAGCCACTTGTTATCGACTTACGTCGTAACAAAGACAAAAAGCAGCTCATTCCTTCTGAGCCACTTATTGTTGATCTAAATCGCAACAAGGAAAAAAGGGAGCTCACCTCTTCTGAGCCACTTGTTATCGACCTCCGTCGTAATAAGCCTCCTCTACGTTCTTCTTCTCCCCCTCTTGTAATTAATTTGACCAAACCTGCTAAGGTTAAAGGTCCTGTTGTAAATACTGATGTACAAATCAATAAAAAAGCACCTACTTTCCAGTATATTGATGTTATTTATTATACTAAAAGTTATTTGGATATGTTAGATAGCTTCCAATCAATTACACTGGGAGTCGTACAATCTCTTCAGACAGAAGTCTCGCTTGAAGATCCAGATGATTCTTACCGTATTCACCCTTCTTTGAAGAAAGGTGAAAGTCCAGCATTTTTATATAAAAGACCGGAAACAAAGATTAACTATACGGATGATAGCAAAGTTAACGATACGGGACGTCTCCAGTTCCATCGTTATAGTCAACAATCAAAAAACATCCTCCGAAAGATGGGTTACGACTTCAAGAGCGGCCTTAACTATGGACCAAGAAAGGTCTCGGATATACTTCTCCTCCACTGTTATCCCCAGCGGCTTCTGAATCAGATAGTGAAGAACGTTCTAATTCTTCTGATTCCAGATCATGGGATTCCGATACCAGCATCGGTGAAGTCCATCGTATAATCGTATCTTCTAACATGGTCTCCGTTGAACTACCGGAAGGCTGTGATGAAGATGTTGAAGAAAGTCCAAAAATAGATCCTTGGGCTCAATATATGGATAACTAATGGGTACTTCATTTTGAACAAAGAGAACCTCCTACTGAAGATCAACTAATTCAAATTGATGTAGGGGAAAGAGAGTCACCTCGGCCAATCTTTATTAGCAAGAATCTTCCAGAAGCAGATAAGCAAGAGTTGATTCTTCTTATTAAAGAATACATTGACGTCTTTGCTTGGAGTTACGAAGACATGCCAGGTTTAGCTCCCAAGATTGCTACTCACAAACTGAACATTCTTCCTAATGCTAAACCGGTCAAACAGCAACAAAGGCGATTTAAGCCTGAAATGATGGACACAATTGATGATGAAGTCAAGAAGCTCATCGCTTGTGGCTTTATTCGAGAAGAGCAGCATCCTGATTGGGTAGCCAATGTCGTCCCAGTTTTGAAGAAAACTGGAAAAGTTCGAGTCTGCATCGACTTCCGAGATCTCAATGAAGCATGTCCAAAAGATGAATTTCCTGTTCCTATCACAGACGTCATGATTGACAATACTTGTGGGTTCGAAAGAATATCTTTTATTGATGGATTTTCCGGATATAATCAGATCAAATGCATCCTGAAGATGAAAAGCATACATCTTTCCGCACTCCTCGAGGAGTCTATTGTTACACAGTGATGCCATTTGGTCTCAAGAACGCTGGTGCAACCTACCAACGGGCTATGAGTACCATTTTCAGAAAACATCTTCGTAAAACAGTCGAATGCTACGTTGACGATATTGCTGTTAAAAGTCGTCTAAAAGAAGATCACATCCAGATTTGAGAACAATATTTAATCTCATGCGTCAACATCAGCTCAAGATGAATCCCACCAAGTCATTCTTGGGTGTATCTAGTGGCAAATTTTTCGGCTTCGTCATTACCTCTAAGGGTATACACGTGGATCCCGAGAAGATCAAAGCCATCCAAGAGATGCGTCCTCCACGCAACCTAAAAGAGCTACGAGGATTCTAAGGCCGACTTGCGTACATCAGGCGATTCATTTCGAACTTGTCTGGACGCTGCAGACCATTCACTCAACTAATGAAGAAGGGTGTATCTTTTGTTTGGACTGAAGAGTGTCAACGAGCATTCGACGATATCAAACAATATCTTATGAACCCACCAGTTTTGGTGCCACCTATCTCTGGTATTCCATTCTTGATGTATGTCCGTGCTATGGACCATTCGTTGGGTGCTTTACTTGCCCAAAAGAACAAAGAAGGCCATGAACAAGCTATCTACTATCTTAGCCGAACTATGATTGGTACTGAACATCGTTATAGTCCGGTCGAGAAAGAATGCCTGGCTCTCATGTTTGCTGTGCAAAAGACGAGGCATTATATCATTGGTCAAACTATTCATGTTATATCTCGAGTTAACCCTCTCCGGGTACTCATGAAGAAACCTAGTACACTTAATTCTCGGTTGGCTACATGGGCAATCCTGCTAGCTCAATATGACATGGTGTATGTTCCACAAAAGTCTGTCAAAGGTCAAGCGCTGGCGGACTTCTTAGCAGCTCATCCTGTGCCTGAAACATCTAAACTCTATGACGAAATTCCTGACGAGACATTAGAAGTCAACATGATCTCCGAAGAGTTTCCAACCTGGCGTCTATTCTTTGATGGTGCATCAAGAATTGGACCAAATGGTGCTATTGTGGCAGGTGTTGGAGTTGTTCTCGTTTCTCCAGACGGATTAACTATCCAAAGAGCCTACTCTTTAGATGAACCTTACTCTAACAATGTGGCAGAGTACAATGCTTTACTTGTCGGCCTTCAGCTAGCTAAACAATTGAATGTTGAATATTTAGAAGTCTATGGTGATTCTAAACTGGTTGTGAACCAGGTTAGAGGAACCTATGAAGTCCGTCATCAAGACCTAGTGCCTTATCATGAAGCGGCAATTAATATAGCTACATCATTCAAAGCTTTCTTCATCGATTATGTTCGACGAGCTTGCAATACTGAAGCCGATGCTTTGGCCAATCTTGCAGCTGTCTTAGCCATCCCTATCAAAAGACATCAGGTGGTGGTTATTTCTAACCGAGAACTATTCTGTATTGAAAATAATCGTAATATTGAATTTAGCAATCTTGCTGAAGTCAATGTTATTGATGACGATTGGAGAACTCCTTTTATTGATTTCGTAGTACATGACATACTCCCTGAAGATCCTAAGGAGGCTACAAGCGTTCGACGTCGATCTCTACGATTCTATTATAATCAAACCACCAAAACACTCTATCGGCGAACTTATGATGGTCTTCTTCTACGCTGTTTAGCTGGTGATGAAGCCAGACAAGTGTTGCGTGAAGCTCATGATGGCGTCTGTGGAGCACATCAACCTGGTCCTAAATTACAGGATCGCATCCAACGCATGGGTTACTATTGGCCCTCTATGGTATCAGATGCCATGAATATGCAAGGAAATGTCGTGCTTGTCAAATCCATACAGACTTCATTCATCAACCCTCGAAATTCTTACACCCGACTGCTGCTTCCTGGCCTTTTGAAGCTTGGGGTATGGACATCATAGGTCCTATTAATCCTTCTTTTTCTAGAGGACATCGGTTCATATTGGCGATAACCGATTACTTCTCCAAGTGGGCTGAAGCTATACCTCTGGCTGAAGTCAAGACTAGCAGTGTCATCAACTTCGTTAAACACCATGTCATCTATAGATTCGGTGTACCTCGAAGAATCATTCATGATAATGGACCTCAATTCATTAGTCAGAAGTTCACTAGATTCTGCGATGATCATCGGATTAACAATGTTGCTTCGATGGCCTACAATCCTGCTGCTAATGGTTTAGCTGAAGCCTTTAACAAAACCATTATTAAGCTCCTTAAGAAATTTGTATCCACTAACAAACGGAATTGGAGCGAGAAACTTGGCGAATGTCTTTGGGCCTATCGAACTACAGTCCGCAATCCCACAGGCTTTACACCTTTCTCTTTGGTGTATGGCTGTGAAGCTGTCCTTCCTTTGGAGTTACAAATTCCTTCTTTAAGGATTGCTATTGCCAATGAGCTCACCACAGAAAACAATGACCTTCTTCGACTTCAAGAGTTAGAGGCATTGGATGAAAAGCGGTTAATGGCTCAACAGCATATTGAGTTATACCAAGCCCGCATCTCAAAGACATTTAATCGTAAAGTGAAGGTCAGAGCCTTTCAGCAAGGAGAACTTATTCTAACGGTCAGACGTCCTATGACTATGACTCATATAAGCAAAGGAAAATTCGATGCGAAATGGGAAGGTCCCTATGTTGTAAGCAAAGTCTTCTCAAACGGAGCTTATCAACTTTCAGAACTTGATGGTCGAGTTGCTATGATGCCTATCAATGGCAAATTCTTAAAGAAGTATTATGTATAAATGTAAATACTTGTAAATTATCAGACAGAATCAAGTTCATAAATAAAATTCAAATTTTATTATATGATAGTACATATTAAAGGTCATTATCATCTTTTTCTACATTGGGACGAGGGCCACTGCCGTCCTTCTCAAAATGCGATCAGCAAAAGAGCCGAGAACCTCCTTGCTGGATCCCACAAGAAACTTGCAGGCGGCCATCCTCATGGCTTCTTCTTCTTTAGCCTTTCCTGGTTCGAGCAGAAAGTCCAAAATGTCCCGCGGTGGCTGGGGTACAGACGAACCTTTACCTACTTCTGCCTCCTTCGGCTGAATTGGATCGGCAGGGCGATCTTCAATGCCCTTCTGAACCTTCGAGACAGTCTCAACCTTCTTAGATGCTTCTCCGGAAGACATTTTTATGTTGAAGAGTAGAAGTGTTCGTTCCTGTCAGATTTCTGCTATATTTATAGACAGAAGTTCCTCAATTAATGAAGCGATACATTCACATGACGATTCATCCGTTCATTTATCATCATCATTTGACGGTTCGTCCGTTCATTAAACACCTGACGGTTCATCCGTTCCTTTATCATCATCTGACGGTTCATCCGTTCATTTATTACACTCATCCGACGGTTCGTCCATTCGTTAATATCTGACGGTTCATCCGTTCATCTATTTTGACGGTTAACCCGTTCATTTATTATCATTTGACGGTTAATTCGTTTATTTCAACATCATTTGACGATTTACCCGTTCTTTCATCATTACTTGACGGTATTCCCGTTCATTCATTTTTCATATACATTGACGATTCATCATCGTTCATCTTCTACATCAGCAACTTGTCGTTTTCGATTAAGTTGTCAATAAATATATCTATCTATTATTTATATCTGAATAAGATATGTAATAAATAATGGAGCCACAACAAAATGTCCTTTATATCAAAAAATGAGACATTACAAAAATACAGCTACAGCAACAAAACCCAAATACAAAACCAAGAAGGAGGGACAATCAGATTGTCAATTTGCTGCTTCAATGTCTGCAGCTCTTCTTCGTGTGTTGACGCTACTATCTTTCTTGCCTCCTCCATCCTACTTTCTTCATCAAAAATGGGCATATCTACTGTCCTGCGAGTGATCTCTTCACCATGAGTGGTCTCATACTCATTCCTTTCTTCAATCAATGCATTAAATTATTCAATCACCAGTTGGTGATTAACA
Organism: Iris pallida; assembly: GCA_029216955.1. Classification (NCBI taxonomy): domain Eukaryota; kingdom Viridiplantae; phylum Streptophyta; class Magnoliopsida; order Asparagales; family Iridaceae; genus Iris; species Iris pallida. The sequence continues at coordinate 7,941,204 of JANAVB010027397.1, forward strand.
GTTTCTTCTTCAAACTCTTGTTGGAGGCGAGTAATTTCAGCCTTCAGCTCAGCAAGTCGCCGTCCTTTGCTTTCAGCCACTAGGGTAATTGATTCTATTTTAGAATTATATTCAGCTGATTTTGCTGAATGAGCTTCTAACAGATTTTGAAGAGTTAACCTTTCCATATCAGCAGCTTGAGCCAGCCGCTCAAATTCAGCTTGTACTAAAGAGTCTACATCTTTCTTCTTGAGTTCTTTATACTTCTTGATGGAGACTTCTAATTCATCCAGTATATGTTCAAGGAGAGTGGCCTGAGCTTTGTCTCCTTGGTCTCTTATGGCTCTTATCAAGAAAGAAGTGGGCTTCCTAACCAAAATGAAGTCAGCCCCTTCTTCTCTATCATTTTACGGACGAGAGATCCCAGCGACTCAAAGAAACATCGGGTAAATGACTGGACCACTTGCTGATTGATGGCCAGAGTTCCAGGAGTCGCTGCAACTCCTGATGAAGATGGGGTAACAGGTTGCTCGATTCTTTAAGGTTGGACAATAGGCTCTTTAAATAAGGGAGCCAGAGTAGAGCTGGTTGCTCCTCCTGCTTGATCTTCTGCAAAAGTAAAATTATTATTTTACTAATTGATTGTTGATGAACAAAAAGATCAAATTAAGAGCAATGTTACCTTGGTTTGGTCTAACAACGAGTTCATTCCTTACTGGGATGGAATACCGTTGAACAGAAGTAGTCTCAGCTGCAACAGCCTGGCTGCTGCCCGCCTCAGAACCATAAGATAAATGATGACTACTGCTAATAACCACCGTTGGTATAGGCACCATAATCAGGTCCGTGGAAGTATTGGCAAAGTCTCAAGATTGCAAATGAAGATATTAGTTATCAGTTTCATTTTAAAAAAGAAAAGATTGTTAAATCTCGTTTTATACCTTGAGGGTCGTGGCCGAATTTTCTTTTAGCACACCTTCGTCGGCTACTTCTTCAGGAGATATTTCTATCTCAACATCGACAGCTTTTTCTGCAGATGCCTCCACTTCAATATCCTTTTTAGGATTTGAAATATCATCGACAGTATCAAGAAATTGTATTCTTCATTATCCTTTTTAGGATCTTGTAAATACTCATCAACATTTTCGGATGAAGAACCTTCTTCGTCTTCTTCTTTTTCTCTTCTCTACTGCTTCATTTCCATGCTAGTGGCAGCCTGATCTTCCTGCAAGCTATAACTGCAGTCCTCCAGAGCTGCAATCATTCACGGTCTTCTTCCTCACGAAGAGTCCTGGGTAGGAGGAGGTTGAGTAATATCTGCAATAGGAGAATGAGGTTGTACAATACTTTGTTCTTCTCTAAAATATGTTCTCTAGCTTTTCAATTCTTGGGGCAAAATCTCCCTCTGTTCATTCTCCGATAGTTTTGCTCCCTGATTCAGAAAGCAGGTGGGAGATGCCATTAGAAGTCCTGCAGCAGCATCTACTGAAGTCAGGAGTTGTATAGAAGAAGACTCTTCCAACTCTTCTGGTAACTACTCTTTTCTTTCTGTGTAGAGGCCTAACAGGACTCTCTATATTTTCTGGCTCTGCTTGTTTTGCACGAAAGTTGGTGTAGTGGCAACTCTTGATTGTCTCGGCCAATTGTCGAGATTGAGATCTGTAGTCACCTTTTCAGAAAAAACATCAAGAATCAATTTCTTCTTCGCCACAGGAGCAGGAGGCTTCTCTCTTCTTCTCTTCTTCGCAGGAGATTTACCCACCTTCAGAAGAAATACGAAGCGGTGCATTCACTTCTTGGGGGAATATAATATCCCTTTAGTCTCTAGGTGCATCTGCCGGTTCCTGCGCCTCCTCATTTATAGGGATCGATGGAGCAATTCTCCCTCTCAATCTTGTTGCAGTGGCGAAACTATCTGCGAGATTGAAATTCTCGGCAAAAGTATTCGCTGATGTGTAAAACACGAGTATGTAAAAAGCATTCGAGGACCCTGAGGAGTAGTCCTTACTGGCATGGAGAAAGTGGCTTTTGTATCACGGGCATTGTAATAAGCCAGGCCCTAGCTCCGTCTATCAATACCTTGCCTTGGAGGCAGGTAATTGCGTTCCCTACATGGAACTGATCATACCCAAACTGTCGAGCAAAACGGCTTGGAAGGTATGGTTCTAAGTAGCACTCTTCTTCGAATCGGTAGACCAAATGAGATGGTCGAATGTCTTCAATCATTCAAAGTGACACGAGTTAGAGGCTGCAGTTTCGAATCCACCATATTCGTGGGCATCTGATCATACCCAGCAGGGAAAGGAGCGTAGCAGAAGTTCCAGCCTCTGTTCAGATTCAACATAAATACACTCGATAGGATTATTTCCATTTTCCATCGGAATACCTTCGAAGAAAACTGCCGTCAACTGGTCCCATGCCAGGATCCATTAGAGTTGGATAGTAAGAAGCAACCATCCAAAACAATATGTATATGGCAATTCTACGAGGAATCTCTCTCTCCTTTCGCTTTCAACATCAAGTCAACATATAAACGAAGACTGGCGTTCAGCTTACAGGTCATTGCTGATAGTAAGTCCATTTTATAGCCGAAGACTAGCTTAACAGCTGCAAACAAGATGCCCGGTGAAACGATCCACTGCACTGGATCCGGGAACTACGAACCTTCGCAGCCAGTATGTTAAGAATCCCGCCAATTGTGCTGCTTCTGACATGGGCCTATAGCCCATTCTCAAGTAACTTTCCAAATTGTCTCCTCTCTTCAAAGGAGGATATTCCTGGTCATCCATCACTTCTTATCAAAGTGACCAATCTGTTCCATTAATTTTCTGACCTCCGTATGGCTCAAAGGTTTGAAAAAGGTTGGGTAGCATTTATCGTTCTCCTTGGTTTTCTTCTCTTCTATATGATTAAGAAACAGATATGGTAGCCACTTTAAAGAATAACAAGTATTGGCAGTGGCACTCTTGTAAAATAAAGAGCAGATCTTGTAATGGCACAATAGTTCTTCGAACACTGTCACCATCTCTGGATTCTCTTTTCTGAGCTTGTTCAACTCATCATTTGTTGGTACATACTCCTCATACGGAGCATCTGCCATGGGCAAGAACGAGATATACTTCATCTCGTGGAGTGCAAAGCCCATCTCTCCCCCTGGGGTCATGAAAGTTCCGGTCCTGTAGTTGTATCTCTCAGCTAAGGCTAAGAACATATGAGGATTGGGAGCAAATCCATATACAGTGGCATGCACTGCTTCATACAGGTTGATTTGTTGGAGTCTGTCTTGGAATTTTCCCAGAATCTAATTCGCGATATAACTCCATCGCTTGTAGTCTGGATTCACCAATCCAGTCATTCTTATATCTTGCTCAGGATATTTTCCTTCAACCTTCGCAAACTCATTGCGAATATGGTGTCCTAACAGGCATTAGCATGGAGGAGTTTCTGGTGAATGCAGCCAGGTCTTAAGCCTCTCAGTAGGACACTATATCTGTCGGAAGAGCTATAAAATATATCCTTATATTGTGGCCCTTCTTTACGAAGATTTTTCCTGCTCGAGCATCCTGAAATAGAGTGATATTCCATTCCATCTTCCTAGGGTAGCTTGCATGAGCGTACCGTGACAAAGGAAGGCAGCGAGCGATGTCGGTATAAAAAAAGATCTATCTTGCTGGTGAACTACCCTATCTTCCATCCTTGGCCTAGGCTGAGAGCTCTCTCAAAGCGTCACCGAATAGGAATAAGGTTTCTTGGAATACAGCATCAGCTGATTCTAAAGGCTGTCCGTTCATCAAACACATCAAAGTTTCATTGTCCTGAGAAATCAATATAGCCTGACGGGAGGCGACAGATCATACTGAGGGTAATGGACATGAGATAGATCTTCTTTGTATTCAGACTCTGTAAGGGTTCCCACAAAATGTTCGTAATCTGGATCTTCATTGACTTCAACTGCATCAACAAAACAGATGAAAATTAGTCCAAGACAAAGATTCTGTTTTTAAAACATAAAACATTAGAGTGCGCAACCTCAGACTGCGCTGACATGATTTGCGCAACCTCAGATTGCGCTGACATGACTTGCGCAACATCAGTTTACGCATCATAAAAGGATGCGCAAAACAATGGTTTGCGCTGATATCTGCGCAACTTAATTGTTTGTGCTGACTTCCTGTCAGCACAAATCAACAATTTGTGCAAGAATGCAGCCTTCATAAAAATGAAGAACTGATAGTTGATGCAACCGAACCCTAAAAAGGGTGGCGCAATATGAACTTATCTCTAAAAAGAGATGAGTTTCAAGGGAGTCGAATCACCCTAAGAAGGGGTTTTCGATCGGTTCAACTACCTCTCAGAGCAGGGTGTGCGGATTCGTGTCGGGAAGCTCGCCGTGCAACCCTGTCAGAAGACTCGGCCGGAGCTTTTCCCTTCGCGGCGGCGGCAGCGACAGCATTTGATCGTCGTGGGGCCATGACAATCGTCGGAGGAGGAGAACAGTGAAGGTTTTCTTCTCAAAAAGCTCGAAAGATTGCAAAGTAAAGAATTGAAAACGAAAAGAGGGGTATTTATAGTTTTTGAAATGCGAAACGGATGCCTCGGATTGCGCCTAAACTTGTGGTCTATTCGCTTTGCGCAGACAGCTCATCATATTGCGCAAAATGATTCAACATTCAAAAATTCAAAGTATTTCAAAATTTTAATTATAATCAACTTTCGAAAACTTTGAAGGGGGTCTTGTAGGTCCTAAAAAATCAAGTTGCATCAATCAACAAAGTCAAAAATTCAAGATATTCATCATTTTGATGAGTTGCGCAGACAACAGATTGCGCAGACATCACTTTGCGCAGGTTGGTTTGCGCAGGTTTCCAACTGCGCAGGCTGACGTGGCAGAAGTCATCATTGACTAAATCAAATCAGATCTTCCTGACAGCTGACAACACGAATAACGAGGAGACTGCTCGTTTTTGACGCCGCACAGTGCTCGAGGGCGGCTGACAGGTGGCAGCACAATCCGTGGTTGCGCAAACCATTCATGCGCAATCCGTGGTTGCGCAAACCATTCATGTGCAGTCTGAGTCTGCGCAAACCAAAGTCTGCGCAGTTCACTTTGCACATTCTACCAACATAACTGACCAGTTACATGTGGCATTCATGCCATCAATTGCTCATTACGTGTCAACTGTCTATGCACGATCATGCGTATTTCAATCAAATAATGCCATGTGTCTCAGATAGTTGGCCCACGATCCAATAACTGCCTGCGCAGTCCAGTGCTGCACAAACCAGTTGCTGCACAAATCAGCTTGCGCAGTCCAAAATAACTGAAAGTTAGTTATTTTCAGAACTCTATAAATAGAGTTTCAAGTCTTCATTTCAAGGGGATCAAGATCAGAGATCAGAAATCAGAGAGTTCAGGAGTTCTTGCCAAAGTGCTGCTGCATTCTTCCGAGACTTTTGTCTTCAACTCAGAGGCTGTTGCCTTCAATTTCCAGAGTTGTTTTTAACTTCAAAGGCTTCGTCTTCAAAGTTTACATCGTCCAAGGGATAAAGCAATCGTCATCAAGATTGGATTCCTATAGTTGTAATTTTCCCAGAATTCTTGTAATCTTTATTATAGTTTGTATCAATAAAGTTTTATACTTTTGTTTTTGCAAACAGTCATGTCCATTTGACCTCTGCATAGATATTAATCTACTTTTCTATCATGAGTTCTTACATACTATCACGTCCATATTACCTCTGATAGTATTGTATACTCTAAAAACAGAAAACAAGATTTTATCATCTATCATGTTCATATTACCTCTGGATAGATATAATACGTTGAGACTTATCACGTCCATATTACCTCTGATAAGTGCTTTCTACCTCTTACCTATTGTTTAAATTTCAAATAAATAATAGGATCACAAAACAAATCTTCATTCATTTCTGGTGGAATTACTACAGAATGAATAAGACAAAAAGATGACAAAACACTCTCTTAAGGTGGAGTGGAAACATCTTGGAGAAACTTCTTTAATTCTTCTAACCGTCTGCCACGAGAACTCATAACCTTCTTGGAAGCCTCTGCACGTTGAGCCTCATGGGTGCAAATACAAGAAAGTTTGGCGAAGGTAGTTATCAGACCCTCTTTGGCTTCATCAAGGGCCCTGATAGTCGATTCAGCTCCAAAGGCTTTCTCTTCTAAAATCGAGCTCTGGGTGAGGTGCAGATTTCGATCTTCGATCATCTTCTCCCTTTCAGCCTTCAAGCGAGCTAATTCAGCCTCGACTGCTCGAATTTCATCATTTTTGCTCTGAATATCTATGTTCATAGCGTCATAAGCCACTCTGTGGCCATACAGTGCAGGTTTTATGCCAGTCAAAAAGGCTTTCTCTTTGGCAACCTTCAGACTGTGTTCATGGAGGGCTGTATTATATGTAGTCTTTCGAGCAAGATAATCAGCTGTTAAGGTTTTATACTCCTCCTGAATGAGGCCTTCAACATCCTCATTTGACAGCTTAAGATATTCTCTGGTTGGCTGTTCAAGGTCCTCCACAATTTTCTCCAATGCGGCAGCTCTCTCAGTATCGTTGAACAAAGCAACGTTCTTGATGGTCGAAGCCATTGCCGTCTTCATAGTTTCATAATTGAGGCCCTTATTTAGGACCATTGTTATCAAGGTTGCCAGGCTCTTATAAAAGGTGTCAGTATAAATCTCAATGAGGAGATCCATTTCTGTGCTGGAACTTGGCCTGGCAACAATATCTAACAGATCTCTTTCTCGGAAATCGGGAACAGATGTTAGTGGTGCAACAGTAGGATGAGACGAAGTCGTGGTTGCTACTACCGTTATAGCCAATTGATCCCTAGAAGCTTCAGGGATTATATCTCCAATCGGTGTAACAACGGACGGGGGTGGAGCTGGTGACGTTACTACTGTTATCTGGTTCCCAGGGACCTCAGCAGCAACGTCTTCAATATTTGTCACTCCAGCCGTTTCTGGAGTTCTGGCGGCGGTAATGTTGGTGGATGTGGTGACAACTACAGGAGCTGGTTCAGATTCTGGCATTGGCTTGTCAGAAACTGGTACAGGATCAGTGACGACAGTAGAGGATGTTATTATTTCCTCAGTTTCTGTTGGAAGTTTAAGCATGCCTCCAGCATCTTCTTCAACTGATTGCTCCACAGGATTTTCTGCTGCTTCAGTTGTGGTGAGACTCTCTACAGCTGATTCTTTGTTCAAGTCTGGTCCTTCTCCAGCAGTTCCATCATCACCTACAGTGGGGTCGATTGTAGTCTTCTCTTTGTGTTGGTCCTCAGCGGGGGGAGGACACTTCAGATTGTGTTTGTTGTGCCACAAATGATGGAGGATGTTCTTCTTGAGGCTCCATCTCATGCTTTTGCACTTCTTCCTCCTCGACGCCTGCGTCTTCTGAAGAAGAAGCTTCCTCTTTAGACTCCTCATTTTCTTCATAGATTTCTTCTTCTTGAGGAGGAGGAACTACAGGCTTTGGTGCAATTATGACATCTGCAAAATGAACAAAAATAAGTTAGTATACAAAATCATGATATATAATTCCGTATAGGTTTTGTATAATACTTGGAATATGTGCGTTTTTTTTTCAAGATATGTATCATAATCACCATCCCAGTCATCATCCTCAAAGTCAAGAGCCAGTTGGTCTGATGGAATACGATCTTGATCATCATGGATACAGTAGTAGTACCCTCTGTAACCCGCGCCTTGGACGGCAAAGATAAATGGAGTGAGGTGCTAAGACGTCCAGGAGACAAAAGTATTATAGCTCCTGATCCAACTATCGGTGGAGGGGCTGAAGATCCTTCTCCAGGGTGGATTGAAGAAGAACCGACAAGAGGATCTTCTTCAATCAAAATGTCCTCTTCTGGAGTGTGGGCTCTTAGTTTGGAGGACCCTTTTGTGGTAGACCTCTTCCTCTTTTTCGGAGTTTTCATTGGAGATGTGACGGCTGCACTTTGTTTTCTTTTTCGGCCTTTGCCAATGATGATAGGTTCTGCAGCTGGTTCTCCAACTCCTGTTGGGATGACTTCTAAAAATGGATCTAGAATGCCAGTATCATCAGGGATATCTGCTGGCACCCTGACCTGTTCCTCAATATCTCCTTCTTTAGGCCACCTCAGACTACCCTTCATATTGTAACCGTGGACAAAAGAACGAATTGAAGCGTAAAAGTGGGCATACGTATGGAGTATACATAGTTCTGTAGTGCTAGTGGCAGTCGAAATTCTAAATTTAGCACCAGTCCGAGTAGCACCGAAATACCTCCAACCCCTAGCTCCGTCAAGTAATTTCCCATAGTGACGGAAATTAGTCGAAGGATTACCAACATGAAGTTGGCCGTACCCAAATTGGCGAGGAAAACCTACTGGATAAGTATGGTTCGAACGCACAATTATCTTCATTTCTGTACATCAGATGAGAAGGTCTGATGCACTGAAGCCATCTAAAGACTGGCTGTGGCAATACAACTCTTCCTTCAACTTCATCTTCAAACTGGACACCGAAGCAATCTGCTGGAACTTACGGCCGGGTACAGAAGAAGTTCCAACCATAAGAATAGTTCAGAACTGCTCGGATATCTACCACAGTCGTAGCAATCCATGTAGCTTTGCTAAATTTTGGAGGAAGACCTCCGCATCATCACCTGGGCCTGGCGGTAACAATCTACAGTTGTGATGCAACAGCCAGCCCATCAGATAAGTGTAGGGCATCTCTACTCTAGGGAAAACATTCCGATGAGGAGCATTGTTGATTAACTCCTCGCCGAAGGTCCTTAAACCTGTATTTATTCGACATACCATGGCTGACAGTAGGTTAATCCTGACTTTAAAAACTAGATGTACTGCTGGCCATAGCACACTGCGGTGGATTCTGTCAACAGTACCAATACCCGGTACAACCCATCTTCTCAACCATAAAGAAAGAAAGCCTGCCAGCAAAGCTCTCCGAGAAATTTTCTGACTACCATATCTGAGGAAACTCAAGGCTTCAGTTCCGGCAGGAAATTTCCCAGTCTTCGTAGACAGATATTTATTCGGGAATTTGTAAGTAATCATCATATCCCGAACCTTGTTAGAGGGGATTGTCGAATCTATGTTGATTACTGGAGCTTTGTTTTCCTGAAACCTTTCTTTGTCTTCTTTGGATATCTTATTTTTATGGAAGAAGAGATAAGTCGTCCACTTGTTGATATACACCAAATAGGATGTACTTTCATGCATTGTGGTACAAATCAGGTAGTGGCACATCAGTTCTTCGTATATCTCGATTAACTGAGGGTTAACTCCTCTGATTTCAGCAAGCTCCCTGTTGGAGGGAACGTATTCTTCATATGGGCTTCCCCCATTGGCAGCTTCGAGATAAACTGCATCTCATGAAGGGCAAGACCCATCTCACCTTTCGGGGTGACAAAAGTTCCAGTTGAACTTATATATATCTCCATCAAGGCCAGAAATAAGTTTTCATTCGGAGGAATACCCTGACTGGTGGAAGCTACCGCTTCATACAAGCCAATATCTTTCAACTCTGCCTCAAAGTTCTTCATCATCCAAAGATTTATCTGGATCCAACTCTGTTTGAATGGAGTCAACCATCCTGGCAGTCTGGGGTTTGTTTGGGGATATAATACAGCATCCCTCATAAATTTGTTGACAAACATCTGGGTTTGTACTGGCTGTATTAAACCCGAATCTTCGCTAGGATTAGAGCCTGGCATAAGGCCAAAGATAGAAGTAACACCTCCATTGGGAACACTAGCAAAGTATCCCATATCATTGGCACGCTCTCTCTTGAAAACAATTCTACCCGGTCGTCCATGATTGCTGGGAGACAAATTCCACAACATTTGTCGAGGATGAGTAGCATAGACGAATGCTGACAAAGGATAATCTCTGTCCATATCCGAAAGATACATGGCTCTATTTCCAAATTTGAAAACCCAAGACTCCTTCTTGGGGTGAGTCTGGGATTTACAATCAATGGCATCTCCAAATAGAAAGGCTGGTTTTGCGAAGTGTTGTCCATCTAGTGAACTCAACAATTCCCTATTTATCATGGATAGCAACAGCCTATCCCCTTGAGCTGCTATCAACTGTGCCCTCTCTACCGGATATTCGGGGTTCGACTGAGGAAATTGGACATGAGATAAATCTTCCAAATAGTTCGAACCCACCATGCCAACTGGCGATCCAAAAACTTCAGCGAGAGGGTGAACTTGCAAATCCACTGGTAAAATAACAAAAGCGATCAAGTTAGTTCAAAGTTTTTTATGATAACTAAAAGTTGATGAAAAGCTTATGAAGTCTTTGTTCGACAAAATCTCTCAATGATTGATTAATTTTACATTACCACATAGTAATATGAGCGTAATACAACTTTTTACGCTGGCATGTATAAACATGAGCGTAGTTAAGTTTTACGCTAGCACATTAACTGTGGGCGTAAAACCAAATTTTACGCTGACACGTGTAACGTGGGCGTAGTCTTTTTTATCTTTTACGCTGACACGAACAACGTGGGCGTATGATGTTGTTTCAGTTTTACGCTAACACGTACAACGTGGGCATAAAAAGCTGAAAGTTTGGTTTATCTTCTTCTTCTCGACGGTCTTTTCCCAGCCAAAGAATAGGGTTTTACCCATCATAGGCGGAGCCACGGCCGGGTTGGGATTTCGTTGTGGTGTTGATGACTGAGTGGAGGTTTTTACATGATCAGTCGATGAGGAATCAATGGCTGGTTTCTTTCCCTTGCTACCGGCAGCGGATGATTTCTTAGGAGCCATCAGATCAGAGTTTCGAAGAAAGAAAGGGCAAAGGAATTTAAGAAGATGAGTAAAAGTGTTTTCTCTCTCTAAAAAGACCTGTTTATAGAGAGATTCAAAATCGACTGTTGGATGTCCCCGCTTTTACGCAGATGACGGTTGCGTTTCCCAAATTTTACGCTGGCAGATCAAATCTCAACTTTTACGCTTCTGTTCAAAGTGTTTCAAATTTTGGAGATATTTGAAAACTTTGAAGGGGGTCTTGTAGGAGCGTAAAAAGTGCTTCAAAGAAAGAGTCATCTCATTCATAAGTGATCTACTTTACGCCTAGCAGAACGGGTAATTTCTTTACGCTCAAGACTAGGCTAATCAATTTACGCCTAAGAAGGCTGATCATTTTACGCTTGGGTCTACACCTATGATTTTACGCCAAGGACAGAGCAGCCACTTTTACGCTGGACAAAGCTGTCAAATCTTGCATTTAATGCAAACTCTGACATGAAGATATTAATGATGGCATATATCATAAAAGGATTTGTCTTTACACAGAGACCAATGTTGTCGTTTAGTGTGTGGATTGAGCTACTTTACGCTCACACTACGACTTCTTTTACGCACGAAGATTATATGAGCCTTTACGCTCAACAGTCGACGTGTGCGTAAAGTCTATTTGAGCTGCTTTTACGCTCAAGGTTATTTAATAACCACTTTACGCGGGAAGTCTATGTCAAGGCTATTTTATGCCAAATCCACTGCTTTACGCTCAGAGTATATTGGGCTATTTTTACGCCCTATTCTCCTCCACCAGTTTGGAACGTGGTTTGCTTACGTGGCTTTCATGCCACTCTTTTCGAAGAACGTGTGTACATGCATCCTATCTTTACTGAAGTGATGGGACATACGTCAACATATGCAGAGGATGGCTTCGATCATGGGTGGCAGTTGTTAGCGTAAAGATGGAACTTTTGCTGAGTTTTTACGCACAAGAGCCCAAGTCTATAAATAGACTTATTTTTCTTATAACAAGGGCGGACAGAAAGACAGAGAGACAGGAGAGAATACAGAGATCAGAACTTTGAGATTTTGATTCTCCAGAGCATTCTTCTTCAACTTTTCTTTCAGAACAGAGTGAAGCAAAGCAGGAAAGCATTCGTCCTCGCCATCAGTGCCCAAGTGCGTCGATACCTTTCTGGTGACTTAGTTCTTCCAAGTTGTTCTACTTCAAGCAGTGATCTTCATCATCATCATATGGTCCAAGGAACAAAGTGATCATTTACAGATCAGACTTCCATAGCAATACTTCCCAGAATCAAATTTGTACTTCTTGTACTTTTTCTCGTTTTATTTTCAAAATCCAACTTTTGTTTGGCAATTTTGTTAAGTGAAACAACCTCAGCTTCCGCTGCTGAGTCTGGGGTAGGGCTCGACAATGATACAGCCGACCTTCCCTCATCATGACAAGGAGGGGAATCAACCCTCTCCTCTGTTCCAATCACATCTGTTGCCCCCGCAACAGACTCTTGCAACTCTGGAGCGACGTCATCCGAAGACGACGAACTCTACTCCACTTCATCATCACGAAGCCCCGTGTCCGCTAGACCCTCGACGTCCAAGGCCTCCACGGAAGCTGGCACCATCCCGGAGGTTGCTGCAACCTCCGCATCTCTTTCAACAAAGTCTGGAGATACTAAAACCTCCGCAGGAACAACATCTTCAGGATTCTCCTCTATTGGAGACATTACCATCGGAGGAATGCGCTCGTCAGAAGAGCTTGCCACCTCCTTCGGTTTACTGATACCCAGTTTCGAAACTCGGGTCTTCTTCTTCGATGATCCCTACAAGAAGAAAAGCACAAGTCACCAAAATGACAAGATGAGCCAAAATTATGGAGGACTCTTTACCTCAGCAAGAGCTGATTACACTGGCGTTACGGACGGCATTCCCGTAGCCTTTGGAGTCGTGGTCTTTCTCGGAATTTTTGGTACAGACGAACCAGCTTCTGCGTCGGCCCGTCTCTTCCCAACAGAGGGATCTCTCACTGGTGCTGCAGTGGCAGCTCGATATCCCGCCAATTTTGGTAGAAGATATGACCGAGCCGCTATCAACATATTTGTCGTGGCCTCCAGCTGAGTTCCAATGATGAAACTAGTCTCCCTATCATAACCAGGAGACACAGTATTCATGGCGCAATACAGCTTAGCTGCCGAATACAGGATCTGTGGCCGAGGGTTGCGAAAGGGTGTAGTAAACTGAACACCAGTGCACCCGACATTGTAATATTGCCAGCCCCGGGCTCCATCCAGCAAACTTCCGATAAACCCCAGACTGTTACTGGAATTTCGTAACATTCGCTGGGTATAGCCAAACTGGCGAGCGAACCGGCTGGGCAGATATGGCTCCAGATAACACCTATTTTGGTTCCGATAGACCAAGTGAGAAGTCCGAATACTTTGCAACCAACGAAAACCCTATTTCGACAGAGTAATCGCATCTTCACCTGAGTCGTCTAAATCTTGGTCAGCCTCAAAATCTTTAAAGATGGGGCCGACCTTGACAATCTTCCACCCCTGAAGGTAGGACAAAACTCTCCTGCAAACAGGGACGCCAGTGTGTAACCACTTCCTCTTGTAGAAGCGGCGAATAAAGGCATCACCTTCAACATAATCCTTCTCCGGACCTGGACTCATCACGTTCGGATGATGCATAATCAACCACCCCATGAGATAGTGGAATGGTAGTTCGGCCCGGGGGAAATTGTTGTTTCTACCTTTCCCATGGATCACATCATCAGCAAAGGTCCTCAAACCCCGCAACAGGTTACCCACAATCGCGGGGAGGGGAGCTAGAGGACGGCCAAAGACCAATTTCACGGCAGGCAAAATGAGGTTCCGGTGTACCCTCTCCACAGCACCAGATCCGCCCGCAAACACACAATCCCGGAGCCATATCATCAAGTATGCCGTTAACACCCGCCTTAGATGACATCCGGTGCGTACAGTGCCAGAAGCAGCTATACGCATTCTCGCCACTCTCATTTGAACGGGGGGCCCTCTCGTCTAGCCGGCTCATCTCGGAAGTTACTTCCGCGGGTTTCAGCCCTTGCAGAGTCGTAAATCGGATCTTCGAGGAATCCGCCAGATCCTGCTTGAAGACGTAATCCCTCCAAGCAGTAACATGAGGCTGAGTCCTGCCTCTGTTCTTCTATTGCATCAGATAATGATGGCTCGCCACCTCTTTGAAGACAGCCATCATCTCCGGGTCCTTATTTTCCAGAACAAGGATCTCTTCGTTCGACGGGAAATATTCCTCGTATGGTTCCGAGCCCCAAGGAAGCTTGGACACTTCGTACATCTCATGGAGAGCCAACACCAACTCTCCCACCGGAGTAAAGAAGGTGCCAGTCTGGGCATTGAACAATTCCAAGAGTGCAAGGAACATAGGCTTATTGAGATCCACGCCAGCCTGTGTGGCACGGATAGCGACCGTCAGCCCAATCTCCTTAAGCTCAACCTTGAACTTCGAAAGCACCCAAATGGTTAACTCGTCCCACTTCGGCATGTGGTGACACCAACCTTCAACCCTAAAGCCACCTTTCGGATACGTGACCCTCGATGTCAGCATCCGATTTGCAAAGGTTGAGGCACTGAAGGCAAAAGTGTCACTAGGGACTTCACTGTAGTGGCTCCCAGGACGCAAAGCTCGGCAACTAAATGAGGGACCGGCTCGCGAAGCGGCCAAGTTATCCCTCTGATTCGAGGTAGCATCAATTGAAAGAGTATCTCCCAATGCCCCTCCTTGAGAAGGAGTAAGTTCCCAGGGCATCCTTCTCTCGGAAGCTAAACGGTAGAAGGCCGTCAGCGGCAACTGGCGGTCAAGTTGTCGCATGTACAGAACCAGGCCTTTTGCAGAGAAAAACCAGTCTTCTTTGATCTTCAGTACCTTCGCCTCGGAAGAGATCAGTCGGTCACCAAACAAAAAGGCAGGTCTTAAGAAAGTCACATCCTCGGATTCAGATGATTTCAGCTTACCGCCCTCCATCATACTCTGGAGGAAAATAGGCGATTGATTCTGGATCTGCAGCATTCTCTCAGGAGGTTGATCCTGTAAGATAGCATCCTTCGCAGGGTTGATAACCGCCTCGTCAAAATCAACTCCCATTTGACAAAGAGAAGCATCCAGAAGGACTTCATTCAGCAAAGGGATTGTCATCAACACTGACACAACAAAAATGAAAGTCAGGCAAAAAAAGTTGTAAGAAGACAAAGTGTGTCAAGCAACCTGGCGCATCATCAGGGTAAAAACCCGTGTGCCTCAGCTTCGACGCATCATCAGGATAAAAACCCATGTGCGACATCAGTGAGGCTTCGGCGCATTACCAGGGTGTAAATCCATGCTCATCAGCGGTGAAGCTTCGGCGCATCACCAGGGTGTAAACCCATGTGCATCAGCGGTGAAGCTTCAGCGCATCTTCAGGGCCTAAACCCATGCGCGTCAGCAGTTAAACCTCGGTGCATAATAAAGACCTAAATCCGTGTACGTCGGCAAGATAAAATCTTGGCGCATCATCCGGACAGAAGTCCATGCGCGTCGGCAGCAGAAGAGTTAGGGCAATGATCCAAAGCTCGTCTGAGCAAATAAAATAGTGGAAGAGACGACACCTACCCGTCACTGTGGGTCGAACGTCGGCCGGAGTCACAATGGTGACAGGAGCATCCTCTTCGACAAACTCCGCCGGCTCTATTTCCTTGCCAGCACCGCCGCGAGGAGTCTTGGGAGCCATTCCTTGAGAGAAGAAAGCTAGGGTTTTTGTGAAGAAGAACTCTAAAAAGCAAAGGCAAGGAGAGGAAGAGCTCTCTCTCTCTCTCTCCATCTCACGCCTGTTTATAGGCATGGTCGCACGCGTGAACCGATGAAGTGTGACCTCAGCCGTCGCATCGGGTTCTGTGAAGAGATAATCGCAAATAAAACCAAAAAGATCATCATTTATCTTTCTTGGTTATCGAGGCATTATCATTTGCATTAACTGAGCGGAGCATGCGCCCCGTCACTGATGCGCGGAGTATCTATGCGCCCCAACCACCATGCTTCTTATTCAAAGTATTCCAAAATTTGTCCAAAAGTTTTAAAAACTTTGAAGGGGGTCTTGTAGAAGCATGGAATTTTAGAACCAGAAGTCCTATGCGCCAGACATTACATGCGCCAGAGCTCGGACAAAGTACTCCACACAGCAAAAACAACAAATATGGACATCGAAAGAGGACTTTTTATTACATATAAAAGTCTATTACATGTCTAGAAAAGATTGTACAAAGGAAAATTTTTACAAAAGAAAAGATCTTAAGTCTACAGTCAACAGCCATCATGCGCCCTCAAATAGGCGCAACGATCACCATGCGCCTCCAGTCAGGCGCATCCCACTATGCGCCCTCAACAAGGCACATCCTTTCAGCAGCTCAGTTATGTGCATCCTCAGTTATGTGCATCCCGTCGGCAGCTCAGATATGTACAACCCTTCAGCAGCCCAGTTATGTGCCACTCTTCCAGCCAGGCTCACCGCCGTCTAAATGCTTCGACTAATAAAGCATTTATTGAGCAGAACGAGGGTGGCAATCAACCCTCTAGCTAGAGGAAGAGCTCCCCAAACTGAGGAAGAGAAAAGCACCACAAGCCAACCTGTGGCCAGGGGAGGTTTCGAAAGATCCTTCAAAGGCGAAGGAAGACCGTAATCGAAACCGCGGCTAAAGGAGCAGCTTTCAACACAACCAGAGTGGACAACACCCACTTTGAAAGAAGAAAGAGCCCCCAAAGCCGCAGCACCGCCATTCCGATCTGCGGCTCTTCCTGCACAACGAAGACGAGGTCCGAGCATCCCGATCTTTGGATGCAACAGGCACCTTCCGCCTACCTCGAAAGCCCTTGACTCCGACTTTTGGATGTAACAGTTGTCACGCCCCGACTCGCCGAATCGGTCGCCATCGCCTTGAATCGATATAAATCGATCCCCACGGGTCGAGATATGATGCCGTGCAAGTCTTTAATAGACTTGCACAAGGCAAGGATGTGCAATTGGAAATTCCTTTTTACTTGACGCGTTGAAATTAAACAGTGCAGAGAGTTGAAGATATAGCATAGGAAGAAATTTAGCTTTTCATTCATAAGCTTGCAAAGTATGTGCAAGGTCATTTTTATATTACATATGCCGTTGCGGCTACATCTTTGAAACACAAAAGAAAAACTCACGACAAGCTTGCCCTGAAATAATCCTCGTCGTTCCATACATTCACGCCCCTTTATACATTTTGAACAAAGCCTTCAATCTGAGTTGGGCTTCAAAATACTTCAAAATAGGAGAGCTTCGTGCCGCCTCCCGTTCTTCAGCTTCAGGTCTAGTCTCAAGCTCCCGCAGCGCTCTCGTTACCTGGGAAGTTGGGGGTTAGCACACTTGCTAGTGGATGGGACGAACCCACTCGTCTAAACCGACACTGCTTATTAAGGATTCTAGCATACGAAGTGATCTTTCTATTTAGAACTATATGAATTGCAGTTCATATCGAAGGCACATTTTAAACGATAACACATAACCAATTTAAAGGCATTCTTACCACGGCCGTGCTCCTTTCCTGCACAAAATATACATGATACTTACCACCTGCACAAGACAATAGATGAGCATGCAGTCTATCCTATATGCGGTCATTGGTGATATCGACACCATGAAGGACGATTACGTAGCCTTGCGACGTGCCCTCCAGTCCAGGTAGCGAGCCTAACTGGAGGTCTCGCAATGCCTCGCGCCGAAGCACGATTTCCATAATTTTCTCCTAGGCCGATTCAGTCCCAGGGCCCCGGGTACCGTCTCGAGGAAAGCTCACCTTGTGCACAAGTCGTCCTTGACCATGCGAATGTATGAACTGTTTTAATATGTATGAAGTAAATTGCATAGCGTAACCATTATCAAATCGTATAATCATCCCTACTCGTGCAAGGGTCCTTTCCTCCGAAACCGTACGTTCTGATTTAGCATCCCGTAGGCACCAAATTCTCCGAGGCATGATGTACCGCCACCAAGGTTTTCATCATTGTGTTTTGCATGACATAAAATATATTCTATCTCTTTCTTAGAACTTTATCTTTTCCCTACTTAGTGTGAACTTATAAATTCGGAGTTAACTTCTCTAGGTTGATATATTATCCCGAGCTCTTGATCTTAGTGGCAAGCATACATTCCGTCAGCATCATCGATTTGAACGTTGAACTTTAAGAATTTAGTTGGCAGGAAGGAGTAGAAAAGAAGGGGCCGAAGAACCACCCACCTAAGAAGATTGCGCCGAGAGTAGGAGAACGCTTCACGACGGTCAAGCGTCAGTTACACGAACTCCTGCAATGGCACGAGCATCGAATTAGAACCCTTCCTTCAATCCTTCCTTCGAAATTCCTAAGACGCATTCAGAAATCGACGCGAAATCATACTATCAAATCCACGCAACAATTCATTCAGAAAGCCAAGAAAACCAATAAAACCAACGGCAGACGGGTTGCATCGCTCTCTTTAGAGTTCCTTCGCCAAGACGCCGCCTACCGCATCTAGGACTTATTCCAACAGTAGTCGATCCATTAGTTGGAACGGTACTCATATCACTCGTCCAAATCGATTTTATTGATGCCATGGTTTTTGTATACCAAACTCGTCGCCGAGTCAGACTAGCCATCTATGTTCCCGACCATGTCTAACTTGGCACGAGCCTATTACATAGTGCTTCACCCCAACGGGAGCGGGGCACTACATAATATACCACTAAGAAAAAGTTTTGTCCCGAAACTTAAGAACAAGGGTCTGACCTTCGTCGGCGAAAAGTGAAGGGTACTTCTCCTTCATCTCCTCCTCTAGTTCCCACGTCGACTCCTCGACAGAATGGTTGCGCCAGAGTACGCGAACCAAGGACATCGATCGGCTCCGCAGGATCTTTTCTTTACGGTCCAAAATTTGTACGGGCTCCTCCGAGTATGATAGATCGGCGCGTAGCTCCAACTGATCGAAACTAACCACATGACTTGGGTCATGCACGTACTTCCGAAGTTGGGAGACATAGAAGACGTCGTGCACTTCAGCCAGGGCAGGAGATAGCACGATCCGGTAAGCAACGGTCGCCACTCTTTCGAGGATCTCGAAGGGCCTTACGAATCTCGGACTCAGCTTGCCTTTTACCCCGAATCGCATGACGCCCCGCATCGGCGTCACCTTCAGAAACACATGGTCCCCAACCAAGAACTCTAACGGTCGTCGACGAGTATCTGCATAACTCTTTTGTCGACTCTGAGCAATACGGAGCCTATCTCGAATCATGCGGACCTTCTCGACGGCTTGTTCGACTAGTTCTGGCCCGAGCACCTGTCGCTCCCCGACTTTATCCCAGCAAATCGGAGATCGGCACTTCCTCCCGTAAAGCGCCTCGTAGGGAGCCATTTGGATGCTCGATTGATAACTGTTGTTGTATGCGAATTCCGCGAGCGGCAAGTGCGTGTCCCAACTAGTCTTCAAATCTATCGCGCACAGACGTAGCATATCCTCCAGGATCTGATTCACTCTTTCTGTCTGGCCATCGGTTTCCAGGTGGTATGCGGAGCTAAGGTTCAACTTAGTACCCAGCGCCGCCTGTAGACTCGTCCAGAAATGTGACAAGAATCGCTCGTCTCTGTCCGAAATAATTATGGCAGGTACCCCGTATAGTCTGACGATCTCGTCGAGATAAATCTGAGCTAACCGATCGATGCTCCATGATGCTTTAATAGCGATGAAATAAGCAGATTTGGTCAAACGATCGACAATGACCCAAATCGTATCATTCTCCCGCGACGTCTTCGGAAGGCCCATGATGAAATCCATAGAGATGTCGTTCCACTTCCATACTGGAATGTCGAGGTTCTGTAGCTTCCTGTCTGTTCTTTGATGCTCGGCCTTCACCTGTTGACAAGCCATGCACTGTGACACAAACGTTGCTACGTCTTTCTTCATGCTGTGCCACCAAAAGGTCATGCACAGGTCCTTATACATTTTGGTGCTCCCGGGGTGCAACGAGTACTTCGCATAATGGGCCTCCGTCAGAATTTCCTTTTTAAGTTCAGCATGGTCCGGCACGCATATCCTCCCCTTCATCCGCGTCATTCCGCCCTCGTCCACCGCAAAGTCGATCGCCTTTTCCGTCGAAATCCGCTCGCGCATCTTCTTCAGGAATGGGTCGTCCACCTGTGCGGTCTTTATTTTGTTGTGCAAGCTCGACTCAAGGTGCAATTGGGCCAATCGTGCTCCACGGTAACGGATTCGGAGTTTGATACCCATCTCTGCCAAGTCTCGCTGTATGTTACGGTTGATAGATAAGCACCCTGCAAACATTCTACTCAGAGCGTCCGCTACGACGTTACCCTTACCCGACGTATACTCGATAGTCAAATCATAGTCTTTAATGAGTTCGAGCCAACGCCGCTGCCGTAAGTTCAGGTCCCGTTGAGTGAAGATGTACTTGAGGCTCTTATGGTCCGTATAGATTCTGCAAGCTACACCATAAAGATAGTGCAGCCATAGCTTCAACGCGAACACAATGGCCGCTAACTCCAGATCATGCGTAGGATAATTCTTCTCGTGTTGCTTCAATTGTCTCAAAGTAAACAAAATTACCTTATCCTTTTGCATAAGTACGCATCCTAAACCCGTCCGCGATGCATCGCTAAATATTTGAAACCCTTCCGGCCCGTCTGGAAGTGCAAAGATCGGCGCGGAGATGAGCTGTTTCTTCAACTCTTGGAAGCTCAATTCGCAGGCGTCGCTCCACTCGAACGCGACTCCCTTCTGGGTGAGGCGAGTCAGAGGCGACACAATTTTGGCACAATCTTTCACGAATCTACGGTAGTAGCCCGCCAAGCCGAGGAAACTTCAGATGTCGCATGCTGAGGTAGGCCGCTTCCATTCGACTATTGCTTCGATCTTCTTTGGGTCCACCGTGACGCCTTCAGCTGAGACAACGTGCCCAAGGAACGTCACGCTGTTCATCCAGAACTCGTACTTGCTTAGCTTGGCATAGAGTTGGTGTTCACGCAGAGTCTGTAACACCGTCTTCAAGTGTTCCACGTGATCGTCCTTGCTCTTCGAATATATAAGGATGTCATCGATGAATACGACGACAAATTTGTCTATGAATGGTCGGAACACCCGGTTTATTAGATCCATGAACGCGGCAGGAGCGTTGGTCAAGCCGAAGGGCATGACCAGAAATTCGTAGTGACCATATCGAGTTCGGAAGGCGGACTTCGGCACATCCTCGGACTTGATCTTCAATTGATGATAGCCTGAGCGAAGATCAATCTTGAAAAATACCGTCGCCCCTTGCAGCTGGTCAAACAAATCGTCTATCCTCGGTAAAGGGTACTTGTTTCGTACCGTAGCTTTGTTGAGTTCCCGATAATCGATGCACAGCCGCATCGATCCATCCTTCTTCCTCACAAACAACACTGGGGCACCCCACGGGGAGACACTAGGGTGAATATATCCACGATCTAGTAACTCTTGTAGTTGTGCTTTCAGTTCCTTCAGCTCTGTCGGCGCCATTCGATAAGGTGCTTTGGATATCGGTCGGGTGTCCGGGAAGTTGTCGATGCTGAATTCTATCTCTCGGTCCGGCGGCATCCCTGGCAACTCGTCTGGGAACACATCAGAAAATTCTGCCACGACTCCAGTCTGGGCCGTGCTTGCAATCTCCGTTCTTGTGTCTCGAACTGATGCTAGGTATCCGCTGCACCCAGAATGCAACATACGCCTTGCCGAAATTGCCGATATCATCATTGCCGACTTTGATGCTGCTCCGTACGAATAGGAGAACTCAGTTTTGTCGGGAAGGCGGAACACAACTCTCTTCTCCGCGCACTCGATCGTTGCATGGCATGCGTCCAACCAATCCATGCCGAGGATTATATCGTACTCTTTGACGTCGAGGACGATAACTTCCAAGGATAGATTCCTCCCTCCGATGCATATGTAACCATCCCTACAAATTTGAGTGGCAGACATATCTACTCCCGATGGAGTGCTAACGCTAAGATTCATATCTAAAAGTTGCATAGGTAGTTGATTCTCTTTTACAAAGTCGGCAGATATAAAACTATGCGTAGCACCCGAATCGAATAATACTTTAGCAGACATATTTTTATAGAGTAGTATACCTGTCACGACAGTGTCGAACGCATAGGCTTCGTCCCGAGTCAGTGCGTAGACTCGGCCTTCCGCCCCTTGGCAATTTTGTGGGTTCACGGGCACCGCGTTTGCGCCATGGGCGGAAGGCGCCCTGTTCTGGTTCTGGACGTCCCTTGGTAGATGTTGGTTCGCCCTTCCCATGCGGCAATCTACTGCCTTGTGACCTAGCTGGCCACACTTGAAGCATCCCCCTCGACAATCGACCGCCAGATGTCCCATCTTGCCGCAGCGATGGTACCGTACGCCTGGGTGAGGCCCCCGATACTCGGATGTGTTCTGGCGCTTTGGCGCACCAGATCCTCCTGCGTCGTGAGGACGCTTGTTGAAGTTGTTGCGGATGCTTGATCCGCCCTTCTGCGACGCTCGACCGAAGATCCGCTCACTGTCAAGGGCGGCGTTATATGATTCCCTGTACGTCTGACATCTCTGGTTCATGACGTCCCGATGCAAATCCTCATTCAGGCCTTGCTGGAAGCGCTCGCACCACGCCTCCGTGTTCGGCAGAAAGGCCCTGTCAAACTTCGCAAGCTTCGCGAACTTCGTATCGTAGTCTTCAACGGACAAGTTTTCTAGCTTCAAGGATATGAATTCCTCTTTCTTTTGTCGACGAAGGGCACGAGGGATGTATTGCTCGAGGAAGGCCAGTTTGAACGTCTCCCACGAGATCTTGGCATTGGGGTTGGCCTCTTTGAGTTCCTGTTTCTTCGCCTCCCACTAGTCGTAGGCCCTCAAGTTGAGCTGCAACGTTGCGCACCCGACTTTCTTGGACCCCTTGATGTTGAGGAGAGTGAACAGACTCTCAATCTTCACTAGCCACCACATGACTTCGTCAGGCTCTGCTCGACCGTTGAATTCAGGCGAGTTCATTTTCTTGAACTTGGTCATCTTGAGCAGGAAGGAGGAAGACACATGTTTTGTCTTTACGGGTTGCACTTCTTCCTCGGACATGACGGTCGTCGAGTTCTGTTGCATCGCTATGGTGCTCACGATCCGGGTCAGGGCCTCCATTTGCTTTTGTTGGGCACTGACTTGGGCCTGGATCTGTTCCTGCAGCTGTCGTTACTGCGTCTCTGACTGGCGTTGTTGGAGTTCCATGAGGCATAGTAGTCGCTCCATGGCAGATTCGCTAGGCGTTGCGCCTTCAGTGCTATCCGTGCTAATCAATGTGGCATTGACAGCAGGGACACCCAGTCCTTCCGGCATACCTACAAAATTGAGCAAACCCGTTAGTATTCTCAAAATATCTACGGGCTTATATGTATGGAACGATTATTTCAGGCCGCATATATCGAAAAGCATATTTTTTGAAAAATTGCAACGGCATCATCTAAAAGAAAGTATTTTGAAAGGTCCGAGGTGTGAACCGAGCTCTGATACCAATTTGTCACGCCCCGACTCGTCGAATCGGTCGCCATCACCTTGACTCGATATAAATCGATCCCCACGGGTCGGGACGTGATGCCGTGCAAGTCTTTAATAGACTTGCACAAGGCAAGGATGTGCAATTGGAAATTCCTTTTTACTTGACGCGTTGAAATTAAACAGTACAGAGAGTTGAAGATATAGCATAGGAAGAAATTTAGCTTTTCATTCATAAGCTTGCAAAGTATGTGCAAGGTCATTTTTATATTACATATGCCGTTACGGCTACATCTTTGAAACACAAAAGAAAAACTCTCGACAAGCTTGCCCTGAAATAATCCTCGTCGTTCCATACATTCACGCCCCTTTATACATTTTGAACAAAGCCTTCGATCTGAGTTAGGCTTCAAAATACTTCAAAATAGGAGAGCTTCGTGCCGCCTCCTGTTCTTCAGCTTCAGGTCTAGTCTCAAGCTCCCGTAGCACTCTCATTACCTGGGAAGTTGGGGGTTAGCACACTTGCTAGTGGATGGGACGAACCCACTCGTCTAAACCGACACTGCTTATTAAGGATTCTAGCATACGAAGTGATCTTTCTATTTAGAACTATATGAATTGCAGTTCATATCGAAGGCACATTTTAAACGATAATACATAACCAATTTAAAGGCATTCTTACCACGGCCGTGCTCCTTTCCTGCACAAAATATACATGATACTTACCACCTGCACAAGACAATAGGTGAGCATGCAGTCTATCCTATATGCGGTCATTGGTGATATCGACACCATGAAGGACGATTACGTAGCCTTGCGACGCGCCCTCCAGTCCAGGTAGCGAGCCTAACTGGAGGTCTCGCAATGCCTCGCGCCGAAGCACGATTTCCATAATTTCCTCCTAGGCCGATTCGGTCCTAGGGCCCCGGGTACCGTCTCGAGGAAAGCTCACCTTGTACACAAGTCGTCCTTGACCATGCGAATGTATGAACAGTTTTAATATGTATGAAGTAAATTACATAGCGTAACCATTATCAAATCGCATAATCATCCCTACTCGTGCAAGGGTCATTTCCCCCGAAACCGTACGTTCTGATTTAGCATCCCGTAGGCACCAAATTCTCCGAGGCATGATGTACCGCCACCAAGGTTTTCATCGTTGTGTTTTGCATGACATGAAATATATTCTATCTCTTTCTTAGAACTTTATCTTTTCCCTACTTAGGGTGAACTTATAAATTCGGAGTTAACTTCTTTAGGTTGATATATTATCTCGTGCTCTTGATCTTAGTGGCAAGCATACATCCCGTTAGCATCATCGATTTGAACGTTGAACTTTAAGAATTTAGTTGGCGGGAAGGAGTAGAAAAGAAGGGGCCGAAGAACCACCCACCTAAGAAGATTGTGCCGAGAGTAGGAGAACGCTTCACGACGGTCAAGCGTCAGTTACACGAACTCCTGCAATGGCACGAGCATCGAATTAGAACCCTTCCTTCAATCCTTCCTTCGAAATTCCCAAAGACGCATTCAGAAATCGACGCGAAAGCACACTATCAAATCCACGCAATAATTCGTTCAGAAAGCCAAGAAAACCAATAAAACCAACGGCAGACGGGTTGCGTCGCTCTCTTTAGAGTTCCTTCGCCAAGACGCCGCCTACCGCATCTAGGACTTATTCCAACAGTAGTCGATCCATTAGTTGGAACGGTACTCATATCACTCGTCCAAATCGATTTTATTGATGCCATGGTTTTTGTATACCAAACTCGTCGTCGAGTCAGACTAGCTATCTATGTTCTCGACCATGTCTAACTTGGCACGAGCCTATTACATAGTGCTTCGCCCCAACGGGAGCGGAGCACTACAACAGTCACCTTCGAGTGCATCAATGAAGGCATTGCGTCGCATCTTCACCCTCGGGAGCATCTCATCGACAGAATACATCCGAGTAAACAAATTCATGTCGGAAGAACGTGAGAGAACGAGAAGCAAACTCTCTTCATGCCACTATTTATAGGCCGGGCAAATCAAACCCATGCGCCAAGTGGATGGCTCTCCGAATTCCGTGCAATGAATTTGCATTAAATGGATGAACCGGACGCTTCGAATTCAGCCAAGTCAAAACGGCTATTTAAAGCACTCGAAGATCATAACAGTCGCACCATTAAGGACGTGTCATGAAACGGATGCGCCGGCCAGACCGCGCATCACACAGACGCGCCCTTCAACATCAAACGCATCACACAGACGCGCCCTTCAGCACCAAGCACATCACGGGGGATGCGCCCCTATGCGTCCCCATACGCCTAGTGGGACGCCAACCGATGTGCCCACTCAGCTGTCCATCGAATGTCAAAAACATTAAATGCTGAACTGACAGAGTTGGCAGCATGCTTCCCGAAGACTGAACACTTGACAGCTTTTTTAGAAGACGAAGCATCGCCGACGTCAGCATCATCATTACTTTCCTCCGGCGGTTACAAGCCATGTGGCCGCCCAACCACTTGCATGCGCCTCCGTGGCCATGCGCCCAAAGCTCTGCATGCGCCTCAAAAGCCATGCGACTCAGACTTTTCACTGATCCCTAAAGACAGAAGGAAAGTCACCATTAAAAGCTCTGCATGTGCCTCAAAAGCCATGCGCCCCAGACTTCTCTCTGATCCCGAAAGACAGGAGTTAAGTCACTTCTGAAGCCTCGCATGCACCTCAAAAGCCAGTGCCCCGAATGGTTCGTGACTCCCAAAGATTACGAGCCAAAGTCTTCTCATACGCCCAATCCCAGGCGTATTCTACCAGATCATTCCCCATCAAATTCGAGATCTCTGAGCCGTGGGTCGATGACACGTGTCCTTTGACTCAACTCATCCAAGATCTCAGCAACAGAAAGATCTTCTCCTCTGCTACGTGCCGGCCCATAACAGAAGTATGAAGAATTCAACCCCTCGATCAGGGCGCAGCGTCCATACGCCTCCATCAGCAATCACCACGTGGCGTCCCCGCGTACAGACACATCCTACATATGTGCACATGAGCAGCCAGCCTACAAAACTATAAATAGAGGGATCATTTCCTTCTTCCGGACCTACCTACACACACATACGAACAGACGAACATTCGTAGATAGACAGAGACATCACACCACCAGAGAGGCAAATACAGACACCCAACGTCTTCCTCCTCTCAGCAAGCTCCAGCACCCAAAGCAATCCAGACCTTCAGAGAACCGATAACCGTCGTCAGATCATCAACGGAGTCAACGCATTATTACTCACTCCATCGGCACAAGGGACCCAGATAAACAAAAGTGTACTCCTAGGACTACATCTAAGTCCTATATTGTAACACTGTTCTGTTTGTATTGAAATTTGCAATAAAAGAATTTTAATGGCAAATATGGCACATAATGAAATATACTTTCGTATAAGTGTAAAGGCGATAGATGTACATACGCACAAATACAGCTTTGAGATAAAGGCCTACGGCACAGTAACATATAAAATGAAACTTTGCTCGGTACTGTAGAGGTGGCATGATCACGTACTCAACTATCAGTTTCCCCATAACCCAGATTCTAATCATGTGAGAGATATAAAACTGTTCTAAACATGGTAGGGATAAGAAAGTAATACAACATGTGAATATTTAACTTGCTACCCCAAGGATCAGCATTTAACATGGTTGGATTCGCAGTTCAATGTTGTGACAGTACGTAAAGTTTGTAGAAAGTACTTACCTCTAGCAAAGCAAAGCAGCGATAAAATGCTATAGATGCCTGGTAATTCGTCACTGTAGAAATAAATACATAAATTTAGTTTTTATACTAAGTTAAACACTACAACACTAGTGGTGCAACACGATTTTCCGATTGGACACCTAGCCAAATAGTGACTTTAGCATAGGAGACCAATGTGGGGTGACACAATACTCAAACTAACTTTCTAGGGTCTTTACACTAGTGTGGGGTGAGGTTCAATACGGCTATAACTCAAAATAACACACAAAGTTGCAAGTCGTAATTATGCCATAATTAAATCAAACTGTACACTATGATCTAACAATTTTTGAGATAGACAAAAAGCTCCATTTTACATAAAATAAAGCACCAAAATGATCCTTGTTAATTATAGAAATTTATACTAATTTTTCTGGAATTTATAAACCCTCATAAATATTTATTAAAAATCAGCAAACATAAATATACTAAAAATAAGTTCTGTTTTCCTATTTTTATAAAATACCAATATTACTTAATAAATTCTGAAAAAATTATAATAAATTGTCTAAATTAACAAAGTATTCAAATATAATTGTTTCCAGATTTTTACAGCCCTTGAAATATATATAAAAATTCAAAAACAACAAGCAACAGTTTCTAGAAAATAATTAATTAATTATTTACTATTTTTGTCCATGTATTCTAATTGAACCGAAGTCCAGATACAAGACCCAGAGCCATGAATCAAGTCCAATATGACTTGTACAGACTCTGAATGTATTAGCCATAATCGGGCCCAAAAATCCATGCTAGGTTTGGACAACAATTGGCCATAGCAATAAAATACAGGAATTTAAATAATAATAATATATTTTTAAAGTGGTAAAAATATACAAGTCACAAAATATATAATAAAATAATCTTGTGAAATTTTACATAACAATATTTTGTTTAAGGTAGAATTTCAAATACATATATAAATGTATAACTACAATATTTATATATATACATACAAATATATAGATATTCATATATATATATATATATATATATATATATATATATATATATATATATATATATATATATATATAATGGATATATATATATACATATAATAAATATGCATATATATATATATATATATATATATATATATATATATATATATATATATATATATATATATATATATATATATATATATATATATATATATAATGGATATATATATACATATAATAAATATGCATATATATATATATATATATATATATATATATATATATATATATATATATATATATATATATATATATATATATATATATATATATATAGTAGAAATACTAAATATAAAATATATATATATATATATATATACATATACAAATACTGTATATATATATATAAAACGGTATATATATATATATATATATATATATATATATATATATATATATATATATATATATATATATATATAAATAAAATATATAAAATATATAAAATACTAATTATAAATTATCTACATATATACCATTACTGTATATATATACATATAACAGTATATATACATATAAAATATATATATACAGAAATACATATACATATATACATATATATACATATATACATATAATAAATAACTAATTAAAAACAAAACAAAATAAAAATATAACAAACACAGCAAGGGGGTTCGAACTCGGCCCAGTGGATCGGGTTCTCGAGCTCAGTCGGGCTGGCCAGGGGGTCAGCCCGCTCTGTGTGTTAAGGGTAGGATTTGGTTTAGATTTATTTAGGTTTTAGTTTAGCGGGTTTTAAACCCGATAAACAAATCCGAACCCGTTTATTTAATTCGAATTTGATTTCGTATCCTCGTGTCCTGACAGTTAGGGACACGAGTCTTGTATCAGTGCCATGCACGACACGCACGAGTCCTAAAATGCGTGTCCGAGCACAGGGTTGGGGTTCTCGTGTCCTGGCGAACCACGTGTGTGAGTTCGAGACACGTACGACACAGTTCGAGTTTGCTACTCACGTGTCCGGCGAGCTGGAGGGGTTCGAGCGTGCTGGCGGCGGCTAGGGGCGTTGTGGCGGTGGCGCTTGGGTGGCGCTGGGTCCAGCTCGGCGTGGCGCGTCGACTGGTGGCGGTTAGGGGGCGGTGGCTACTGCGGTGGAGGCTGAGCGGGGGATGGTCAGAGCTAGGGTTCAGGCGAAGTTAAATGGGGAAGAAGGGGGCGGAGTTTGGCCGAGATGGGTCGTGGTGGTGGTGGTGGGTTGATGGAAGTGAGGGGGGTCTTTTATAGGGGAGCTAAGGTGGTGGGGGCGTCGGATTAGGGTTAGGGTTTCGATTAGGGTCGCCGAAGAATTAGGGGAAGGCGGTGATCGGGTTGGGGAGAGAGGGAAGTTTACACTTAGGTCCCTAGAAGTTTAGGAAATTAGGGTTAGGTCCCTCCCTAGGATAAGTTTGCAAATAAAATTTACAAACCGATATTAAAACAATTCAAGTATTTGCAAAAACTAATTAAAACATTTGAATTAATTACAAACTACTATTAAAACAATTTAAATATTTACAAAATGCTATTAAAACAATTTAGTTAATTACAAAATGATATAATCTAACTTAAAAACTATTTTAAAAATTATTAAAAATTCTAGAAAAATTCCTAAAATCATAATAAATTATTTTAAATCTAAACATGTCATTAGCAACTAATTAATACTAATTTAATCAATTTTGAAAAACAGGGGCTGACAGGTATTCTATGAGCCGAGGTGGATTCATACTTAGGGTACCAGTACTAAGGTACGACATCTAAGGGTATGATCATGTGACCACGACATATGATTCTACGACCAACATAGGGTTAAACTAAGCAACTTAATTTGATAGAAGCATTGGGAGAGAACGGAATTCTGAGATTGTGTAATACTAGCCACCTCCTAGATATCAGTCATAGCGTGCAGGCTGGCCGCCACGGACATAGTTTAACATCTTCAATTAGTGGATGGTGATATCCGACTACTATGTGTTATATGTTCCACATGGTGTCCTTGCGAGGGACCAATGTGTATTCTACGTGCTAAGCATTATTATTGGATTGGCTAGCCCTGCTGGGACCGACAAGATCTGAGGATGTATATATATATATATATATATATATATATATATATATATATATATATATATATATATATATATATATAGAGACACACACACACACATTACTGAGATAACCCAGGTAAATCATAGAAAGCCGTAGGGATGATTGGCCGCTTGTAATCTGACTTGTTTGTGATATATTTTCTTCTGATTCGTAGTCGAGAAACATGGACTGTCGTGGTGCATGGTCCAACCCATGTCCTTGTTTGATTATTGGATTGAGCTATTATGCTACGACAGGCTATTGATCGGAGTTGTGATGCAGAAGCCATCAGCGTAACCATGGTTATAGGATGTATCATATATCGGCGTTGTTCGGTTCCCTTTGCCCTTGTTTGGTTGTAAAGGTATCACATTGTCTCGCTAGTGTGGTAAAGCCTACAATCTTCAGCCATAACTTATTTATTGCTTGGGTTTTGTCTTATTCATATGTGCTCTCTTGTGGTACTTGCTATTCGGGACTGACCCCGCTGATTTTATTTGGATAGATCTCGTAGCAGCATCTGAGGATCCAGTTTTCCTTCCTGACGATGGTGTATACTAGAAGTATGGCTGTCGGAGGACTCGAGTGGGTTTCTTCTTCACCACTATGATATCTTCAGTTTTGTACTTTGGCGTCTAGCCACCGGCACCTATTTAGTCGACTGTTCTGGATATCTAGTTTCCTTTACATAATTGTAATTAATCAGACTGCAGCTGACTATGGTTATGTACTGTTGACTCTTTGCGCTAGCTGATTTTTTTGTAAGGCTAGCCTTATGATCATTTTGATGAAGCGTTGGAAACGTCTTACTGCTTTATCTTATATGCTCATTAATTGTTGATTCTTGATTGAATGATTGAGACAGATGTTCTGCGTGACCCTGTGAGACTTGATTGTAGCATGCGCCCCCAAGTCTAGTGACAGTCGTGATCGCCGTATGACGTCTTCGTACCTTATACATGATAGCTGGTCATGTCCGTCTCTATATTTCGGTACTGGGGCATGACAAACTGGTACCAAATTTATGATTTCATGTCTGTCTCCGTATCTCCATAGCCTAGTGTCCACTGAGGTTGTGCGGGTTGAGGTCCTTGTACCCTTTAGGTTGTGGCGGGTTCAAGCCCTTGTACCCCTGAGGCTAAGGTACGAGTTGACTGATATTGCGATTGTTGTGATGGTTGTTCATGTCTTTATAGCAGCAAAAAAGTAGACGCTTCGCCGAATATAACACAAGATTATTTGTACATACTAGAAGAGAGAGAAAATTGTGGTAAATTTGGACGAATTAAGTCCTATTTATTGGTTGTACTAAATGACTATCAATATCCTTATAATATAGTTGTTATAGGAGTATTTTCAGAAAAATAATCAAAATGCCCCTTACTAACTTTTAAAAAGGCTAGAATTTGAAATTATTTTAGTAAAAATATCCCCCCCATTAATAAAATGATTGTTGGGATAATTTTTTTACCAAAATATTCCTCCCAAAGTTTATATAACGGTAATAAGTATTTTGGTAAAATATTCCCAAAACAATTAAATATGTGGGCCATAGAGGTTTACGAGTTGACCCGTGCCTGGGACCGGGCTAGGCCGGGTTGATCGAGTTAGGGAGCAGAACTCGGTTCGGACCAGAGTTTGAACTGGGACGTGTCCTTCTTGTCGACGCCATAAAGCTAGCCTGAACCTGGGGTACTTATGGGCCGGACTGGGTTGCCCCTTGATTGAACCCGAGTTGTTCCAGGTCGGATTTGACTGTTCGCCCTGGCCTAATAGACACCTTGACCCCAGGATCCCATAATGAATTTTATATTAGAGGATAAAAATTTGGAGACTTTAGGAACAATAACTTGGTACATACATATTTGTTCATGGTATGCCAATGTAAGCATTAAGTTTTTCACGTTCATGCTATTTTTTTCCAAACAAAAACTATGACTTTCTACCAACTTTTATTGGTTCCAAAAAAACATACACCCATGTACATGAGGGAGAACCATTTATCCACTTATGTACAAGTACAAGATTGAGATTTCTTAATGTCAATATATATTAATAATTTTGTTGGGCCTCTTTGGCAAATATGAAGTTAAAGAAACTTATAAAAGCGTAGAAAAGTATAACTAAATTTCATATTTAGTTGTTTGGTGATTCAGAGTGGAAATCCAATCTATTGTGTAGGCAAAGTGTGATGCCTTGAACCAAAACCCAATTGGATGAGATCACGAGGGCCCTTCCTTAGTTGAGTGAGGATGTTTGGACTATGACTTTTGTTTCCTAAAGAAATAATTGAAAAGTAGATTAAAGAAGTTGTGGGACAACCATTAAAGTGGAAAGTGCTAGCAATTTTAGTTTTCATCCAAATAAATAAAATTTTATAAAAAACAACAAGTACTTCTTCTTCTTCTTCTTTTTTACTTTTTTTTATTGTTTCCATATCGTAATTAGCAAAAACTTTTTTATTTTATATTTATACCAAACAAACAACATAACTAACTTAGAAAATAATAGAAACTAAGTGACTGTTGGAATGTCCGCAAATAAAAATACATATTTTTTTTTTTTCATTTTAAGGGATCAATTTTAGCCATATTGCGGATATGGAGAGCAATTTGGAGAAATTAAAATGGGAGGATAGAATGCCAAATGAAAGGGTATTTTAGGTCTGAAATGCAAAGTCAGATGACGTGCACTGACGTGCTATCATCCAAATAGTGGGACGCCAACTAAGATGACATTCTCCCTAGGGAGAATGCCAATAGTAGTGGTGTTTCCTAGCCATATATGCAACGCCAAGTCTTGTGGCGTTTTATATAGTAACTAGTCATAACCCGTG
Organism: Iris pallida; assembly: GCA_029216955.1. Lineage (NCBI taxonomy): Eukaryota > Viridiplantae > Streptophyta > Magnoliopsida > Asparagales > Iridaceae > Iris > Iris pallida. Next base: position 7,974,271 of record JANAVB010027397.1, read on the forward strand.
CCCATAGAGCATGGTTCATTTAAGGTATTCCCCCTCAAAATCTTGGACCCCCAATTTTAAACGAACAATAATAATTATGAGGCCCCCATCAAAATATTAAATCCCAACCACTGCTGGATGTGAATTTTCTTTGGATTCCCAATAAAACCCCACTCTCAATAATACTCATCCGCAACCATTATGAGTGCAAACCCCACTCTTTGGATTCCACAAAAAACCCCACTCTCAATAATGCTCATTCCCCATAAAACTCCACTCTCAATAATGCTCATCCACAACCATTATGAGTGCAAACCCCACTCTTTGGATTTCCCATAAAACCCCACAACCGTTGATTCACCAAGATTAAATCCCAACCACTCTTTATCTTGGCACAGTCAGTCCTAGAATTCAAAAACCTTTGTGTTTTGTATAAGAGATATGTATTATGCATGCTTTATCACAGACCAATCTTGTCACAAAGTTTCTAGGGCTCTATTCCATATATATAGTTTAGTATTAAGTGGAGGTCTACTCACAGTTCAAGTCTCAAATACACGGGGGAATAGAGAACGCCATAAGACTTGACGTTGCACCACATGGCTCAAAACATATATAGCCCGCCAAAGTCACCCAGCCAGCATTTGGCCCGGGAGCCATGGCCACTGCCACCCAGCTGCTCCCGTAGGGGATCGATCTCGCGACCTCACACCCCGGTGCCAACGGTCTTACCGTTACACTAACGCGCCATATATATATATATATATATATATATATATATATATATATATATATATATATATATATATATATATATATATATATATATATATATATATATATATATATATATATATGGAACAGGTATTTATTGTGTTACAGACTCCTAATCCGAAGGCCTACAAACTCGGTCCGAAGATCCGCATCCATACTTGTATCTCATCGCATCAGGCTCGACCCGAAGGCCCGCGCATTAGCACTTCTATCTCACCGCATCTGACCCGCATTCACATTTATTCCTCTACATAGAATTAAATGTGCTTCTCCCGCTGTTCGAACCTGCAACCTCTTGAAATGATGTGCCTCACTCTAACCACTTGAGCTAGAGGTCATTGACTATATATGTATATATATATATATATATATATATATATATATATATATATATATATATATATATATATATATATATATATATATATATATACACTACCAAAATACACTCATTTAGCGATGGATTATTAGCGACGGACTTATTCCGTCGGTATTAGCGACGGTTTCGTGGCCGCTCAGCAACTGCTTACCGACTACAATCCTTTGTCATTTTTATTTTAATTTTAGGGGGAGAAAAGGTCGCACATCCGTCGCTAGAGTGTCAGTGTTTAGCGACGGAGTTTTAGTCGTCGCTATACAGTCGATTATTTTGGCGGAAATTGTGTAGAAAATTGGCGGGTCATATTTTCGACGCCTTAGCGACGGATGTGCAGTCGACACTTATCCAAAAAGGCGACCGATTGGCGACGGTGTTTTACCAGTCGCTCGTCCGTCGCTAAATAAACGTTCCAGACTTTAAATGGAACGGCGGGGGAAACTTTTCGCATTCCCCCCAAATTCACTCTCTTTCCTCTCTCTCTCTCTCTCTCTCTCGTCGGTGTCGGCTTCGGTGATCGACGTCGGTGTCGTCGTCGGCGTCGGCGTCCTCTCTTCTCTCTCTCCCGAAGGTAACCCCCCCTCTCTCTCTCTCTCGATCTCTCTCTCTCTCTCTCGGTTATAGGGTCTGTCCGTCGCGATTGGGGCTGGGCCGTCCGTGGCTTGGCGGCTGGCTTGGGTCGGGGGCTGGGCGGTGGGCTTGGGACGGAGGCGTCGGGGTCTGGGAGGTGGGCTTGGGGTTGTGGCGTCGGGGGCTGGGCGGGGGCGTCGGGGTCTGGGAGGCTGGCTTGGGGTTGGGGCGTCGGGAGCTGGGCGACTGGCTTGGGTCGGGGTCTGGGCGGTGGGCTTGGGGCGGGGGCGTCGGGGTCTGGGAGGCGGGTGGGCTTGGGGCGGCGGGCTGGGCGGTGGGCTTGGGATTGGGGCGTCGGGGGCTGGACGGCTGGCTTGGGTCGGGGGCTGGACGGCTGAATTGGGGCGGGGGCGTCGGGGGCTGGGCGGCTGGCTTGGGGCGGGGGCGTCGGGGGCTGGACGGCTGGCTTGGGGCGGCGGCGTCGGGGGCTGGGCGGCTGGCTTGGGTTGGGGGCTGGACGGCTGGCTTGGGTTGGGGGCTGGGCGGCTGGCTTGGGGCGGTGGCGTCGGGGGCTGGGCGGCTGGCTTGGGGCGGGTTCGTCGGGGCTATTTGCAACTGACGCACACCCATAAGCACTCTTCATATATATATGCAACCGAACTACTGGGCGGCGGGCTTGGGGCGGCGGACTTTGGTCGGGGGCGGCGGGTGGCTTTGCTTCTCAAATTCATCTGAGTTTATATATTGGCTAAATAATGTGTTATCCATATTGGGTGTTCCATTAGTTTGGTGGTGTTTGGATTAGTAAATGTGAATATATATGGGGTTTGGATTCATGGTGTATATGTTCACTGTCTCAAGGACAGTGCGAGTTCTATCAGTTGTGTGCTTCTGTATAGATGTATATATCTATACATCTAGCTGTGATATACATATGTGTATGTGACAATCTCAGTTAGCGACGGACTAGTTACCGGTTAGCGACGGATATTTCCAGCTCCATTAATTGCATTAATCTACGGTACGACATGGTGACGGATATTCCCTGCAGCCATTCGACTGGCGAGGCAGAAACTATGTTGCCGTAGATAAAGTTGCCTGTCCTCCGACCCTCATCCCTCGGCAATGATGATACGACGACCTATCACTATATCTTATATAGTAGTAGATGATGTCTTAGTATTACATTAGTGAGTTCATCTTGATTCTGTTACGTACGTCCTTCAGATACTAGATACGATAAGGTTAACATATACTACATGATATGTATACAGAATATAGATGATTCACACTAATGTATGCTAGAATGAATCTTGGGTTGTGTTCTGAGCCATCCGTTCTCACACTTAAAACACATAGGGAATAGAAGTGTGAGAGCGCCAGAGAGAGTGAGAGCGCCGGAGGGAGGGAGGAGGAGAAAGTAAAATGGTACGACATGGTGAAGTAGTACTGTATTTTGGCTCCAGTTCTAGCTCCATTTGATCTACGGTACGACATGGTGATCAGGACATAGTACCTGCAGCCATTCGACTGGCGAGGCAGAAACTATGTAGCCGTAGATAAAGTTGACTGTCTTTCGACCCTCATCCCTCGGCAATGATGATACGACAACCTATCACTATATCTTATATAGTAGTTGTCACTCCCCGATCCTGGAATACGTATTTTAATACGTAAACCGATAATTTGTATTTACCTCGTATTTATACTATATTTATTATGCAGTATTTTTTCATGCATTTCCCAAAAATATTTGACAAAATATTATTTCCTAATTTATTTTCTGCATTTGGGCCTACAATTTTGGCTCATTTGGGTAACCCATTCTTGGTTCACCAATGGTTCATCATGAACCCTTTGATTCATCATGAACCCATGGGTCCAAGATCTTTATATATACTCATCTCATTCTCTCTCCTCTCATTTACTTCCTCCACCAACCAAATATTTCCTCCACCAACCAAGGCAAGTACCAACTTGCTCAAGAGATGGATCCATAATTTTGTCAATGATTTCTTACAAAACTATTTGCCAAAACATGTTCTTCTCCTCAATCTATACTAGTTTAGAACTTGAAAATTTCCATTTTGAAGCCTTGATTTTTGTAGATCTAGGTTTTAATCATTTTCGGATTTTGCATGGTTTGATCTACTTTAGTTGGATTTTATGGGTTTTTGATGCTTCCATGTGGAAGAGCATTCAGTTTCACCCAAGTTAGAACCTTGGAAATCTGGATTTGGAGTTCGGATGACCAAGTTATGATGCTTTGAAGCTTTGGGTTCAACCATGGTGTTCTTGCTGTTTGGAGGAGACAGTGAGCAGTGTGCTTCTGTTTGAGCACGCTTCCTTTTGGAAGCGTGTCTCTCCCCGTGAGCCTGCGTGACTTTTCACGCAGCTCTCCTCTTGAGCCTGCGTGACTTTTCATGCAGCTCTCCTCTTGAGCCTGCGTGACTTTTCACGCAGCTCTCCTCTTGAGCCTGCGTGACTTTTCACGCAGCTCTCCTCTTGAGCCTGCGTGACTTTTCACGCAGCTCTCTCCTTGAGCCTGCGTGACTTTTCACGCAGCTCTCTCCTTGAGCTTGCGTGACTTTTTACGCAGCTCTTTCTCCTTGAGCCTGCGTGACTTTTTACGCAGCTCTTCCCTTGAGTCTGCGTGACTTTTCAAGCACGCTGCCTTGAGTGAGTCTGAGTGAGCGTGCGTGACTTTTACCCCTTGAGCGTGCGTGCTTTTGTGCGTACGCTTTTGATATTTTATTAGATATTATATGCCCATTTTATATCCTTACGCTTTTTGTCCCGAGCATGATATGAGCACTAATGTGACCCCGGAGAACAAAGTGTTCCTACTCGATACATGTACCTGAATGTCCCAGTTCTTGTTCATGCTCGACAAATGACTCGTAACTCCACGTGGCATATTTGCAATGATGCATTACACTAAGGAAGGTAGAACATGTTGACATACTGATTGACATGGATCCTCTTTGGGGTACTCGTACTAAAGTACGACTTTAGGAGGATAATCATGCAGGCCACATCATGAGAGTCCAAGATTTCACCTAGGGTTAAACTAGGCAACTAAATATACTAGATGCATGGGGAGGGCAAATCCCGAGATCGTGTTACACCAGCCGCCTTGAGATATTGTCTTGACGTGCCGGCTGGTCTCCACGGATACTGTGTCATCCGCAACAAGCGGATGACTGTATCCGATTAATTCCTGCTATATATTACATGTTTTGGCAAGGTGGCCTTGCGAGGGACCTGCGCTCAATAACACATGTCTACGCGAACCCCTGGGTTGGCTAGCCTTGCTGGAAATATACGATCTGAGGATTTTCTAATAACATGACGCGAGGATAACCCGTCCCACTAGAAACTCGTAGACTTGATTGGCCGTGAAAACGACTTGCTTGTATCGTATTACCTTCCGCGAATAACCGAGGGAAGCGGACTGTCATGGTACGTGATCCAACCCATGTTCTTGTTTGATTATTGGGTTGGTTATCGTACTATGACAGGCTGTGGACCGAAGTTATGAACGGAAGACTTATTCTGGTTGTGAAGTGCTACTTCTGTGAATGACTGAGGAACATGGTCTATCATGGTACATGATCCAACCCATATTCTTGTTTGATTGTTGGGTTGGTTATTGTGCTGCGATAGGCTATCGACCGAAGTCACGATCAGGAGATTTTATTGTTTATACCTTCTAACTTATGTGAAAGTTATAGAGTACGATACGTCCCGACTCCATGCGGCACCTTTTGTCCTTGTTTGGTTGTAAGGGTGCCATATGGGTTCGAGGATGTGGCGCTACCATATAATAGTAGCATAAGTATTACTATTATCAGTCATTCTATTAGCTGGGTTTTTAATCTTAACTCTTGTGCCCCTTTGGCGGTACTTGCTATTCGGGGCTGACCCCGCTAGTTTTGTTTGGCCAGATCTCGTAGCAAAGCCAGAGGACACGATCTTCCTCCCTGACATCTATGGTGCATACTAGGAGCATGGCGGTTCGGGGACTCGAGTGGGTTTCTTCTCCACCACTCCTGCTTATACTTTTGCGGCGTTTAGCCACCGGCACCTGTTAGCCGGATCACTTGATATTTTGTGTCAGTACATAATTGTAATTAAATAGACTGCAGCTGTGTATAATTTTGTACTCCTGACTCTCTGAGATAGCTAAATTATAAAGCTAGTCTCTCATGATCATTTTGATGAAGCGTCAGGGACGCCTTACTGCTTTATCTTTAATGTTCATTTAATTGCTGATTTAACTTGATTGATTGAGACATAGAACTCTGTGGGACCATAGGAGACTTGATTGTAGCATGTACCCCCCTCGTCTCTCGACAGCCACGATCGCCGTATGACGTTACGTACCTCATATGGAGTAGCTGGCCTAGTCCGTCTCCGTATTTCGGTATTGGGGCGTGACAAGGTTTTAGTGGTGGCCCATACAGGTCTGTTTTTCAGACTTGTGGGGTATTGTGAATTATTAGGAGTCTCAATCAAAACTTGTTCCCCTTGAAATTATGTTTCGAATTCTCTGTCCTTGCCTTAATCTCTAACCTGACTTGCATCCTCGAAATCTTCCTCGTTCGGACTTGATAATCTTATACCTTTCTCTATAGGGGTGCTTCATTCTCAGTAGCGGGTAAGGCCTATGAGGAAGAGCAGCAAGAGCATGGCTCAACTGGGCAGCAACAGGGGAGAGAACCTTCTCCTGTGCAGACACGAGCAGAAATGGAACCAGAGGCAGTGCAGCCGCAGGTTATTGGAACTCCTGCAGCACCAGCAACGACGGCAATACCAGATGCCGTAGCACTCCTGGAGATCATCCGGGGATTTCTTGTCACTAACCAACAGCAACAGACTCGGCAGCAGGAGCAGAACGTGTTGCTGAACCAAGGGATTCAGTTAGCTCTTGAGAGGAGTGTCGGGGCTGACTCGGGAGCATCAGGAAGGTTTCGTCACTTGAATCCGAGGTATTTTGATGGCACGGAGGATGCCATCTCTGCGGATGCCTGGATTCAAGACATCGAAGCCATTCTTGTGGCAGCCAAGGTTCCAGATGATGAGAAGGTTGATCAGGTTAAATTAGTACTTCAGGATCTTGCCTGCGACTGGTGGGCATCAGAAGAAGTTGGTATAAGACGCCCTGTTCGTTGGACCACCTTCAGTGACAGATTCAAGGCGAAGTATTTTGGCGTAGTAGCTCGATATGAGCTCCAGCAGAAGTTTATCAGTCTCAAGCAAGCATGCAAGACCGTAGATGGGTATGCAGCAGAGTTCTGCAGATTGTGCCATTTTGCACCAGTAATGGTGGCAACGGAGCCAGAGAAAGCTATGAGGTTCCAACAGGGACTTCATTTGGAACTATTACAACTGGTGGAAGGACACGACTACCAGACGTTTGACGCTGTTTTGACGGCCGCTCGGAGGCACGAGCTTACCCAGCAGAGGTTGGCATCAAGGACAGGAGGTCAGAAGAGATCTCATTCCCAGGATGGAGGAGGAGCAATGCAGCGAACATCGGCACCAGCACCCGGTGTACGTATTCATGATGCAGAAGCACCGCGGAGGACGGCAGTGTCAACTAATACAGTGCCAGTTCGGCATCAGCAGCCGAGGAACCAGCAGCAGCGTCAGGGAGCACCCCAGGGCTGTACCTTCTGTGGGAAGGCAGGGCACACGAGAGAGGTGTGTCGGTCAGCGAATGGCTTATGTTTGAGGTGTGGTCGTGCAGACCACCGTATTTCCACTTGTCCTATGATGCAGAGGCCAGGAGGGCCAGCTCAACAGTTTTCAGCGTTGCCAGCTCCAGTGGCAACCCCGAGTGGAGGGCCAGTATTAGCAGTAAGGCCCCTAGCCCAGCGTCTGCCAACGCAGGCTCAGATGTTCCGCCAGGCACAGGAAGCCGAAGGCCCTCAGAGGCAGCAACAGCATGGTCGAGGAAGGCCACAGCAAGGAGCTCAGCGGGGCCAGAGCTAGGCTCTCACATTATCCTTGGGAGAGGCTCTAGCGTCTAGTGACGTGGTGGCAGGTAAAATTCTCGTCACCTTATTTCCCACTGTAGCATTATTTGATTCAGGTGCTACTCATTCATTCATCTCTGCACGATATGCTACACGGATTGGATTAGAGTTTGAGGCATTGCCGGAGAGGATGGATATACTCACCGGCAATGGGCTCGTAGAAGTTAACAGAGTGTGCTTTTCATGTCCGGTGGAGGTGTGTGGGCATTTACTGCCCGCATCATTGGTTGAATTCCCTATGGGGAATTTTGATGTCGTTCTTGGCATGGACTGGTTGAGAGACAGTCATGCGACAATTGATTGCAGAGGAGGTAGGATCATATTCAGCGTTCCTGGGATGGAGCAGTTCATCTTTACTCGAACCTTAAAGAATCAGGCCGGAGGCGTCATCTCAGCAGCAGTGTCAGAGCCAGGACGGATTCCGAGAGTGGTCGAAGATTTTCTCGACGTCTTCCCTGATGAGCTCCCAGGGATACCTCCAGTCAGAGAGGAAGAATTTAGTATTGAGTTGAACCCTGGAACGAGGCCTATTGCAGACAGAGTTTACAGAATGTCGCCGTCAGAACAGGATAAGTTGTATCAACATGAAGAAGAGTTGAAGTCTAAGGGATTCATCCGAGACAGTAAATCGCCCTGGGCTGCGCCAGTGATTCTAGTTCCCAAGAAGGATGGGTCGACGAGGATGTGCATCGACTACCGCAAGCTGAATGCAGTAACAGTGAAGAATAAGTACCCACTACCAAGGATTGATGACCTGTTTGACCAGTTGAGCAAGGCCAGCGTCTTTTCCAAGATCGATCTCCGGTCAGGATACCATCAAGTAAGGGTCCGGGAGCAAGACATACCGAAGACAGCATTCAGATCTAGATATGGGTATTATGAGTTTTTAGTAATGCCCTTTGGACTAACCAACGCCCCCGCAGTATTCATGGATTTAATGAACCGCATCTTTCTGCCGTATTTGGATAAATTTGTGGTGGTATTCATAGATGACATTTGTCACGCCCCAGTACCGAAATACGGAGACGGACTAGGCCAGCTACTACATATGAGGTACGTAACGCCATACGGCGATCGTGACTGTCGAGAGACTAGGGGGTACATGCTACAATCAAGTCTTCTATGGTCCCACAGAGTTCTATGTCTCAATCAATCAAATCACATCAGCAAATAAATGAACATTAAAGATAAAGCAGTAAGGCGTCCCTGACGCTTCATCAAAATGATCATGAGAGACTAGCTTTATAATTTAGCTATCTCAGAGAGTCAGGAGTACAAAATTATATATAGCTGCAGTCTGTTTAATTACAATTATGTACTGACACAAAATATCAAGTAATCCGGCTAACAGGTGCCGGTGGCTAAATGCCGCACAAAATATAAGCAGGAGTGGTGGAGAAGAAACCCACTCGAGTCCCCGAACTGCCATGCTCCTAGTATGCACCATGGGTGTCAGGGAGGAAGATCGTGTCCTCTGGCTCTGCTACGGGATCTGGCCAAACAAAACCAGCGGGGTCAGCCCCGAATAGCAAGTACCGCCAAAGGGGCACAAGAGTTAAGACTAAAAACCCAGTTAATAGAATGATTGATAATAGTAATACTTATGCTACCATTATAGGGTAACGCCACATCCTCGAACCCATATGGCACCCTTACAACCAAACAAGGACAAAAGGTGCCGCATGGAGTCGGGACGTGTCGTACTCTATAACTTTCACATAAGTTAGAAGGTATAAACAATAAAATCTCCTGATCGTGACTTCGGTCGATAGCCTATCGCAGCACAATAACCAACCCAACAATCAAACAAGAACATGGGTTGGATCATGTACCATGATAGACCATGTTCCTCAGTCATTCACAGAAGTAGCACTTCACAACCAGAATAAGTCTTTCGTTCATAACTTCGGTCCACAGCCTATCATAGTACGATAACCAACCCAACAATCAAACAAGAACATGGGTTGGATCACGTACCATGATAGTCTGCTTCCCTCAGTTACTCACGGAAGGTAATAGGATACAAGCAAGTCATTTTCACGGCCAATCAAGTCTACGAGTTTCTAGTGGGACGAGATTATCCTCGCATCATGTTATTAGAAAATCCTCAGATCGTATCTTTCCAGCAAGGCTAGCCAACCCAGGGGTTCGCGTAGACAGGTATGATTGAGCACAGGTCCCTCGCAAGGCCACCTTGCTAAAACATATAATATATAGCAGGAATTAATCGGATACAGTCATCCACTCGTTGCAGATGACACAGTATCCGTGGGGACCAGCCGGCGCGTCAAGACAGTATCTCAAGGCGGCTGGTGTAACACGATCTCGGGATTCTTGCCCTCCCCATGCATCTAGTATGTTTAGTTGCCTAGTTTAACCCTAGGTGTAATCTTGGACTCACATGCTGTGGCCTGCCTGATTATCCTCCTAAAGTCGTACTTTAGTACGAGTACCCCAAAGAGGATCCATGTCAATCAGTATGTCAACATTTCTACCCTCCTTAGTGTAATGCATCATTGCAAATACGCCACGTGGAGTTACGAGTCATTTGTCGAGCATGAACAAGAACTGGGACATTCAGGTACATGTATCAAGGAGGAACACTTTGTTCTCCGGGGTCACATTAGTGCTCATATCATGCTCGGGACAAAAGGCGTAAGGATATAAAATGGGCATATAATATATATATATAATAATAATAATAAGGTAACAATATAGGGCACAAAAGTCCATGCGGCCCAAGGGGAGTGAGTCCGTGCGGCTGGGTCAATACTGGTTCATGCGGCTGGGACTACACGCTCATGCGGCTCAGAGAGCCCAAGGCGCATACGGCTGGAAGGGCGGGTTCATGCGGACGAAGGGGTGTCAGCGTATGCGGCTGGTGTGGGCGATACATATGCGGCTGGATGATGGATGGGCCTTATGCGGCCCAAAACAGTAGCGCATGTGCGACTGGGTACAAAAGAACTCATACGGCTCGAAGGCTAGCCGCATGAAGTCCATGCGACTCAAGATAACAGGGGCTCATGCGGCTGAGTCTGAACAAGGCTATGCGGCTCAATTACTTGCCGCATGAGGATTCATGCGGTCAAGTACTCAAGCAAGTCTTATACGGCTAGGAAGGACTTTCCATGCGGCTGAGCTCGAACGAGTCTCATGCGGCTGGAAAGGCCATACGGCCAGGGACTTGCCGCATGAAGATTCATGCGGTCAAGTACTGCTCTTCTTCTCCACTTGTCCGAGAAGAGGAGCCAAGCAACCATGGCTTCCAAACTACACAAAACCTTCATCCGGAGCCCAAATCGGAACTTCCTTAGGTCAAAATGGGGTAGAACAAAATTCTCTACAACATGGAACCATCAAAACTTAAAAATAATGAGGTTTGCTAGATCAAAACCAAGAAGATCCGAAAATGGTTAAAACCTAGATCTACAAAAATTAAAGCTTCAAAATGGAAAACTTCAAGTTCTAAACTAGTATAGAATAAGGAGAAGAACATATTTTGACAAATAATTTTGTAAGAAAACATCAACAACATTTATGGATCCATCTCTTGAGCAAGTTGGTACTTGCCTTGGTTGGTGGAGGAAAGTAAATGAGAGAAAATAAATAAGAGGAGAGAGAATGAGTTGAGTTATTATATAGAATCTTGAACCCATGGGTTCATGATGAACCAAGGTGAACCAAGAATAGGTTACCCAAATGAGCCAAAACTGTAGGCCCAAATGCAGAAAATAAATTACGAAATAATATTTTATCGAATATTTTTTGGGAAATACATGAAGAAATATAGCATATAAATATCGTATAAATACAAAGTAAATATAATTTATCGGTTTACGTATTAAAATACGTATTCCAGGATCGGGGAGTGACATCTCTACCCTTCTTAGAAAAATTCCGTCCTCGGAATTCCAGCCAAGACAGGATAGTGAAATCAGGGCAAGCAAGGCACAATCATATACAAGTTAACTATCATAGCAGTTATTATTATACATCACAAGGTGCAAAACAAGCAGGTGCAGATAAGCATGAAATCGTGTCAATAAGGTGCAAAAATATACCTTATCAGTCAAACAAATACGGATACCGAGATCTGATCTCGTCCACGCGCTCCCAGGTTTACTCTCCCGGAGAGTGATGGTTCCAAGAAACACGGACAAGGCTGATCGTCCGATTCTTGAGTACCTTCTCTCGCCGGTCTAAAATAGATACGGGTTGTTCCTCGTAAGTTATGTCGGTACCAACGACTAACTCAGAATGATCGAGGACATGACTCGGATCCGGGACATACCTACGTAACTGGGACACATGAAACACATCATGTATGCCAGTTAACGAATGCGGAAGGGCAAGTCGATAAGCCACATCGCCTACCCGAGCGAGAATCTTAAAAGGACCAACGTATCTTGGACTAAGCTTTCCTCGGGTTCCAAATCCGATGATATCCCGAGTAGGCAAAATCCGCAGAAACACTTGGTCGCCAACTCTGAACTCTAGAGGCCTACGATGCTGATCTGCCCAATGACGATGTCGGTCCTGTGCAACTCGAAGGCGCTCTCTGACCAACTTAACTATCTCCACAGTCTGTGTGATCATCTCTGGTCCCAACAACTTTCGTTCTCCGACGTCGTCCCATGCCAAAAGGGACCTGCACTTCCTTTCGTACAATGCTTTGAACGGGGCCATCTGAATGCTAGCCTGATAGCTGTTGTTATAGGAGAACTCCACTAGATGAAGGTGATCCTCCCAAGATCCGCCAAAATCTAAGGTACACGCCCGTAGCATATCTTCTAACGTCTGAATGGATCTTTCTGATTGTCCGTCAGTTTGTGGATGATAAGCAGTACTGAATCTTAACTTGGTTCCCAAACTTTGGTGTAAGCTCCGCCAAAAATAGGAAGTAAACCGCGTATCCCGATCTGATACTATACTAACTGGAATACCGTGCTGCCTTACTATCTGCTTCATGTACATATCTGCTAACTGCTCAGTAGTCTGTCCAACTCGGAAGGGAAGGAAATGAGCGACCTTCGTGAGTCGATCTACTATTACCCAGACTGCATTCTTACCAGCCGGGGATCTAGGTAGACCGGTCACAAAATCCATCGTGATGTGCTCCCATTTCCATTCTGGGATAGGAAGCGGCTGTAGTAATCCTGCTGGTCTCTGTTACTCGGCTTTCAGCTGCTGACATACCAGACACTTGGATACAAATCTCGCTATCTCTCTTTTCATGCCATTCCACCAAAAGAACTGCCTGATATCTCGATACATCTTCGTTCCTCCTGGATGAATGGAGTAAATAGAACTATGAGCTTCGGACATAACTTCTTGCCGAAGGTCCCCACTCGGTACACAGAGTCTGTTTTCAAACTTGAGCGTACCATCTTCATAAATCACTAACTCCTTCCTACGGCCTGATTCACACTCCGACCGCAACTTCTGAATCTGTGGATCTCCTGCTTGTACTGCCCTTATCCTCTCTACTAAGGTTGACTGAATCTGCATACTGGTCATTCTTCCTATATCCCTTGGCAAAACTACTTCGATTCCCATACTCTGAAGGTCTTCTAAAATATGCTTCTGCGAGGTCAAGATAAAGGCACTGTCTCTCCTACTCAGTACATCTGCAACTATATTCGCCTTGCCTGGATGATACTGAAGATCCAAGTCAAAATCCTTCAGTAGTTCTAACCATCTTCTTTGCCTCATGTTCAAATCTCGCTGCGTGAACACGTATTTCAAACTCTTATGATCAGTATAGATCTCTACTCGATCTCCGTATAAATAGTGCCTCCACAACTTGAGTGAAAACACCACGGCTGCTAACTCCAAATCGTGAGTCGGGTAATTCTTCTCATGGTCTCGAAGCTGTCGAGACGCATATGCTATCACCTTTCCATGCTGCATCAATACACATCCAAGACCCTTCCCTGATGCGTCACAATATACTGTAAAGCCTCCCGCTCCTACTGGAAGCGTCAAGATCGGGGCTGAGATCAATCTCTTCTTCAATTCTTCAAATGATGCCTGACAGCTAGCTGACCAAACAAACTCCACGTCCTTGTGCGTCAAACGCGTTAAGGGCGCAGAGATCTTGGCAAAGTCTGCCACGAACCTTCTGTAGTAACCAGCTAATCCCAAGAAACTTCGCACTTCTGCAACCGTTCTCGGGACTGGCCAATGCTCTACGGCCTCAATCTTCTTCGGATCCACTGACACTCCTGCCCCAGAAATTACATGCCCCAGGAACGAAATGTGATCTAACCAGAATTCACACTTGTCGAGCTTCGCATAAAGTTGATGCTCCCTCAATATCTGCAAGACAGTCCTAAGATGTTTCTCATGCTCCTCTTTACTGCTGGAATAGACAAGAATGTCATCTATGAACACCACCACAAATTTATCGAAGTACGGCAGAAAGTTGCGGTTCATTAAATCCATGAATACTGCGGGGGCGTTGGTTAGTCCAAAGGGCATTACTAAAAACTCATAATGTCCGTATCTAGATCTGAATGCTGTCTTCGGTATGTCTTGCTCCCGGACTCTTACTTGATAGTATCCCGACCGAAGATCGATCTTGGAAAAGACACTGGCCTTGCTCAACTGGTCAAACAGGTCATCAATCCTTGGTAGCGGGTACTTATTCTTCACTGTTACTGTATTCAGCTTGCGGTAGTCGATGCACATCCTCGTCGACCCATCCTTCTTGGGAACTAGAATCACTGGCGCGGCCCAGGGCGATTTACTGTCTTGGATGAATCCCTTAGACTTCAACTCTTCTTCATGTTGATACAACTTATCCTGTTCTGACGGCGATATTCTGTAAACTCTGTCTGCAATAGGCCTCGTTCCAGGGTTCAACTCAATGCTAAATTCTACCTCTCTGACTGGGGGTATCCCTGGGAGCTCATCAGGGAAGACGTCGAGAAAATCTTCGACCACTCTCGGAATCTGTCCTGGCTCTGACACTGCTGCTGAGATGACGCCTTCGGCCTGATTCTTCAAGGTTCGAGTAAAGATGAACTGCTCCATCCCAGGAATGCTGAATATGACCCTACCTCCTCTACAATCAATGGTCGCATGACTGTCTCTCAACCAGTCCATGCCAAGAACAACATCAAAATTTCCCATAGGGAATTCAATCAATGATGCGGGCAATAAATGCCCATACACCTCTACCGGACATGAAAAGTGCACTCTGCTCACTTCTACAAGCCCATTGCCGGTGAGTATATCCATCCTCTCCGGCAATGCCTCAAACACTAGTCCAATCTGTGTAGCATATTATGCAGAGATGAATGAATGAGTAGCGCCTGAATCAAATAATGCTACAGCGGGAAATAAGGTGACGAGAATTTTACCTGCCACCACGTCACTAGACGCTAGAGCCTCCCAAGGTCAATGTGAGAGCCTGGCCCCGCGGAGCCCCTTGTTGCGGCCTTCCTCGACCATGCTGTTGCTGCCTCTGAGGGCCTTCGGCTTCCTGTGCCTGGCGGAACATCTGAGCCTGCGTTGGTAGACGCTGGGCTAGGGGCCTTACTGCTAATACTGGCCCTCCACTCAGGGTTGTCACCGGAGCTGGCAATGCTGGAAACTGCTGAGCTGGCCCTCCTGGCCTCTGCATCATAGGACAAGTAGAAATACGGTGGTCTGAACTACCACACCTCAAGCATAAGCCATTCGCTGACCGGCACACCTCCCTCGTGTGCCCTGCCTTCCCACAGAATGTACAGCCCTGGGGTGCTCCCTGACGCTGTTGCTGGTTTCTCGGCTGCTGATGCCGAACTGGCGCTGTATTAGTTGACACGGCCGTCCTCCGCGGCGCTCCTGTATCATGAATACGTACACCGGGTGCTGGTGCCGATGTTCGCTGCATTGCTCCTCCTCCAACCTGGGAATAAAATCTCTTCTGACCTCCTGCCCTCGATGCCAACCTCTGCTGGGTAAGCTCGTGCCTCCGGGCTGCCGTCAAGACAGCGTCAAACGTCTGGTAGTCGTGTCCTTCCACAAGCTGCAATAATTCCAAATGAAGTCCCTGCTGGAACCTCATAGCTTTCTCTGGCTCCGTTGCCACCATTGCTGGCGCAAAACGGCACAATCTGCAGAACTCTGCTGCATACCCATCTGCGGTCTTACCTGCTTGCTTGAGACTGATGAACTTCTGCTGGAGCTCATATCGAGCTACTACGCCAAAATACTTGGCCTTGAATCTGTCACTGAAGGTGGTCCAACGAACAGGGCGTCTTGTACCAACTTTTTTTGATGCCCACCAGTCGCGGGCAAGATCCTGAAGTACTAGTTTGACCTGATCAACCTTCTCATCATCTGGAACCTTGGCTGCCACAAGAATGGCTTCGATGTCTTGAATCCATGCATCCGCAGTGATGGCATCCTCCGTGCCATCAAAATACCTCAGGTTCAAGCGACGGAACCTTCCTGATGCTCCCGAGTCAACCCCGGCACTCCTCTCAAGAGCTAACTGAATCCCTTGGTTCAGCAACACGTTATGCTCCTGCTGTCGAGTCTGTTGCTGTTGGTTAGTGACAAGAAACCCCCGGATGATCTCCAGGAGTGCTACGGCGTCTGGTACTGCCGTCGCTGCTGGTGCTGCAGGAGTTTCAATAACCTGCGGCTGCACTGCCTCTGGTTCCATTTCTGCTCATGCCTGCACTGGAGAAGGTTCTCTTCCCTGTTGCTGCCCAGTTGAGCCATGCTCTTGCTGCTCTTCCTCATGGGCCTCACCCGCTACTGAGAATGAAGCACCCCTATAGAGAAGAATATAAGATTATCAAGTCCGGACGATAAAGATTTCGAGGATGCAAGTCAGGTTAGAGATCAAGGCAAGGACAGAGAATTCGAAACAGAATTTCAAGGGAAACAAGTTTTGATTGAGACTCTTAATAATTTGCAATACCCGACAAGTCTGAAAACTAGACCTGCATGGGCCACCACTCGAACCTTGTCACGCCCCAGTACCGAAATACGGAGACGGACTAGGCCAGCTACTCCATATGAGGTACGTAACGTCATACGGCGATCGTGGCTGTCGAGAGACTAGGGGGTACATGCTACAATCAAGTCTTCTATGGTCCCACAGAGTTCTATGTCTCAATCAATCAAATCACATCATCAAATAAATGAACATTAAAGATAAAGCAGTAAGGCGTCCCTGACGCTTCATCAAAATGATCATGAGAGACTAGCTTTATAATTTAGCTATCTCAGAGAGTCAGGAGTACAAAATTATACACAGCTGCAGTCTGTTTAATTATAATTATGTACTGACACAAAATATCAAGTAATCCGGCTAACAGGTACCGGTGGCTAAATGCCGCACAAAATATAAGCAGGAGTGGTGGAGAAGAAACCCACTCGAGTCCCCGAACTGCCATGCTCCTAGTATGCACCATGGGTGTCAGGGAGGAAGATCGTGTCCTCTGGCTCTGCTACGGGATCTGGCCAAACAAAACCAGCGGGGTCAGCCCCAAATAGCAAGTACCCGCCAAAGGGGCACAAGAGTTAAGACTAAAAACCCAGTTAATAGAATGATTGATAATAGTAATACTTATGCTACCATTATAGGGTAACGCCACATCCTCGAACCCATATGGCACCCTTACAACCAAACAAGGACAAAAGGTGCCGCATGGAGTCGGGACGTGTCGTACTCTATAACTTTCACATAAGTTAAAAGGTATAAACAATAAAATCTCCTGATCGTGACTTCGGTCGATAGCCTATCGCAGCACAATAACCAACCCAACAATCAAACAAGAACATGGGTTGGATCATGTACCATGATAGACCATGTTCCTCAGTCATTCACAGAAGTAGCACTTCACAACCAGAATAAGTCTTCCTTTCATAACTTCGGTCCACAGCCTATCATAGTACGATAACCAACCCAACAATCAAACAAGAACATGGGTTGGATCACGTACCATGACAGTTCGCTTCCCTCAGTTACTCACGGAAGGTAATAGGATACAAGCAAGTCATTTTCACGGCCAATCAAGTCTACGAGTTTCTAGTGGGACGAGGTTATCCTCACATCATGTTATTAGAAAATCCTCAGATCGTATCTTTCCAGCAAGGCTAGCCAACCCAGGGGTTCGCGTAGACAGGTATGATTGAGCACAGGTCCCTCGCAAGGCCACCTTACTAAAATATATAATATATAGCAGGAATTAATCGGATACAGTCATCCACTCGTTGCAGATGACACAGTATCCGTGGAGACCAGCCGGCGCGTCAAGACAGTATCTCAAGGCGGCTGGTGTAACACGATCTCAGGATTCTTGCCCTCCCCATGCATCTAGTATGTTTAGTTGCCTAGTTTAACCCTAGGTGTAATCTTGGACTCACATGCTGTGGCCTGCCTGATTATCCTCCTAAAGT
Organism: Iris pallida; assembly: GCA_029216955.1. NCBI lineage: Eukaryota > Viridiplantae > Streptophyta > Magnoliopsida > Asparagales > Iridaceae > Iris > Iris pallida. The sequence continues at coordinate 7,992,415 of JANAVB010027397.1, forward strand.
CGTACTTTAGTACGAGTACCCCAAAGAGGATCCATGTCAATCAGTATGTCAACATGTTCTACCCTTCTTAGTGTAATGCATCATTGCAAATACGCCACGTGGAGTTACGAGTCATTTGTCGAGCATGAACAAGAACTGGGATATTCAGGTACATGTATCAAGGAGGAACACTTTGTTCTCCGGGGTCACATTAGTACTCATATCATGCTCGGGACAAAAGGCGTAAGGATATAAAATGGGCATATAATATATAATAATAATGATAATAATAATAATAAGGTAACAATATAGGGCACAAAAGTCCATGCGGCCCAAGGGGAGTGAGTCCATTCGGTCGGGTCAATACTGGTTCATGCGGCTAGGACTACACGCTCATGCGGCTCAGAGAGCCCCAAGGCGCATACGGCTGGAAGGGCGAGTTCATGCGGACGAAGGGGTATCAGCGTATGCGGCTGGTGTGGGCGATACATATGCGGCTGGATGATGGATGGGCCTTATGCGGTCCAAAACAGTAGCGCATGTACGGCTGGGTACAAAAAAACTCATGCGGCCCAAAGGCTAGCTGCATGAAGTCCATGCGACTCAAGATAACAGGGGCTCATACGGCTGAGTCTGAACAAGTCTATGCGGCTCAATTACTTGCCGCATGAGGATTCATGCGGTCAAGTACTCAAGCAAGTCTTATGCGGCTAGGAAGGACTTTCCATGCGGCTGAGCTCGAACGAGTCTCATGCGGCTGGAAAGGCCATGCGGCCAGAGACTTGCCGCATGAAGATTCATGCGATCAAGTACTGCTCTTCTTCTCTACTTGTTCGAGAAGAGGAGCCAAGCAACCATGGCTTCCAAACTACACAAAACCTTCATCCGGAGCCCAAATCGGAACTTCCTTAGGTCAAAATGGGGTAGAACAAAATTCTCTACAACATGGAACCATCAAAACTTAAAAATAATGAAGTTTGCTAGATCAAAACCAAGAAGATCCGAAAATGGTTAAAACCTAGATCTACAAAAATTAAAGCTTCAAAATGGAAAACTTCAAGTTTTAAACTAGTATAGAATAAGGAGAAGAACATATTTTGACAAATAATTTTGTAAGAAAACATCAACAACATTTATGGATCCATCTCTTGAGCAAGTTGGTACTTGCCTTGGTTGGTGGAGGAAAGTAAATGAGAGAAATAATGAGAGGAGAGAGAATGAGTTGAGTTATTATATAGAATCTTGAACCCATGGGTTCATGATGAACCAAGGTGAACCAAGAATAGGTTACCCAAATGAGCCAAAACTGTAGCCCCAAATGCAGAAAATAAATTACGAAATAATATTTTATCGAATATTTTTTTGGGAAATACATGAAGAAATACATCATATAAATATCGTATAAATACAAAGTAAATACAATTTATCGGTTTACGTATTAAAATACGTATTCCAGGATCGGGGAGTGACAACATTCTTGTCTATTCCAGCAGTGAATAGGAGCATGAGAAACATCTTGGGACTGTCTTACAGACATTGAAGGAGCATCAACTTTATGCGAAGCTCGACAAGTGTAAATTCTGGTTAGATCACATTTCGTTCCTGGGGCATGTAATTTCTGGGGCAGGAGTGTCAGTGGATTCGAAGAAGATTGAAGCCGTAGAGCATTGGCCAGTCCCGAGAACGGTTGCAGAAGTACGAAGTTTCTTAGGGTTAGCTAGTTACTACCGATGGTTCGTGGCAGACTTTGCCAGGATCTCTGTGCCCTTAACGCGTTTGACGCACAAGGACGTAGAGTTTGTTTGGTCAGCTAGCTGTCAGGCATCATTTGAAGAATTGAAGAAGAGGTTGATCTCAGCCCCGATCTTGATGCTTCCGGTAGGAGCGGAAGGCTTTACAGTATATTGTGACGCATCTGGGAAGGGTCTTGGATGTGTATTGATGTAGCACGGAAAGGTGATAGCATATGCGTCTCGGCAGCTTCGAGACCATGAGAAGAATTACCCGACTCACGATTTGGAGTTAGCAGCTATGGTGTTTTCACTCAAGTTGTGGAGGCATTATTTATACGGAGATCGGGTTGAGATCTATACTGATCATAAGAGTTTGAAATACGTATTCACGCAGCGAGATTTGAACATGAGGCAAAGAAGATGGTTAGAACTGCTGAAGGATTTTGATTTAGATCTTCAGTATCATCCAGGCAAGGCGAATATAGTTACAGATGCACTGAGTAGGAGAGACAGTGCCTTTATCTTGACCTCGCAGAAGCATATTCTAGAAGACCTTCAGAGTATGGGAATCGAAGTAGTTTTGCCAAGGGATATAGGAAGAATGACCAGTATGCAGATTCAGTCAACCTTAGTAGAAAGGATAAGGACAGCACAAGCAGGAGATCCACAGATTCAGAAGTTGCGGTCGGAGTGTGAATCAGGCCGTAGGAAGGAGTTAGTGATTCATGAAGATGGTACGCTCAGGTTTGGAAACAGACTCTGTGTACCGAGTGGAGACCTTCGGCAAGAAGTTATGTCCGAAGCTCATAGTTCTATTTACTCCATTCATCCAGGAGGAACGAAGATGTATCGAGATATCAGGCAGTTCTTTTGGTGGAATGGCATGAAAAAAGAGATAGCGATATTTGTATCCAAGTGTCTGGTGTGTCAGCAGGTGAAAGCCGAGCAGCAGAGACCAGCAGGGTTGCTACAGCCGCTTCCTATCCCAGAATAGAAATGGGAGCACATCACGATAGATTTCGTGACCGGTTTACCTAGATCCCCGACTGGCAAGAATGCAGTCTGGGTAATAGTAGATCGACTCACGTAGGTCGCTCATTTCCTTCCCTTCCGAGTTGGACAGACTACTAAACAGCTAGCAGAAATGTACATGAAGCAGATAGTAAGGCAGTACGGTGTTCCAGTTAGTATAGTATCCGATCGGGATATGCGGTTTACTTCCCATTTTTGGCGGAGCTTGCACCAAAGTTTGGGAACCAAGTTAAGATTCAGTACTGCTTATCATCCACAAACCGACGGGCAATCAGAAAGAACCATTCAGACATTGGAAGATATGCTACGGACGTGTACCTTAGATTTTGGCGGATCTTGGGAGGATCACCTTCATCTAGTGGAGTTCTCCTATAACAACAGCTATCAGGCTAGCATTCAGATGGCCCCGTTCGAAGCATTGTACGGAAGGAAGTGCAGGTCCCCGCATGGGACGACGTCGGAGAACGAAAGTTGTTGGGACCAGAGATGATCACGCAGACTGTGGAGATAGTTAAGTTGGTCAGAGAGCGCCTTCGAGTTGCACAGGACCGACATCGTCATTGGGCAGACCAGCATCGTAGGCCTCTAGAGTTCAGAGTTGGCGACCAAGTGTTTCTGCGGATTTTGCCTACTCGGGATATCATCATATTTGGAACCCGAGGAAAGCTTAGTCCAAGATACGTTGGTCCTTTTAAGATTCTCGCTCGGGTAGGCGATTTGGCTTATCGACTTGCCCTTCCGCCTTCGTTAACTGGCATACATGATGTGTTTCATGTGTCCCAATTACGTGGGTATGTCCCGGATCCGAGTCATATTCTCGATCATTCTGAGTTAGTCGTTGGTACCGACCTAACTTACGAGGAACAACCCGTGTCTATTTTAGACCGGCGAGAGAAGGTACTCAAGAATCGGACGATAAGCCTTGTCCGTGTTTCTTGGAACCATCACTCTTCGGGAGAGTCAACCTGGAAGCGCGAGGACGAGATCAGATCTCGGTATCCGTATTTGTTTGACTAATAAGGTATATTTTTGTACCTTATTGACACGATTTCATACTTATCTGCACCTGCTTGTTTGCACTTTGTGATGTATGATAATAACTGCTATGATAGTTAACTTGTGTATGATTGTGCCTTGCTTGTCCTGATTTCACTATCATGTCTTGGCTGGAATTCCGAGGACAAAATTTTTCTAAGAAGGGTAGAGATGTCACTCCCCGATCCTGGAATACGTATTTTAATACGTAAACCGATAATTTGTATTTACCTCGTATTTATACTATATTTATTATGCAGTATTTCTTCATGCATTTCCCAAAAATATTTGACAAAATATTATTTCCTAATTTATTTTCTGCATTTGGGCCTACAGTTTTGGCTCATTTGGGTAACCCATTCTTGGTTCACCAATGGTTCATCATGAACCCTTTGGTTCATCATGAACCCATGGGTCCAAGATCTTTATATATACTCATCTCATTCTCTCTCCTCTCATTTACTTTCTCTCATTTACTTCCTCCACCAACCAAATATTTCCTCCACCAACCAAGGCAAGTACCAACTTGCTCAAGAGATGGATCCATAATTTTGTCAATGATTTCTTACAAAACTATTTGCCAAAACATGTTCTTCTCCTCAATCTATACTAGTTTAGAACTTGAAAATTTCCATTTTGAAGCCTTGATTTTTGTAGATCTAGGTTTTAATCATTTTCGGATTTTGCATGGTTTGATCTACTTTAGTTGGATTTTATGGGTTTTTGATGCTTTCATGTGGAAGAGCATTCAGTTTCACCCAAGTTAGAACCTTGGAAATCTGGATTTGGAGTTCGGATGACCAAGTTATGATGCTTTGAAGCTTTGGATTCAACCATGGTGTTCTTGCTGTTTGGAGGAGACAGTGAGCAGTGTGCTTCTGTTTGAGCACGCTTCCTGTTGGAAGCGTGTCTCACCCCGTGAGTCTGCGTGACTTTTCACGCAGCTCTCCTCTTGAGCCTGTATGACTTTTCACGCAGCTCTCCTCTTGAGCCTGCGTGACTTTTCACGCAGCTCTCCTCTTGAGCCTGCGTGACTTTTCACGCAGCTCTCCTCTTGAGCCTGCGTGACTTTTCACGCAGCTCTCTCCTTGAGCCTGCGTGACTTTTCACGCAGCTCTCTCTCCTTGAGCCTGCATGACTTTTTACGCAGCTCTTCCCTTGAGTATGCGTGACTTTTCACGCACGCTGCCTTGAGTGAGTCTGAGTGAGCCTGCGTGACTTTTACCCCTTGAGCGTGCGTGCTTTTGTGTGTACGCTTTTGATATTTTATTAGATATTATATGCCCATTTTATATCCTTACGCCTTCTGTCCCGAGCATGATATGAGCACTAATGTGACCCCGGAGAACAAAGTGTTCCTACTCGATACATGTACCTGAATGTCCCAGTTCTTGTTCATGCTCGACAAATGACTCGTAACTCCACGTGGCATATTTGCAATGATGCATTACACTAAGGAGGGTAGAACATGTTGACATACTGATTGACATGGATCCTCTTTGGGGTACTCGTACTAAAGTACGACTTTAGGAGGATAATCATGCAGGCCACAGCATGAGAGTCCAAGATTTCACCTAGGGTTAAACTAGGCAACTAAATATACTAGATGCATGGGGAGGGCAAATCCCGAGATCGTGTTACACCAGCCGCCTTGAGATATTATCTTGACGCGCCGGCTGGTCTCCACGGATACTGTGTCATCCGCAACGAGCGGATGACTGTATCCGATTAATTCCTGCTATATATTACATGTTTTGGCAAGGTGGCCTTGCGAGGGACCTGTGCTCAATAACACCTGTCTACGCGAACCCCTGGGTTGGCTAGCCTTGCTGGAAATATACGATCTGAGGATTTTCTAATAACATGATGCGAGGATAACCTCGTCCCACTAGAAACTCGTAGACTTGATTGGCCGTAAAAATGACTTGCTTGTATCCTATTACCTTCCGTGAATAATCGAGGGAAGCGGACTGTCATGGTACGTGATCCAACCCATGTTCTTGTTTGATTGTTGGGTTGGTTATCGTACTATGACAGGCTGTGGACCGAAGTTATGAACGAAAGACTTATTCTGGTTGTGAAGTGCTACTTCTGTGAATGACTGAGGAACATGGTCTATCATGGTACATGGTCCAACCCATGTTCTTGTTTGATTGTTGGGTTGGTTATTGTGCTGCGATAGGCTATCGACCGAAGTCACGATCAGGAGATTTTATTGTTTATACCTTCTAACTTATGTGATAGTTATAGAGTACGATACGTCCCGACTCCATGCGGCACCTTTTGTCCTTGTTTGGTTGTAAGGGTGCCATATGGGTTCGAGGATGTGACGCTACCCTATAATAGTAGCATAAGTATTACTATTATCAGTCATTCTATTAGCTGGGTTTTTAATCTTAACACTTGTGCCCCTTTGGCGGTACTTGCTATTCGGGGCTGATCCCGCTGGTTTTGTTTGGCCAGATGTCGTAGCAGAGCCAGAGGACATGATCTTCCTTCCTGACATCCATGGTGCATACTAGGAGCATGGCGGTTCGGAGACTCGAGACCACCATGCTGTCAGGAACCTCTCACTCGAGCTCTACACGAAAGATGTCCACTTGAGCTCCGGGGCAAAGTTTTGGCTTGGAGTCAGATTCTGTTGACGGAGCACATCCACCATGCTGTCAGAAAAAAAATAGTAACGGTGAGAGACCCATCTGAGTAGGACGTATACTCTGATAGTATCCCCTCCAGCACTCAATCCCACTACTGATATCATTCTTGTAAAGGTGATCTCTCAGAGTATACGTCCTACTCAGATGGATCTCTCAGAGTATCCTCTCTGGTTGGTTGTGTTCTGAGCCATCCGTTCTCACAGAGGGTCCTATTTTGAATTCTATATTTTGTATTTTGGTTTCTGTATTTTGTATTTTGGTTTCTGTATTTTGGCTCCATGTCAACCCCTGATTTTAAAAATTTTTGTTTATTAGTGATAATTGGCCATTAATGATTATTTTGGCATTAAAATATTTTATAATAATTATTAGGAATTTTTTTAGAATTTTTAAATGTTTTTAAATAGCTTTTAAATACCAAAAATACCATTTTGCAATTTTATAAATTGTTTTAAATTAGGTTGCAATATTTAAAATTGTTTTAAATCCTTTTTGCAATAACCCAATTGTCTGTTGCAAATATATTTTGCAAATATTACTCGCGGGTTGCAAATTAAAAATTTACATTTGACTGAGGGAGGGACCTAAATAGAAATTCCTAATTTTCTAGGGGGTTTCCTGCAAAACCCTAACCCTAACTGCCCCCGACGACCGTGCGCTGTCGTCGTTTCCGACGACGATCGCCGAAACCCTAACCCTAATCCTAATTTCTAGCCCTAATCCCACCGCCCTAGAGTTCTATAAATAAACCCCTCACCTCCCTCTTCTCGTCTACCACCGCCACGACCCTCCACAGCCCCAGCTCCGCCCCCAATCCCCACTTCCAGATCCAACCACCACCCATCTCCGGCGACCCCCGTTCGACCACCACCGCTCGACGTCGTCGTCCCCAACCACCACCATCAGGACCGCCTCGTCGAGCCGCGTCCAGCGCCGCCCAAGCGCCTTGACCACGACGCCCCCAGCCGCCGTTCGCCCCCTCGACTTCCACCCCTCAGCCGGACACGAAGGTAACAAATCCCTTCTCTGTGTCGTGCGTGTCCCAAACTGAGACACAAGACTCGCCTAGACACAGGGGACTTGACTGTGGTGCTGGACACGTGTTAGCCGAGTCGTACGTGTCGTGCTGGGCACGGACACGTCGACTCTGTGTCAGATTTCAACTTCTCGTGTCCTGGACTGTATGGACACGAGACGAACTGTAAACTAGACTAACGGGTTTGGGCTTTGCTTAACGGGTAAAAACCCATTTAATTTCTGACCTAAATAAATTTAACTAAAACCTAACTCTAAACGAACTTAGCGGGCTGACCCCCTGGCCAGCCCGAACGAACTAAACCCCCCCCCCCCCCCCCCCGCTGGCCTGGGTTCGAGCCCCCCTTCTGTTTTCATTTCTTTTTCTTTTTCTTTTCTTTTCTTTTTTGTTTTTATATATATATATATTTATATATATGTATATGTGTATATATATATATTAGTATATATATGTATATACTGTATTATAACAGTATTTTATATATATGTATATATATTTTATATTTAGTAAATTTTGTATATATGTTTGTTTGTATATATGTATATACTTTTATGTGTATATATATATTATATATATACACCATATAATTAAAAGTTTTTCTTATATATATTTATATATATATATATATATATATATATATATATATATATATATATATATATATATATATATATATATATACTTTATAAATTAAGTATTTCCTCATACATAGACATATGTACTTTCAACATATGTATGTATATATTATTTTGTATCTTATTAAAATATCAATAATTATTTTGTACTTTTACCAAATTGTATTTTATTTGTATTTAAATTACTGCAACCATTTGGTGTCCAAGCCTAGCATGGGTATTTGGGCTCAAATGTGTTTTCACACATTCAAGACCTGTACAAGTCATATTGGACTTGATTCATGGCCTTGGGTCCTGTATTTGAACTTTGGTTCAAATTATATACACGGACAAAATACGCAGATAATTAATTATTGTGTGCCTTGCTGTTTTTGTTTTTCTAAAAATACTTAAAGTATTGCTAAAATTATGAAAAAATAGTTTTTAGATACTTTGTTAAGTTAGCTAATTTAGTATAATTTTTGTAGTATTTAATTTACTGTTTTGCCACTAGTTTGGCATATGAAACCAAAACTCATTTTCTGTATACTTAGGAAAACTGATTTTTTATAAAATATTTGTACTGGTTAATAAATTCCAGAAAGATTATAATAAATTTCTATAGTTAGCAAGGATCGTATTGGTACTTTGTTTTATGCAAAGCTAGGCTTTTTGTCTATCTCTAAAATTGTTAGAACACAATGATCTTTTGATTTATTTATTGGTTAATTACGACTTGTAGCTTTTTGTGTTATTTGGAGTTTTAGTCGTGTTGAACCCCATCCCTCACTAGTGTAAAGACCCTAGAAAGTTAGTTAACATAGTGTGTCACCCCACATTGGTCTCCTATGCCAAGTCATCATTTTGGCTAGGTGCCCAGTCACAAGTCGTGTCGCACCAATTAGTGTCCTAGTGTTTTAGCTTAGTGTAAAAGCTAAGTTATTGTATGTATTTCTACAGTGACGAGTTACCAGACATCCATAGCACATTTATCGCAGCTTGTTTTACTTTGCTAGAGGCAAGTACATCTACATACTCATTTACTGTCTTTTAATGCTAGAACATGTATTAACCATGTTAAATGCTGATCCTTGGGGTAGCAAGTTAAAATGTCACATGTTGTACTTTCTATTACTACCATGCTTAGAACCATCTTGATGTATCTCTCACATGATTAGAATATGGGTATGGGAAAACTGATAGTAGAGTACGTGATCATGCCCCCCCTATATAGTACCGAGCAAAGTTTTATTTTATATGTTACAGCGCCGTAGGCCTTACTTACCAAGGCAGATTTGTGCGTATATACATCTCTCGCCCTATCACTTGTACGAAAGTACATTTTATTATGTGCCACAGCACATTGTATACCTATTGACCGATCACGTACCTGCTACAGTTTTAAACATTACATATACATCTGTCTCTATGACATATGTATCCTTGCCATGATAGATTATGATGACATGATTGTGATACGACATGAGATAGATGCCATGTTCCCTATGTTACTATGATACTGTGATCCCAGTTGTACCATGATGACATGTTTCCAGTATTCCTGTTTTATAGACTTATCACACCATGATCCTTGTTGTACATCTCTTTCATTATATGTTCAGTACTTTAGTTGTAGAGGTTGTACTTGCTCCCGTCCTGACAGGATAACGTTGTAGGTATACTTACTGAGGAGGAGTTGCTCTGTGATTCGTATTATGGATTTACTGTCGAGGACCCGGTTTTGCCATACGAGGATGTTCCTGCGGGGAGACTCGTCTAGTTTGCTTAGCTGCTTGGGATACTTAGTGTAGTCATGTATTAGACTATACCATTTTGTAACTGGACATGTATCCAGTTTTACATTTCAGTTTACTTGTACTTGGATATTTCACTATATACGACGACTTTTGTGTTTGGAGCATTTATGATTCTTCTTCACTTATAGAATTGTTAGCACATTTAGTCTTATCTTGTTATCTCTAGAACAGCTTACTGCGCTTTATCTTAAGCGTAGGCTGGACATGGCTCGGCCCGGCCCAACAATTTGGGTAACGGGTCGTGACACTCCAGCTCTATTTATATTAATCTACGGTACGACATGGTGATCAGGACATAGTCCCTGCAGCCATTCGTATGTGCATATTTGGTCTATGTGATTCTTGGATAATTGGTGTGTATTATATATTGGTTTGGTTTATGCATATTTTTGTGAACAGAAAAAGTGTTGCACCATATGTACAGAACATAGATGATTCACACTAATGGTGATCAGGACATAGTCCCATGCAGCCATTCGACTGACGAGGCAGAAACTATGCAAGTAGCCTTAGATAAAGTTGACTGTCCTCCGACCCTCATCCCTCGGCAATGATGATACGACAACCTATCACTATATCTTATATAGTAGTAGATGATGTCTTAGTATTACATTAGTGAGTTCATCTTGATTCTGTTACGTCCTTCAGATACTAGATACGATAAGAACATATACTACACCATATGTACAGAACATAGATGATTCACACTATTGTATGCTAGAATGAATCTTGGCTTTTGTTCTGAGCCGTCCGTTCTGATCAAGCAACTTCCTTCTTCTCTCCTCCACCATGGCTCTGAACAAATCTGCTCCTCCCTCTACTTCCCTTCTTTTTATTTGACTCTCTCAGCAACATATGACATCCACCTCAAGTGTAGAGTCGGGGGAGAAGAAGTGGACAGGAAGTGGAGGGGAAGCAGCACAGCCGGCGGCATGACCCGGAGGAAGTACAGAGGTTTTCTTCAACAGCCGTAGGAGAACTATAAGGATATATCTTTTTAGCGACATGTCATCTTGTCAAAGACCCTTCATGTGAATATCATGTTACCGCGGTGTCGGAAGACTAACATGTCATAAGTTTTTAAGCCGTGTGATATAATCTTCCCAACTCTTTCCTCCTCTGTAGTAATCTTGCATTATTACATAGCAGGAAAGAGTTTTGAGGATTATGTCAAATCCGTCGACATGGTTCTGGAAATGCATGACAATTTCAGAACCATGGCGACGAATAATCAGTCAGAACTCCGTCGCTGTGGCGTCGCCGTAGCGACGGGTTAGCGACTACGATTCTGTCGCCATGGTGCTGGAAATGCCAAGCTTTTCCAGAACCTGTTCGACGGATAGTCCGTCAGGAATCCGTCGGAAAGTGGTCGTTAATTACCGACGCCTTGCGACGCATTAGCGACGGAATGATACAATCTGATACGCTGTTACGACGGGTTACCGACGGAATTGTACGTCGCTATAGCCTACACAGTTCAGTACTTAAAAGCTGAAGTGGACGACAGTCCGTCGGACATCCGTCGCTAAGGCTTCGTATTGTAACGTCGAGTATCCGTCGCTAGTCCGTCATGTGACGACAACTTAGCGACGGAAGGTTATTAGCGACGAGCTGATTGCCGACGGATGTTTTTGACCAATATCCGTCGGTACTCTCGGTCGCTAATTGTATTTACCGTCGTCTTAGCGACGGATGTGGCCGTCGCTAAAACGATAAATTTTGGTAGTGATATATATATATATATATATATATATATATATATATATATATATATATATATATATATATATATATATATATATGAGCGCGGATCAAAAGTTTCATCCATGGAGCCTTGCCAAAGTCTCCCCCCCCCCCCCCCCCCCCCCCCCCGCACCATCGGATCAGGGGCCCGCGCCCCCCCCCCCCCCCCCCCTCAATTCAACGGTAGAGGGCGACGAGGCTCCCGATCCGGATCCTATATATATTTTTCTTCGCTGTTTGGTATGAACGATTAATTTTGGCGGGGCCTGGAATTAATGTAAAGGAGCTCGGGCACGCTCCAAATCCGCTATTTTAGCTTTATATCAATTTTTAAGTATGGACAAGTGGCCACTGTAGCATTCAAATGCTACAAAATTTGACTAAAGTCAAAATATAGCACTTGAAACCTCTAACACTGTGGATGCTCTCAATATTATTTGTACTTAATTTACAATATAACCTCATTCTCACTAGATGTTTATCAAATATAAATTTCTAACTATACTTTTTGACACTACATTCAGATCTAACCTTATTTCCAAATTAGATGAAACTTATTATTTTAACTCATGCAAATTCATATGAGTTATTTACACTGACACACCCTACATTTTATGTTTATTACGGGAACATTTTCTAGTTTAAAAATAAATACAGTGACACTCCCTATATTTTTTGTTAAATATACGGACCATTCCTAAGTTTTATAATTTGTGTAAAGGATTTTATATTGACCATCCCTACTTTAAAACAAATATAAAAGACAACGGCTGTCAGTGTATTTATTCTTAAATTAGGAATATCCGCTTAGTAAACACAAAATATAGGAAATATCAATGTAAATAACCCAATTCATATTATATTCATATTTTGGGAATAACAGGTTCGATGTCCGATTCCAATATGAACATTTCTTCGTTAAGTCTAAGCGTAAACCAAAATATTGTAAGACATTTTTGCAAAATAATAAAAAATTAAGAGTTAGATCTTGGAAATAATTGACTTAGCTCATCATAAACTTCTTATGGTATTCATGACCTAACTTTTTAGTTTTTATTTTATAAAAATAATATTATCTTTAATACTATTATTTCAACTCATACCTACTTCTACAACCATTGATTTATATTTTATCTTTAATACTATTACCGGCCATCCGTGCCGACAGCACACTCAACAGATTACTTGCACTCCACAGGACCGACCTCAATAATTTAATACTGCAAAATTTAACACATAGGCCTCGTTTGGCTCACGGAAAGGAAATGCATTCCTTATTCCTTTATATTTTTCATGAAAATAGAAAAGTAAAATTTCTGTCACATTTTTTTTTCGTTGTTTGGTTGGTGCAGAAAAAAAAAAACAAAAATATAGCAATATTTCAATAATATTCTTACATATAAAATAAAAATAATATTATATTAATGGTAAAATAAGCAATAACACATGGTTACTTTTGTCATAACTTTTGTAATAAATGTTGGAAAAGGAAGAGGAAAAATTAATCTTATGGATCATGAGTGGAACCATATTTTCTCTAATTTTTTTTCTTGTGAGGAAATTGATTCCCATATTTGTGGTTATCAAATAAAGGAAAGGACTTTCCTTTCCATAAAAGATTGTCATGTTTTCTAAAAAGAAAATTAAAAAAAAAAAAAAAATGAAAAAACAACGGATCCTTCGCTCGTTTCGTTTTCCTGGCGGCGTGGGACCCACACTGGAGTTGTCAGGAAAATGGAACGCTGAGGTCAGCGCCGCTGATGTGGACCCCACGACCCCACGAAGAAGCGAATATTCCTGCGTCACGAAGGATTATACCGAGGTATATTTCTCTGTAGAATGGATATCCCGGTGGGCACCCGCCATCTCGAGAATGAAAAATCTCCGCCCTGCCCTCTTCGTATTTAAATAATTACGGTCCTGCCATCGTCTCCATACATTCCTTTTAAACACGGCAGCCATAACAAAGAAAGAGAAGAAGCAAGAGAAGGAAGAAGAAGACACGGACAAGGACACGGACACGCTCTTCTTCTAGGTGATGATCGCATGTTCCGTTCATGATTATGGATTCAATTCCAATTACGATTAATTTGTACATACGCAATGTCATGCCGGTGTGGAATCAAATCTGGTATAGTACTGTATTTATGAGCATGCAATCCTATTTATAGCCAATTTCCCAAAGGCGTAGAGATTCATAAAACCCATGTTATAGTTCTAGTTTGGAAACAAGGTTTTGCTAAGGAGGAGCCAAGTTTATTTTTGGGAGGTTGTGGAATGGAGTTTAAAATTGGGTTCACAAAAATCTAACCAATATTTGTCAATCCTTCTTTTTTCTGGAGTCCTTATTTGGAGACTTAACTCAATAAAACTCTTTTTTTACCACATTAGGGTTTTGTCCATTTTTTGTAAGTTCTAGTAGGATTTAGCTGAAATAACAAATTAATTTGTATGACTATATGTGCATAGTGTTAGTGTTAGTGTGTTTTTTTTTTTTTTTTTTAAATTTGCAGATCGGGATATTTAATGATTCTTTCCCCATTATTTTGATTTACGCAGATAGTACCTGTTCTTGATAGTTGCTAATATATGGGCTCAAGGAGTGAACCCAGCTCCGAAACCAGAGCTGCTAAACCTCCCGGTCTCTGCTTTCTGGAACGCATCAAGAAAACTAGAATCTCCTTCGGAACACACCGAGCTCTGGTTCTGATCTTAACCTTCTTCGCGTATGCTAGCTACCATGCCACTAGAAAGACCACGAGCATTGTCAAGAGCGTCCTTGATCCGGAGACGACGCGGGAGGGGTTCACCCACTGGCCGAGGAATTACTTTCTGGGGAGTTCCAGTTTGGAGGTCCGGACCCCGGGAATGAAGGGAGGTTGGGCTCCGTTTGACGGTCCGAATGGCACCTCCATGCTCGGAGAGATCGACGTCGCCTTCCTTGCCATGTACGCCTTTGGCATGTATTTTGCTGGGCATTTGGGGGACAGGGTGAACCTTAGAATCCTGTTGACGATCGGAATGGTGGGTAGCGGGTTGTTCACGACCCTCTTTGGTGTCGGTTACTGGCTAAATGTGCATAGCTTCTACTACTACTTGGTAATTCAGATGTTGGGTGGTTTGTTACAATCTACTGGGTGGCCCTCGGTGGTGGCAGTTGTCGGCAATTGGTGCGGCAAGAGGAAGAGGGGGCTCATTATGGGTATCTGGAACGCGCACACGTCTGTGGGAAATATTTCAGGTTCTTTGATTGCTGCTGGTTTGTTGAAGTATGGATGGGGATGGTCATTTGCCGTTCCCGGACTTCTTATTATATTTGCCGGCATGGTAGTATTTCTCTTCCTGGCTGTTAGTCCTGAGTCAGTAGGGACTGAGAAAGAAGATGAGCCGCTGAAGCCTCATGAGAATGGGGTCACAGAGCCCCTGTTGGAGGTGGAGGGAGGAAAGGATGTTAGGGATAGAGCGGTGGGCTTCATTGAGGCATGGCGGATTCCTGGGGTAGCGCCTTTTGCTCTTTGTTTGTTTTTCTCCAAATTGGTGGCTTATACATTCCTCTACTGGCTTCCTTTCTACATCAGCCACACAGGTTATACTATCTTCTGCAAACTCTAAATGCTTACTCTAAACAGTTCGAATCATGGACTACAGGTTTTTACAAGTCACATATATATACTGAGATGGAAGTTGACTTACAAAACTTGTGTCACAATATTTGTTAAGATTTACGCTTTAAATTAAACATCTCTAGAATTGATACACACTACTTTGGATAATAGGCTCCTTATATTTACAATGTACATAATTCATGGCTATTAGTTGCTCTACTTAAATTGGTCACATTATATGATGCTCATTTAGCTATTCGGCCATCAAATGGAATCTTGAAAACCAAAAAAATATGTTTTTTGTTGTTGTTGTTTGCTTTAAACAAAAGCACAATTTCTGGGTCAACTGGTGGAAGTTGATTTTAACTGATATATGTTGTGTTTAGTGTTCTCTCTCTATGTAGGCATTTGGGTTTAGTTTAATGCTTTGGGACTTCATATGATATACTGCCTGAGAGATGGAAGTTGACTTACAAAACTTGTGTCACAATATTTGTTAAGATTTACGCTTTAAATTAAACATCTCTAGAATTGATACACACTACTTTGGATAATAGGCTCCTTATATTTACAATGTACATAATTCATGGCTATTAGTTGCTCTACTTAAATTGGTCACATTATATGATGCTCATTTAGCTATTCGGCCATCAAGTGGAATCTTGAAAACCAAAAAAATATGTTTTTTGTTGTTGTTGTTTGCTTTAAACAAAAGCACAATTTCTGGGTGAACTGGTGGAAGTTGATTTTAACTGATTATATGTAGTGTTTAGTGTTCTCTCTATATGTAGGCATTTGGGTTTAGTTTAATGCTTTGGGACTAAATATGATATACTGCCTGAGCAATGTCAGTCGTGTGCCACTTACATCTATCAGCATCGTATATAGTGCTTGAAATCTTATCTAGTTTATGCCATGTCGTCTCCCAAACTTCTCAATTAACATAGTTTTTGCAATGAGTTTATCCAACTATTCCGAGTGTTTGAGCTGTGTTAAACACTAACACTAATAAAATTAATTTCTGTGATGCATCGCTCTATGATTTGCCCATTTGTTTTGGGGCCAAAATTTCTGGACCGGTCTATTCCTTTTCTAAATTTCTAACTCTTTCTACTGTGATGACACCTGCAGCCATCGATGGTCAGTATTTATCCGATTCGGTTGCTGGAACCCTTTCCACGCTGTTCGATGTTGGAGGTGTGGTTGGCGGCATCCTTGCTGGACACCTCTCTGATCGTCTGGATGCCCGTGCACTCACTGCTGCAAGCTTCATGTACCTTGCTATCCCATCCCTCTTCTTCTACCGCGCGTACGGAGGCATCTCCCTCTACTGGAATGTTGCTCTCATGTTCATTACCGGGATGTTTGTTAATGGTCCATATGCACTGATAACAACAGCAGTCTCTGCTGACCTTGGCACACACAGTTCTCTGGATGGAAATTCTCGGGCATTGGCCACAGTGACAGCAATCATCGATGGGACCGGGTCGGTGGGGGCTGCAATCGGACCATTGCTGACTGGCTACATCTCAGCCAAGAGCTGGAGTTCAGTGTTCACAATGCTGATGATTGCCGCCCTTCTGGCAGGGCTTCTCTTGACAAAGCTTGTGGTGGCTGAGGTCTCGGCCAAAGCCGAGGCTGCAAGACCACGGAAAGCGAGTGACGACTTGGTGCCAGATGTCTAGATTGGTGGTAGCGAAACCCCTACTGTTTTTGTCAAGAGGGGTGACTGGAGATTGGATGCGTAGGAAATTTGGGTTCCTCATCTCACCACGCATTTAGAATGGTTGATCTGCGAGGCTTGGTCGTGTGGATGGATTTGATGCCAATGGATTCGTGGATGAGGTTGGGGTTTTACAAGTGAAAATCTTGATGTTGCAAACCACTGCCTCCCATTGTTTATACATTTCATGGTGTGGTGTGGGCTGTAAAATGTAATATTATTCAATTGTTAGATTCTTTGGCAGAAAGGAAAACCATCCCCACTGATTGAATGGTGGGGTTTAAATTGTTGTTCTTGATGAAAATAAATATGGTAATGAGATCATTATCCTGCTGTGGTCTCTGATGCGAAGTTGCATATATTTGTATGGAAGAATGATGTATCAGTAAATTGCACTGCGACGCACAACCCATCCACTCCACCCCAACTGTTATGTGGCTGCAACGTTTTTCTGACAGTTTTTACCTGAGCAATGCACCGAAATTACACAGGTTTCATATTGAAGAAACATGTTGATTCTGTCTTGATGATGACCATGAATACATATAGCTGCGAAAACGTTTCTTTACTGTTCACTTGGGAGAGATGTACTCCGAGGACTCTATGCAAATCACAAATCCTCCCAAATTGTCTCTCATGATCCTTGGTTGATGCACAGACGAACTGCTCCAGCACTCATCCCCTTCTGATTTAGGTTAATGAAGACTTGTTTTTACTGGTCATGAGATTACTCCTCTTAAGTTCCGGTCTAAGCAGATACGTTTCATCCATATAGCTTCGGAGATACGTTTCATCCGTATAGCTTCGGATTCGAAGGTTCCTGATTGGAAAATCATGCCTAGTTCGGTCTGGTTTGTTTCAGGCGAGTATCGGGTGTATGGACTACAGTATCGGTATCAAACCGATACGACAAAAATTTCCTAAAATGAGGGAAAATGGCTGGCGTGTTGGTCTTTGGGAAGCCCCATTTTTATTTAGGCTGGCCTCAAGTGGTCCAGTCACCAGTGCATGAAGAAAACATATGCAGAGTTGTGATTAGGGATTGGATAAGAGAACTATCACAAAATGCATGGCTAGAGAAAGAACAGTGTACTGGTAACGTTGGTTGTTTTGTACTGGTAACGTTGGTTGTTTGGCGGTGGTCTCTTCATCTGATTGTCATCAGAGAAACACATAAGAGGTGATCATCTTCCTTTGGCAGTTTTCATTTATTGTAGTCGTATCTACCTATAAGTTATATGACAGATTGCATCACCTCTTGATTTCATCCTAATTTCACTTGATTGTGAAATCATTTATAATCAGATGTAGTTAAATTTTGTGATTATGAAATCGGCGGAAATTGGATGTAGTCAAACAGAAATCTTGGTTTCTGGATTTGTGAATCACCAAAATTTTTCGAAATTGGGTGTAGTAAAAAGTCAAAACTGGGTGTAGTGAGAAATCAAGTGGATTTCAAGTTGATTCGAATTGGACTAATTTGAGCTTGATTTGGAGGCTTATAACCAATGGAAACACTATGATGTATCAAGCTACTTCTCTATATAAAAAAATATGTATGGTGAAGATGAATGAAGGGCATGATGGATATATAGAGGAAATGGAGTTGATCAAGAGTGAACGTTAAGAATTTTTTTGCTTCATGTCACACAAACTAAAAAAATTTAAAATCTGGACGATCATCCTTCCCTCTATGGTGGATTTGGAAGTTGTCTTGGTGACGAGCAGAGGCTAAGTTGAACACATTTGACTAGGGAGACATATACATATACACACACTCGTGTGTGTGTGTGGACTTAGACATTTGTTTCTTGGTTATAATGTGTGTGTATATATATATATATATATATATATATATATATATATACTCTTAAATACTTTGTTTAAATGATGTGTCAAGATGGAGTATAAGCAAAGTGCTAATTCTCAAGATTTTGGGTGTGGGTGAGCTTCCTAATCACCTGCGTGCAAGTAAGCATATGCAGTTTCTGCTAAATTTCTCCCTAAGAAAGAAAAGGGAGAAGTGACTAAACAAGCAGCTTTAATTATTCAATTTTGCTTTCCCTTAGTTATAACTTATTCCTTGCCATTTCAATTGTTTCCGTACAACTTAAGTTCATCCACTAAGAATTCAAACACGATCAAATCAATCATCCAAATTTGCGTTTGAAAATCAAGATAAATTCAAGGAGTGAAATCATAATAAAATCACGACAAAAATGAAATAATGTCAAAATCATGTTTTTAAATAATCAGGCAAATCAGCCGCAAATCAGGGTATGACTACTCCCCCTTAGTTACATAATAGATTGCATCAGTTGTGTTAAGAATATTTTTATTTATTCGACACGAGCTGTAAACTTACTTTTTGACTTTTAAACACTGTGAATGGTAACAATTCCTTGCTATTTGAATGTGGTAATTATTGCTTTAGTGATGGACCAACTTAAACGCTTCTAAAGGAACCAAGAATCAAGTAAATTTTGTTTTGGGTCTGTCTCTAATTTATTTATGAGAACTAGTCACTTTTTTTTTTTTTACTCAAAGCTTAACTATCTTTATTCAAATTAGGTAACAGTGGATGCAAAACAAGCAGCATCTTTCTCAAGCTGCTGGATAATGTATCTAGGAGGGCTAAATGTTAGATTATATTTGTAACTAATGTAAATATGGCCCATAAGCCCAAAGTCCAATCATGTAGACACTATATATATTTTGTAACAAATCCTATCAATGAGAACAAGACATTATTATTTCTTACATGGTATCAGAGCCTCCCGAAAAAATCCTAGCCGCCATCTCCCGAAATATCCTAGCCGCCATCTCCCTTCCCATCCGCCCGGCTGACTGATCCGTCCGATCCGGTGCCTGTCCGCGCCGACCGCGCCCGCGCCTGCCCGCGCACCGCGCCCTACCGCGCCCGCGCCGACCGCGCCCCGCGCCCGACCGCGCCCGTGCCTGACCACGCTGTCACTCCCCGTTCCCGGAATGCGTATTTTTATACATGTACAACTCATGTGTATTTATTTAGTATTTATCATGTATTATTCTGTATTTAAAATCCTTTAGTTTCATGTTAATTAATTATCTGCTCTTTAAATTTTCATGTTAATTAATTTTCTGCAAATTTTATTTCTGCAATTATATTTCTGCAATTTTATTACCTGCATTTTATTTGCTGCTTTAGTGTTATTGGATTTCGGTTTGCTGGATCCCCTTAAACCCGGCCCAACACCCCACCTACCACCACCCTTCCTATTTAAAGCTTCCATCTCTTTCTCTCTCCTCATTACTTCATTCTCACCATTACTTCTTCTTCTTCCTCTCATTACTCCCCACCACCTACCAGCAGCAGGAGAAGGCAAGTGCAAACTTGCTTCTCAATCAGCCATTTTTATGGTTCATTTGCCTTCTTCTCGTGATTCCAAGAGAGATTAGTTCTTAGCGTTTTTGATTTCTACGGCTGGTTTTCTCTAGATCTAAGTTATAGTATTTCGGCTGTTCATGGGTTCTTGATCCACCAACTTAGCGTGTATTTCTGGCACTGGAACAAGGCTCCATGGGACTTGGAGTTTGGGAGATGTTTCACGCACACGTTCTTACGTGCTCGCGTAAACATCAGCCCAGTCACGCACACGTCTATACGTGTTTGCGTGTATTTTAGTCACGCTAACGTTCTCATGAGCGTGCGTGTATTTCAGTCACGCTCATGTCTGTGCGTGTCTGCGTGACTTTTGAGTTACGTTCACACTGTGCGTGCCTGCGTGACTTTTGAGTTACGTCCACTCTGTGCGTGCGTGTATTTTTAGTCACGCTCGCATTTGAGTACGTGTATTTTCAGTCACGCTCGCGTTGTCTGCGTGTATTTGAGTCACGCTCCTGTCTTTGTACTGCGTGCGTGACTTTTCACGCTTATGTCCCTGAGCTTGCGTGCGTGACTTTTTACGATCACATTGTGCGTGACTTTTGGCGTGCGTGACTTTTCACCCTCACGCTGCGCGTGCGTGCGTGAATTATTTGTCACGCTCATACGCTCACGTTGCCAGCACGTATCACTTGTCACGCATCACTTGTCACACCTCACTGTTCACGCTCACGCTTACCAGAGTGTACTACTTTTTACGCTCGCTCCTTCATGCCAGACTTGGCGTACTTTTCACGCATACGACTCTTGCGTGACTTTTGGACTTAGCTTAGACTTGTTAGCATGACTTCCTGACTTGGGAGTTTTATTTGTTCTATATTTTATTCATTTAATGTTGGCATGATAATTTCCTATTATATTCTTACGCCTTTTTGCATGAACCCGAAAATCTTAGCATGTTAATATTTTAATACCTAGGGTTGTGTATTAGTGCCAAGTGTCTGGATTGGTATATGGATATCCAGTGAGACTGGAACTTGACCTTGAGAGTTATAAACTCAACCCTATTTAATGCTAATGACTTTCATGCCTTGTCACCATTAATGACGATGGTTATCTTGACTAATTTGATCATGCGTTCCTAGTTGGAACTAAGAGACTGGCTAGTCGTCTTATTGAAATAAATGAATGAGACACGTTCATGTTATGAACTATTGCAATCGACTGGCTGATCCCGAAATATTGACATACATGCACATGCAGGTTTCAATCTATTTATTTATTTATCTATTTATTTATTTTCTACAAAAGAAGCATGTGTATCTTATGGTCAAGGCATGATTACCGTGGTTAGATTTGATTGTTGCATTACGCTATGTAAGACCTGCAACCTAACCGCACTGGTATCGTTGTAGAGTTGTGCATATCGTATCCCGTACGAAAGTACTCATTTGAATGACCATGATCCACGGCATGGGATTTCACTCAACGTAGGGACTATTAAGTTAAATAAAATAATGATTGCATGGAGAGAATGGATTTCCGAGTTCTTACATGACAGCCCCCTTGGGACGAATAGTACCCGACGGGCCGGCTAGTTCCTACAGATACTGTAAATCTGCCACACGGGCAGGGAACAGTATCTGCTTTTATTATTATGGTATATTGTATATTGACGGGCGTCCTGCTAGGACTCGTCTAATTCATGCATGGCGCACATGATTGACTGGATAGACTAGCCTTGCTCGCACATAGTAAGAACTGAGGAACCTTTATTGCATAATTCCAGGATAACTTGGGACTCATAATAGCAAGCCGTAGGATTTGATTGGCCGTTCAAGATGATTTGTTTGTGTACTGTACTACTCTGTTACCTAACTGGGATGATCAGAATGTCAGGACATGACGGGCCAACTTATGTCATTGTTTGGTTGGGAGGTTGGTTCGAAGTGTCGTGATGTGATGTGAATCCTAGTGGAAAGCAGAGATCTATTATCATTATATTCTTTTGCTTGCTGGTTTAGCCCTTCATATCGTCCTTCCTTGTGGTACTTGCTATTAGAGGTCTAACCTCTCTGATTTTGCATGGCCAGATTTAGAGCCGGTTCCCGAGGATCCAGCGTATTTCTACCTCCAAAATGGTCAATACTAGAGGCATGATTGCAGGAGGACTCGAGTGGGTTCCTTACTTCACCGCTCGTTTTGTTATTTACCATTATACTTAGCCGTTTGGCACCGACATGTTAGTCGGATTGTCTTGTACTTACTTTTACATAATTGTAATTAAGTCAGACTGCAGCTGATAACAATTGTGTATACTTGCTATATCATCTGGCTATGTTTTGTAAAGCCAGATCTCAAGAACATTTTGACTGAGCGTTTGGGACGCCTTACTGCTTTATCTTACATGTTCTCTATTTTTGTTTCCTTGTTCGAATGATTGAGGCAATAGATGTGAAATGACCATAGTAAGACCTTTATGTAGTATGCACCCCCTCGTCTGGTTAGACAGCATTGATCGTATTATACGGTATTCATCTACCCGTAATACGTAGCTGGCTGAGTCATTCCTCCGCTCTCCAGTATTCTGGTTCTGGGGCGTGACAAGGTTTTAGTGGTGGCCCATGCAGGTCTGATTTCAGACTTGTGGGGTATTTTGATAGGATGTCTCAATCACACATGTTTCCCCTTGATCTCCTGATTCGTTATTCTCAACTCTTGCTTGACATTCCGGTATCCTTTGACTTCATTGATCCTTCATGTCCGGTCGTTTGATTGTTCTCTTGTCCCTTTTCTTAGGGGCACTTCGTCCGCATCGGTCAGAGCTGGGCAGCAACAACAAGGGCAACATGGGCAACATAACCAGGTTGGTCAGCAACCAGGGCCAGTCTCACCTCAGGAGACTATCCAGGAAGAAGTGATAGTAGAACCAGCGGTTGGACCGCAGTATCTGGATATTCCAAACCCACCCATAGTTCCACCTACCCCTGTGGAAGTGGACACACCAGCCCTTCTGGAGATCATGAGAGGAATGATGGCTGCTCAGCAACATCAGATGTTGGCCCAGCAGCGCATGCACACTCAGCTACAAGAGCAGAATGTGTTGCTTAACCAAGGATTGCAGACGGCTTTGGAAAGAGGAGTGAGGACTGATTCAGGAGCATCAGCCAGGTTTTGCAAGTACAACCCCCGCCGTTTCGAGGGCACGGAGGATGCCATTTCAGCAGATGCATGGCTTAAGGATATGGAGGCTATTCTGACAGCGGCTAAGGTACCGGCGGAAGAGCGTGTGGATCTAGTGAAGTTGCTACTTCAGGATCTCGCACGTGATTGGTGGGAATCAGAGGAAGTGGGCGTCAGACGTCCTGTGGCTTGGGACGATTTCATAGCAAGATTCAAGACTAAGTACTATGGAGTTGTGGCGCTGTTTGAGCTACAACAGAAGTTTATCAACCTCAGGCAGGCCGGCAAGACTGTAGATGCTTATGCAGCGGAGTTCTGCAGATTGAGTAGATTCGCCCCAGAGATGGTAGCAACAGAGCGCCATAGGGCCATGAGGTTTCAGCAAGGGTTTCATCTCGAGCTTTTGCAATTGATAGAGGGGCACAACTACCAAACTTTTGATGAGATATTGACGGCAACTCGAAGGCATGAGATCACTATTCAGAGGCTTGCAGTAAGGACTGGGGGGTCAGAAGAGATCCCACAGTCAGATAGAAGGAGGAGGGGGAGCAGCGCCCCGAACAACGGCACCATCCACTGGCATTCGTATCCACGATGTGGCGATACGAGGACCAGCACCACCCAGGCAGCAGCAGCAGCAACAGCAACAGAGGAGGAACCAGCAACCCCCGGCGGGATGCACTTATTGTGGAAAGATGGGACACACTAGAGATGTGTGTCGGACATTGAATGGACTGTGTCTGATATGTGAAAATCCAGACCATCGGGTTACCACATGTCCCATGAATTTGAGGTCAGGAGGACCAGGGCAACAGTTTCTTGCTCTGCCAGCACCAGGGGCAGGCCAGTATCGAGGACCAGCAGTGGCAGTAAGGCCGTTGGCACAGCGTCCGTTAGTACCGCAGGCTCAGATGTTTCGGCAGCAGGGACCGCCGATGCAGCAACACCAGCATCGACCACCCCAGCATCATCAAGGCAGGGGCCAGCAGTAGCATCAGGCTAGGCCGCAGCATGGAAATCAGCAAGGAGGTCGAGGGCAAGCATTCACTCTGTCCTTGGAGGAGGCATTGGCATCGGGAGATGTTGTGGCAGGTAACATTCTCGTCGCCTCATATTCTGCAGTAGCATTGTTTGATTCGGGAGCATCCCATTCATTTATATCCGCACGATTTGCGACACGACTAGGAATGGAGTTCGAGGCATTGCTAGGAAGGTTGAATATACTCACTGGTAATGGGCTCGTAGGAGTTAGTAGAGTTATTTTAGCGTGTAGCGTTGTAGTTTGCGGGCATTCCTTACCCGTCCGGTTGATAGAATTTCCTGTAGAAAATTTCGACGTTATCTTAGGCATGGACTGGCTGAAAGACAGTCATGCGACAATAGATTGTCGTAGAGGGAGTGTATCTTTTGATATTCCAGGCATGAAGAGATTTACCTTAGTCAGATCAGAGGCAACTCAGCAAGAGCAGGGAGTAGTAACGGCAATGGAAGAAGTTCAGATTCCGAAGGTAGTTGAAGAATTTCTAGACGTATTTTCCGAAGAACTTCCAGGTCTACCACCAGTTAGAGATATTGAGTTCAGCATAGAATTGGCACCAGGAACTAAACCGATATCAGATCGGGTTTACAGAATGGCGGATTCAGAGCAGGCCAAGGTATATCAGCATATAGAGGAACTGAAGGAGAAGAAGTTCATCCAAGCTAGCGTATCACCATGGGCAGCACCGGTGGTACTTGTGGGAAAGAAGGATGGTTCGTCCAGATTGTGCATTGACTACAGGAAGCTTAACGCGGCAACAGTGAAGAACAAGTACCCATTACCCAGGATCGACGACTTATTTGATCAGTTGAGCAAGGCTAGAGTTTTCTCCAAGATAGATCTTCGTTCAGGGTACCATCAGGTGAGGGTTCGGAAGGAAGACATTTCCAAGACAACATTCAGGTCGAAGTATGGGCATTATGAGTTCTTGGTAATGCCATTTGGTTTGACCAATGCTCCAGCTATATTCATGGATTTGATGAACCGTATCTTTATGCCATACTTGGACCAGTTTGTCATTGTGTTTCTTGACGACATTCTCGTATACTCTGCTAGTGAAAAGGAGCATGAAGACCACCTCAGGAAAGTGTTGCAGGTTCTGAGAGAGAACCAGTTGTATGCCAAGCTCAGCAAGTGTGAGTTTTGGTCAGATCACATTTCATTTTTGGGTCATATCATCTCAGGAACTGGAGTAGCAGTAGATCCCAAGAAGGTAGAAGCAGTAGAGAGTTGGCCAGTACCCAAGACCGTAGCAGATGTGCGGAGTTTCTTGGGATTGGCAGGATATTACAGAAGGTTTGTGTCAGATTTTGCAAGGCTTTCAGCGCCCATGACCCGCTTGACCCGGAAGGATGTGCCATTTGTTTGGTCGGCAGAATGTCAGGCATCATTTGAGACTTTGAAGCAAAAGTTGATATCAGCACCTATTCTTACATTACCAGTTGGACCCGGAGGTTTTACAGTATATTGTGATGCGTCAGGTAAAGGACTTGGATGTGTCCTTATGTAACATGGGAAGGTGATAGCATACGCATCTAGGCAGCTTCGGGACCACGAGAAGAATTATCCAACTCATGATTTAGAGTTGGCGGCAGTAGTGTTTGCTCTGAAGCTATGGAGGCATTACTTATATGGTGACCGAGTGGAGGTGTACACAGATCATAAAAGTCTGAAGTACATCTTTACCCAGAAGGAACTAAACATGAGGCAGAGGAGATGGTTGGAGTTGATCAAGGATTATGACGTGGAGCTCCAGTATCATCCAGGCAAGGCTAATGTAGTGGCAGACGCTCTCAGCAGGAGAGGCGGCATATTTATGTTAACAACGCAGAGGCATATCTTAGAAGACCTTCAGGAGATGGGCATCGAAGTTATACTTCCTAGTGATGTAGGAGTTCTAACAAGTCTGCAAGTTCAATCCGACTTGGTAGGCAAGATCAAGGTAGCTCAGGCACAAGACCCAAGGATTCAGAAGCTTAGGACAGAATGTGAGTCAGGACTCAGGAAGGAGATGAGGATTCACGAAGATGGTACACTTAGGTTCGGATCGCGTCTATGTGTGTCTAGTGGAGATATCAGACAGGAGGTTATGGCAGAAACTCACAGTTCTCAGTATTCTATTCACCCTGGAGGGACCAAGATGTACCAAGATATCAAGCAGCATTTCTGGTGGAATGGGATGAAGAGGGAGATCGCTAGATTTGTTTCCCGTTGCTTGGTATGTCAGCAAGTGAAGGCAGAACAGCAGAGGCCGGCTGGATTATTGCAACCACTTCCTGTTCCGGAATGGAAATGGGAGCATATTACAATGGACTTTGTGACCGGTTTATCGAGATCACCAAGTGGTAAGGATGCTATTTGGGTGATAGTAGATCGGCTTACGAAGGTAGCACACTTTCTTCCTTTCAGAGTAGGGCAATCTACATAAAAGTTGGCAGAGTTATATATGCAACAGATAGTCAGGCAGCATGGAGTCCCTGTTAGTATTGTGTCAGATCGAGATACCCGCTTTACATCACATTTCTGGAAGAGCTTACATCATAGTCTGGGTACCAAGTTAAGGTTTAGCACGGCTTACCATCCGCAGACGGATGGGCAATCAGAAAGAACGATCCAGACTTTAGAAGATATGTTGCGAGCTTGCACTTTAGATTTTGGAGGATCTTGGGAGAGCCACCTGAACTTGGTCGAGTTTTCATATAACAATAGTTATCAAGCCAGTATCCAGATGGCGCCATTCGAAGCATTATATGGTAAGAAGTGCAGGTCACCGCTTGCATGGGATGATATCGGAGAGAGGAAGATGCTAGGTCCAGAAATGATTGTTCAGACGGTTGAAGTAGTTAAAGGAATTAGGGAGCGACTTAGGGTTGCGCAGGACCGGCATCGTCATTGGGCGGACCAGCATCGTAGGCCATTAGAGTTCTCTGTTGGGGATCACGTATTCTTGCGGATCTCACCTACTCGTGGGGTCATCAGATTTGGCGTTCGCGGGAAATTGAGTCCGCGATACGTGGGCCCATTCGTTATCCTTGATCGGATAGGCGATGTTGCTTATCGTTTATCACTCCCACCTTCGTTACGAGAGGTGTATGACGTGTTTCATGTATCTCAATTACGTAGGTATGTATCGGACCCAAGCCATGTCCTCGATCACTCTGAGCTGGTTGTTGGTACCAACCTGTCTTACGAGGAACAGCCTGTGTCCATTTTGGACCGAAGAGAGAAGATACTCAAGAACCGAACAATTAGTCTTGTCCGTGTTGCTTGGGGTCATCACTCCTTGGGAGAGTCAACGTGGGAACGTGAGGATGATATTCGATCACGGTATCCACACCTGTTTGACTCACAAGGTATATCTCTTCATGTATACCTTGATTGTCTTGATTTCTCATGCTTATCACTTTATGGGTAGAGCTACTTGATATCGTAGATTGATGGATTTACATATATAGTACTTGCTTTTGATATGGTAAAAACAAATTGCTTGTTCACTAGAATTGCTTGATCACTAGAATTGCTTGTATTAGTTTAGCCCTGATGTTTCTATCCTGCTTGGATTTGAAATTCCGAGGACGAAATTTTTCTAAGGTGGGTAGAGATGTCACTCCCCGTTCCCGGATTGCGTATTTTTATACATGTACAACTCATGTGTATTTATTTAGTATTTATCATGTATTATTCTGTATTTAAAATCCTTTAGTTTCATGTTAATTAATTATCTGCTCTTTAAATTTTCATGTTAATTAATTTCCTGCAAATTTTATTTCTGCAATTATATTTCTGCAATTTTATTACCTGCATTTTATTTGCTGCTTTAGTGTTATTGGATTTCGGTTTGCTGGATCCCCTTAAACCCGGCCCAACACCCCACCTACCACCACCCTTCCTATTTAAAGCTTCCATCTCTTTCTCTCTCCTCATTACTTCATTCTCACCATTACTTCTTCTTCTTCCTCTCATTACTCCCCACCACCTACCAGCAGCAGGAGAAGGCAAGTGCAAACTTGCTTCTCAATCACCCATTTTTATGGTTCATTTGCCTTCTTCTCGTGATTCCAAGAGAGATTAGTTCTTAGCGTTTTTGATTTCTACGGCTGGTTTTCTCTAGATCTAAGTTATAGTATTTCGGCTGTTCATGGGTTCTTGATCCACCAACTTAGCGTGTATTTCTGGCACTGGAACAAGGCTCCATGGGACTTGGAGTTTGGGAGATGTTTCACGCACACGTTCTTACGTGCTCGCGTAAACATCAGCCCAGTCACGCACACGTCTATACGTGTTTGCGTGTATTTTAGTCACGCTAACGTTCTCATGAGCGTGCGTGTATTTCAGTCACGCTCATGTCTGTGCGTGTCTGCGTGACTTTTGAGTTACGTTCACACTGTGCGTGCCTGCGTGACTTTTGAGTTACGTCCACTCTGTGCGTGCGTGTATTTTTAGTCACGCTCGCATTTGAGTACGTGTATTTTCAGTCACGCTCGCGTTGTCTGCGTGTATTTGAGTCACGCTCCTGTCTTTGTACTGCGTGCGTGACTTTTCACGCTCATGTCCCTGAGCTTGCGTGCGTGACTTTTCACGATCACATTGTGCGTGACTTTTGGCGTGCGTGACTTTTCACCCTCACGCTGCGCGTGCGTGCGTGAATTATTTGTCACGCTCATACGCTCACGTTGTCAGCACGTATCACTTGTCACGCATCACTTGTCACACCTCACTGTTCACGCTCACGCTTACCAGAGTGTACTACTTTTTACGCTCGCTCCTTCATGCCAGACTTGGCGTACTTTTCACGCATACGACTCTTGCGTGATTTTTGGACTTAGCTTAGACTTGTTAGCATGACTTCCTGACTTGGGAGTTTTATTTGTTCTATATTTTATTCATTTAATGTTGGCATGATAATTCCCTATTATATCCTTACGCCTTTTTGCATGAACCCGAAAATCTTAGCATGTTAATATTTTAATACCTAGGGTTGTGTATTAGTGCCAAGTGTCTGGATTGGTATATGGATATCCAGTGAGACTGGAACTTGACCTTGAGAGTTATAAACTCAACCCTATTTAATGCTAATGACTTTCATGCCTTGTCACCATTAATGACGATAGTTATCTTGACTAATTTGATCATGCGTTCCTAGTTGGAACTAAGAGACTGGCTAGTCGTCTTATTGAAATAAATGAATGAGACACGTTCATGTTATGAACTATTGCAATCGACTGGCTGATTCCGAAATATTGACATACATGCACATGCAGGCTTCAATCTATTTATTTATTTATTTATCTATTTATTTATTTTCTACAAAAGAAGCATGTGTATCTTATGGTCAAGACATGATTACCGTGGTTAGATTTGATTGTTGCATTACACTATGTAAGACCTGCAACCTAACCGCACTGGTATCGTTGTAGAGTTGTGCATATCGTACCCCGTACGAAAGTACTCATTTGAATGACCATGATCCACGGCATGGGATTTCACTAAACGTAGGGACTATTAAGTTAAATAAAATAATGATTGCATGGAGAGAATGGATTCCCGAGTTCTTACATGGCAGCCCCTTGGGACGAGTAGTACCCGACGGGCCGGCTAGTTCCCACAGATACTGTAAATCTACCACACGGGCAGGGAACAGTATCTGCTTTTATTATTATGGTATATTGTATATTGACGGGCGTCCTGCTAGGACTCGTCTAATTCATGCATGGCGCACATGATTGACTGGATAGACTAGCCTTACTCGCACATAGTAAGAACTGAGGAACCTTTATTGCATAATTCCAGGATAACTTGGGACTCATAATAGCAAGCCGTAGGATTTGATTGGCCGTTCAAGATGATTTGTTTGTGTACTGTACTACTCTGTTACCTAACTGGGATGATCAGAATGTCAGGACATGACGGGCCAACTTCTGTCCTTGTTTGGTTGGGAGGTTGGTTCGAAGTATCGTGATGTGATGTGAATCCTAGTGGAAAGCAGAGATCTATTATCATTATATTCTTTTGCTTGCTGGTTTAGTCCTTCATATCGTCCTTCCTTGTGGTACTTGCTATTAGAGGTCTAACCTCTCTGATTTTGCATGGCCAGATTTAGAGCCGGTTCCCGAGGATCCAGCGTATTTCTACCTCCAAAATGGTCAATACTAGAGGCATGATTGCAGGAGGACTCGAGTGGGTTCCTTACTTCACCGCTCGTTTTGTTATTTACCATTATACTTAGCCGTTTGGCACCGACATGTTAGTCGGATTGTCTTGTACTTACTTTTACATAATTGTAATTAAGTCAGACTGCAGCTGATAACAATTGTGTATACTTGCTATATCATCTGGCTATGTTTTGTAAAGCCAGATCTCAAGAACATTTTGACTGAGCGTTTGGGACGCCTTACTGCTTTATCTTACATGTTCTCTATTTTTGTTTCCTTGTTCGAATGATTGAGGCAATAGATGTGAAATGACCATAGTAAGACCTTTATGTAGTATGCACCCCCTCGTCTGGTTAGACAGCATTGATCGTATTATACGGTATTCATCTACCCGTAATACGTAGCTGGCTGAGTCATTCCCCCGCTCTCCAGTATTCTGGTTCTGGGGCGTGACAAGGTTTTAGTGGTGGCCCATGCAGGTCTGATTTCAGACTTGTGGGGTATTTTGATAGGATGTCTCAATCACACATGTTTCCCCTTGATCTCCTGATTCGTTATTCTCAACTCTTGCTTGACATTCCGGTATCCTTTGACTTCATTGATCCTTCATGTCCGGTCGTTTGATTGTTCTCTTGTCCCTTTTCTTAGGGGCACTTCGTCCGCATCGGTCAGAGCTGGGCAGCAACAACAAGGGCAACATGGGCAACATAACCAGGTTGGTCAGCAACCAGGGCCAGTCTCACCTCAGGAGACTATCCAGGAAGAAGTGATAGTAGAACCAGCGGTTGGACCGCAGTATCTGGATATTCCAAACCCACCCATAGTTCCACCTACCCCTGTGGAAGTGGACACACCAGCCCTTCTGGAGATCATGAGAGGAATGATGGCTGCTCAGCAACATCAGATGTTGGCCCAGCAGCGCATGCACACTCAGCTACAAGAGCAGAATGTGTTGCTTAACCAAGGATTGCAGACGGCTTTGGAAAGAGGAGTGAGGACTGATTCAGGAGCATCAGCCAGGTTTTGCAAGTACAACCCCCGCCGTTTCGAGGGCACGGAGGATGCCATTTCAGCAGATGCATGGCTTAAGGATATGGAGGCTATTCTGACAGCGGCTAAGGTACCGGCGGAAGAGCGTGTGGATCTAGTGAAGTTGCTACTTCAGGATCTCGCACGTGATTGGTGGGAATCAGAGGAAGTGGGCGTCAGACGTCCTGTGGCTTGGGACGATTTCATAGCAAGATTCAAGACTAAGTACTATGGAGTTGTGGCGCTGTTTGAGCTACAACAGAAGTTTATCAACCTCAGGCAGGCCGGCAAGACTGTAGATGCTTATGCAGCGGAGTTCTGCAGATTGAGTAGATTCGCCCCAGAGATGGTAGCAACAGAGCGCCATAGGGCCATGAGGTTTCAGCAAGGGTTTCATCTCGAGCTTTTGCAATTGATAGAGGGGCACAACTACCAAACTTTTGATGAGATATTGACGGCAACTCGAAGGCATGAGATCACTATTCAGAGGCTTGCAGTAAGGACTGGGGGGTCAGAAGAGATCCCACAGTCAGATAGAAGGAGGAGGGGGAGCAGCGCCCCGAACAACGGCACCATCCACTGGCATTCGTATCCACGATGTGGCGATACGAGGACCAGCACCACCCAGGCAGCAGCAGCAACAGCAACAGAGGAGGAACCAGCAACCCCCGGCGGGATGCACTTATTGTGGAAAGATGGGACACACTAGAGATGTGTGTCGGACATTGAATGGACTGTGTCTGATATGTGAAAATCCAGACCATCGGGTTACCACATGTCCCATGAATTTGAGGTCAGGAGGACCAGGGCAACAGTTTCTTGCTCTGCCAGCACCAGGGGCAGGCCAGTATCGAGGACCAGCAGTGGCAGTAAGGCCGTTGGCACAGCGTCCGTTAGTACCGCAGGCTCAGATGTTTCGGCAGCAGGGACCGCCGATGCAGCAACACCAGCATCGACCACCCCAGCATCATCAAGGCAGGGGCCAGCAGTAGCATCAGGCTAGGCCGCAGCATGGAAATCAGCAAGGAGGTCGAGGGCAAGCATTCACTCTGTCCTTGGAGGAGGCATTGGCATCGGGAGATGTTGTGGCAGGTAACATTCTCGTCGCCTCATATTCTGCAGTAGCATTGTTTGATTCGGGAGCATCCCATTCATTTATATCCGCACGATTTGCGACACGACTAGGAATGGAGTTCGAGGCATTGCTAGGAAGGTTGAATATACTCACTGGTAATGGGCTCGTAGGAGTTAGTAGAGTTATTTTAGCGTGTAGCGTTGTAGTTTGCGGGCATTCCTTACCCGTCCGGTTGATAGAATTTCCTGTAGAAAATTTCGACGTTATCTTAGGCATGGACTGGCTGAAAGACAGTCATGCGACAATAGATTGTCGTAGAGGGAGTGTATCTTTTGATATTCCAGGCATGAAGAGATTTACCTTAGTCAGATCAGAGGCAACTCAGCAAGAGCAGGGAGTAGTAACGGCAATGGAAGAAGTTCAGATTCCGAAGGTAGTTGAAGAATTTCTAGACGTATTTTCCGAAGAACTTCCAGGTCTACCACCAGTTAGAGATATTGAGTTCAGCATAGAATTGGCACCAGGAACTAAACCGATATCAGATCGGGTTTACAGAATGGCGGATTCAGAGCAGGCCAAGGTATATCAGCATATAGAGGAACTGAAGGAGAAGAAGTTCATCCAAGCTAGCGTATCACCATGGGCAGCACCGGTGGTACTTGTGGGAAAGAAGGATGGTTCGTCCAGATTGTGCATTGACTACAGGAAGCTTAACGCGGCAACAGTGAAGAACAAGTACCCATTACCCAGGATCGACGACTTATTTGATCAGTTGAGCAAGGCTAGAGTTTTCTCCAAGATAGATCTTCGTTCAGGGTACCATCAGGTGAGGGTTCGGAAGGAAGACATTTCCAAGACAACATTCAGGTCGAAGTATGGGCATTATGAGTTCTTGGTAATGCCATTTGGTTTGACCAATGCTCCAGCTATATTCATGGATTTGATGAACCGTATCTTTATGCCATACTTGGACCAGTTTGTCATTGTGTTTCTTGACGACATTCTCGTATACTCTGCTAGTGAAAAGGAGCATGAAGACCACCTCAGGAAAGTGTTGCAGGTTCTGAGAGAGAACCAGTTGTATGCCAAGCTCAGCAAGTGTGAGTTTTGGTCAGATCACATTTCATTTTTGGGTCATATCATCTCAGGAACTGGAGTAGCAGTAGATCCCAAGAAGGTAGAAGCAGTAGAGAGTTGGCCAGTACCCAAGACCGTAGCAGATGTGCGGAGTTTCTTGGGATTGGCAGGATATTACAGAAGGTTTGTGTCAGATTTTGCAAGGCTTTCAGCGCCCATGACCCGCTTGACCCGGAAGGATGTGCCATTTGTTTGGTCGGCAGAATGTCAGGCATCATTTGAGACTTTGAAGCAAAAGTTGATATCAGCACCTATTCTTACATTACCAGTTGGACCCGGAGGTTTTACAGTATATTGTGATGCGTCAGGTAAAGGACTTGGATGTGTCCTTATGTAACATGGGAAGGTGATAGCATACGCATCTAGGCAGCTTCGGGACCACGAGAAGAATTATCCAACTCATGATTTAGAGTTGGCGGCAGTAGTGTTTGCTCTGAAGCTATGGAGGCATTACTTATATGGTGACCGAGTGGAGGTGTACACAGATCATAAAAGTCTGAAGTACATCTTTACCCAGAAGGAACTAAACATGAGGCAGAGGAGATGGTTGGAGTTGATCAAGGATTATGACGTGGAGCTCCAGTATCATCCAGGCAAGGCTAATGTAGTGGCAGACGCTCTCAGCAGGAGAGGCGGCATATTTATGTTAACAACGCAGAGGCATATCTTAGAAGACCTTCAGGAGATGGGCATCGAAGTTATACTTCCTAGTGATGTAGGAGTTCTAACAAGTCTGCAAGTTCAATCCGACTTGGTAGGCAAGATCAAGGTAGCTCAGGCACAAGACCCAAGGATTCAGAAGCTTAGGACAGAATGTGAGTCAGGACTCAGGAAGGAGATGAGGATTCACGAAGATGGTACACTTAGGTTCGGATCGCGTCTATGTGTGTCTAGTGGAGATATCAGACAGGAGGTTATGGCAGAAACTCACAGTTCTCAGTATTCTATTCACCCTGGAGGGACCAAGATGTACCAAGATATCAAGCAGCATTTCTGGTGGAATGGGATGAAGAGGGAGATCGCTAGATTTGTTTCCCGTTGCTTGGTATGTCAGCAAGTGAAGGCAGAACAGCAGAGGCCGGCTGGATTATTGCAACCACTTCCTGTTCCGGAATGGAAATGGGAGCATATTACAATGGACTTTGTGACCGGTTTATCGAGATCACCAAGTGGTAAGGATGCTATTTGGGTGATAGTAGATCGGCTTACGAAGGTAGCACACTTTCTTCCTTTCAGAGTAGGGCAATCTACATAAAAGTTGGCAGAGTTATATATGCAACAGATAGTCAGGCAGCATGGAGTCCCTGTTAGTATTGTGTCAGATCGAGATACCCGCTTTACATCACATTTCTGGAAGAGCTTACATCATAGTCTGGGTACCAAGTTAAGGTTTAGCACGGCTTACCATCCGCAGACGGATGGGCAATCAGAAAGAACGATCCAGACTTTAGAAGACATGTTGCGAGCTTGCACTTTAGATTTTGGAGGATCTTGGGAGAGCCACCTGAACTTGGTCGAGTTTTCATATAACAATAGTTATCAAGCCAGTATCCAGATGGCGCCATTC
Organism: Iris pallida; assembly: GCA_029216955.1. Taxonomy (NCBI): domain Eukaryota; kingdom Viridiplantae; phylum Streptophyta; class Magnoliopsida; order Asparagales; family Iridaceae; genus Iris; species Iris pallida. The sequence goes on from JANAVB010027397.1 coordinate 8,027,935, forward strand.
GAAGCATTATATGGTAAGAAGTGCAGGTCACCGCTTGCATGGGATGATATCGGAGAGAGGAAGATGCTAGGCCCAGAAATGATTGTTCAGACGGTTGAAGTAGTTAAAGGAATTAGGGAGCGACTTAGGGTTGCGCAGGACCGGCATCGTCATTGGGCGGACCAGCATCGTAGGCCATTAGAGTTCTCTGTTGGGGATCACGTATTCTTGCGGATCTCACCTACTCGTGGGGTCATCAGATTTGGCGTTCGCGGGAAATTGAGTCCGCGATACGTGGGCCCATTCGTTATCCTTGATCGGATAGGCGATGTTGCTTATCGTTTATCACTCCCACCTTCGTTACGAGAGGTGTATGACGTGTTTCATGTATCTCAATTACGTAGGTATGTATCGGACCCAAGCCATGTCCTCGATCACTCTGAGCTGGTTGTTGGTACCAACCTGTCTTACGAGGAACAGCCTGTGTCCATTTTGGACCGAAGAGAGAAGATACTCAAGAACCGAACAATTAGTCTTGTCCGTGTTGCTTGGGGTCATCACTCCTTGGGAGAGTCAACGTGGGAACGTGAGGATGATATTCGATCACGGTATCCACACCTGTTTGACTCACAAGGTATATCTCTTCCTGTATACCTTGATTGTCTTGATTTCTCATGCTTATCACTTTATGGGTAGAGCTACTTGATATCGTAGATTGATGGATTTACATATATAGTACTTGCTTTTGATATGGTAAAAACAAATTGCTTGTTCACTAGAATTGCTTGATCACTAGAATTGCTTGTATTAGTTTAGCCCTGATGTTTCTATCCTGCTTGGATTTGAAATTCCGAGGACGAAATTTTTCTAAGGTGGGTAGAGATGTCACTCCCCGTTCCCGGATTGCGTATTTTTATACATGTACAACTCATGTGTATTTATTTAGTATTTATCATGTATTATTCTGTATTTAAAATCCTTTAGTTTCATGTTAATTAATTATCTGCTCTTTAAATTTTCATGTTAATTAATTTCCTGCAAATTTTATTTCTGCAATTATATTTCTGCAATTTTATTACCTGCATTTTATTTGCTGCTTTAGTGTTATTGGATTTCGGTTTGCTGGATCCCCTTAAACCCGGCCCAACACCCCACCTACCACCACCCTTCCTATTTAAAGCTTCCATCTCTTTCTCTCTCCTCATTACTTCATTCTCACCATTACTTCTTCTTCTTCCTCTCATTACTCCCCACCACCTACCAGCAGCAGGAGAAGGCAAGTGCAAACTTGCTTCTCAATCACCCATTTTTATGGTTCATTTGCCTTCTTCTCGTGATTCCAAGAGAGATTAGTTCTTAGCGTTTTTGATTTCTACGGCTGGTTTTCTCTAGATCTAAGTTATAGTATTTCGGCTGTTCATGGGTTCTTGATCCACCAACTTAGCGTGTATTTCTGGCACTGGAACAAGGCTCCATGGGACTTGGAGTTTGGGAGATGTTTCACGCACACGTTCTTACGTGCTCGCGTAAACATCAGCCCAGTCACGCACACGTCTATACGTGTTTGCGTGTATTTTAGTCACGCTAACGTTCTCATGAGCGTGCGTGTATTTCAGTCACGCTCATGTCTGTGCGTGTCTGCGTGACTTTTGAGTTACGTTCACACTGTGCGTGCCTGCGTGACTTTTGAGTTACGTCCACTCTGTGCGTGCGTGTATTTTTAGTCACGCTCGCATTTGAGTACGTGTATTTTCAGTCACGCTCGCGTTGTCTGCGTGTATTTGAGTCACGCTCCTGTCTTTGTACTGCGTGCGTGACTTTTCACGCTCATGTCCCTGAGCTTGCGTGCGTGACTTTTCACGATCACATTGTGCGTGACTTTTGGCGTGCGTGACTTTTCACCCTCACGCTGCGCGTGCGTGCGTGAATTATTTGTCACGCTCATACGCTCACGTTGTCAGCACGTATCACTTGTCACGCATCACTTGTCACACCTCACTGTTCACGCTCACGCTTACCAGAGTGTACTACTTTTTACGCTCGCTCCTTCATGCCAGACTTGGCGTACTTTTCACGCATACGACTCTTGCGTGATTTTTGGACTTAGCTTAGACTTGTTAGCATGACTTCCTGACTTGGGAGTTTTATTTGTTCTATATTTTATTCATTTAATGTTGGCATGATAATTCCCTATTATATCCTTACGCCTTTTTGCATGAACCCGAAAATCTTAGCATGTTAATATTTTAATACCTAGGGTTGTGTATTAGTGCCAAGTGTCTGGATTGGTATATGGATATCCAGTGAGACTGGAACTTGACCTTGAGAGTTATAAACTCAACCCTATTTAATGCTAATGACTTTCATGCCTTGTCACCATTAATGACGATAGTTATCTTGACTAATTTGATCATGCGTTCCTAGTTGGAACTAAGAGACTGGCTAGTCGTCTTATTGAAATAAATGAATGAGACACGTTCATGTTATGAACTATTGCAATCGACTGGCTGATTCCGAAATATTGACATACATGCACATGCAGGCTTCAATCTATTTATTTATTTATTTATCTATTTATTTATTTTCTACAAAAGAAGCATGTGTATCTTATGGTCAAGACATGATTACCGTGGTTAGATTTGATTGTTGCATTACACTATGTAAGACCTGCAACCTAACCGCACTGGTATCGTTGTAGAGTTGTGCATATCGTACCCCGTACGAAAGTACTCATTTGAATGACCATGATCCACGGCATGGGATTTCACTAAACGTAGGGACTATTAAGTTAAATAAAATAATGATTGCATGGAGAGAATGGATTCCCGAGTTCTTACATGGCAGCCCCTTGGGACGAGTAGTACCCGACGGGCCGGCTAGTTCCCACAGATACTGTAAATCTACCACACGGGCAGGAAACAGTATCTGCTTTTATTATTATGGTATATTGTATATTGACGGGCGTCCTGCTAGGACTCGTCTAATTCATGCATGGCGCACATGATTGACTGGATAGACTAGCCTTACTCGCACATAGTAAGAACTGAGGAACCTTTATTGCATAATTCCAGGATAACTTGGGACTCATAATAGCAAGCCGTAGGATTTGATTGGCCGTTCAAGATGATTTGTTTGTGTACTGTACTACTCTGTTACCTAACTGGGATGATCAGAATGTCAGGACATGACGGGCCAACTTCTGTCCTTGTTTGGTTGGGAGGTTGGTTCGAAGTGTCGTGATGTGATGTGAATCCTAGTGGAAAGCAGAGATCTATTATCATTATATTCTTTTGCTTGCTGGTTTAGTCCTTCATATCGTCCTTCCTTGTGGTACTTGCTATTAGAGGTCTAACCTCTCTGGTTTTGCATGGCCAGATTTAGAGCCGGTTCCCGAGGATCCAGCGTACTTCTACCTCCAAGATGGTCAATACTAGAGGCATGATTGCAGGAGGACTCGAGTGGGTTCCTTACTTCACCGCTCGTTTTGTTATTTACCATTATACTTAGCCGTTTGGCACCGACATGTTAGTCGGATTGTCTTGTACTTACTTTTACATAATTGTAATTAAGTCAGACTGCAGCTGATAACAATTGTGTATACTTGCTATATCATCTGGCTATGTTTTGTAAAGCCAGATCTCAAGAACATTTTGACTGAGCGTTTGGGACGCCTTACTGCTTTATCTTACATGTTCTCTATTTTTATTTCCTTGTTCGAATGATTGAGACAATAGATGTGAAATGACCATAGTAAGACCTTTATGTAGTATGCACCCCCTCGTCTGGTTAGACAGCATTGATCGTATTATACGGTATTCATCTACCCGTAATACGTAGCTGGCTGAGTCATTCCCCCGCTCTCCAGTATTCTGGTTCTGGGGCGTGACACACGCTGGACCGCGTCCGACAGCGACCGTGCCTGCCCGCGCCCGCGACCCCTACGCGCCCGATCCGGCGCACCGACCGCGGCCGGTTCGCCGTGAACCCCGTTCATCAGCGGCCGATTCGCCGCTCGTTCGGTCGATCCGTCGGAGTTGTACAAAATTTTGTACACCCGACATCACCATGAACCCCGTCCAGCAGCGACCGATTCGTCGCCGACCCCGTCCTTCAGCGGCCGATTCGCCACTCGTTCGGTCGATCCGTCGGAGTTGTACAAAATTCTGTACACCCGACATCCGCGATGGCTGATGATACTGTGTCCAGTTACTCCATCGCGACTGGGAGTGGCGGTGCACACAACCCAAATTATCCTAATCTGAAGGATCCATATTTTCTGAGTTCTGCTGATCAACCAGGAAATATCATTACTCCTATTGTTTTTCGTGGACCGAACTATGCTGAGTGGTCTCGGTCGATACGTCTCTCCCTGATCTCTAGGCGAAAGATCACTTTTCTGGATGGTACTAAAATCAAACATGTTAATGATGCTAGTAAATTGCTTGATTGGAGATGTGTGCAAGCGCTATTGGTTCAATGGGTTCTTAATACCATTGATCCGTCTCTGAAGAAATCTTTGCCGTACTTTTAGGAGGTTTATCCATTGTGGAACTTGTTGGAGAAAAGATTTGTTGTTAGCAATGGCACTCGGAGCAACAAATTAAGGTGGCTTTGGCTGAGTGCAAACAAACGGCGTCGATGTCTGTGGAAACCTACTTTGAAAATTTGCAGTCTTTGTGGGATGAACAAGCTGCTTATTTTCCATTGCCTACTTGTACCTGTGGTGAACTTGCTGCAAAGCTACAGGCTATGAGGGATGAAGACCATTTTCAGGACTTTATGTATGGGTTGAATGCTGAGTTGTATGGTCATACCCGATCTAATCTTCTGGCTCAGGATCCTCAGTCAAGTTTAGATCGGGCATACCAGGCAGTCCGTGAGGAGGAGGATATGCGAAAATCTCAGGCCCAATCCGCTGCCGAGGAGGTGTTGGCGCTGGCTATCAAGACCTCACCTCGTCTTTCTACTACTTCTAATAGTAGAACCTCAGATTCCAGGGACAAATCAGGTATGATCTGTACTCATTGCAAGAAAATAGGTCATGATGTTGCAACTTGCTTTGCCAAGATTGGCTATCCAGAGTGGTGGGAGACTCGTCCTCGGCGTAAGGGCGAACGTGGTGCTGGTGGTGGCAGAGGTCTGGCACCACAGCAGAGACGTGATGGGGGACGCGGTGCTGGTGGCGCAGGGGTTGTTCATCATGTCGCCGCTGCTGGTCATGGTGTCCCTGCTGGTCTTGCTGGAAGTTCGGCGGATATGATGCATGGAGGGTATCCTTCACCACTCTCAGGTGAACAATGGCAGAAACTGATGAGCTTGCTGGGTAACGACAATCCTTCCAACCCTGGTTCTTCAAACTCTGATCGTCTGATGGGTAAGAATTCTTCTGTCACTTGGATATTCGATACTGGGGCTACTCTTCATACGACAGGTTCTCGTGACTGTTTAGTTGATTGCTTTGAGGGCACTGTCTGTCCTGTGATTTTGCCTGATGGGAGCACTGTTGAGGCTGTTCTGAGAGGCAAAGTATTTTTGACTGCTTCATTGGTGTTGACGGATGTTCTTTATGTTCCGACATTAACTTGCAACTTGATCTCTGTCTCACAATTGATTGATGCCAGAAATTGTGATATGTTATTTACTCCTGATTTGTGTTTTGTTCAGGACCGAAGTACGAGGATGGTGATTGGAGCAGGTGAACAAAGGGGTGGACTTTACTTCTTGGGGGAGGTTCCAGCTTCTTTGACTTCGGTGATCCTGGCATGCAGAGAGAGTGATTCCGAGGTTTGGCATAGTAGACTGGGGCATCCTTCAGATAAAGTAATGCAGACTTTACATTTTCTCTCTGGTAGTGGTGTGTTTTCTCATAAGGCTTGTGATATTTGTCATCAAGCTAAACAGACTCGTGATGCTTTTTCTGATAGTAGTAGTCGTGCTTTGAGATGCTTTGAACTTATACACTGTGATCTGTGGGAACCATATCGTGTTCCGTCATCTAATGGGGCACGATATTTTTTGACTTTGGTGGATGATTTTTCTAGAGCTGTTTGGGTTATTTTATTGAAGGATAAGTGTGATGTTTATTCTATGTTTCTTAAATTCATTGCTATGGTGAAGCGTCAGTTTGGGGCTGATATACGTCATGTGCGGAGTGACAATGGCACTGAATTTAATTGTTTACGAGATTATTTTTCATCTCAAGGTATATTGTTCCAAACATCCTGTGTTGGGACACCTCAACAGAATGGAAGGGTGGAAAAAAAATATCGACATATTTTAAATGTCGCCAGGGCATTGAGATTTCAGGGTTCTCTTTCTGTAGATTTTTGGGGGGAATGTGTTCTGGGTGCATGTTATTTGATCAATAGAACACCTTCTAGTATCTTGCATTTTAAGTCTCCTTATGAAGTTTTATATGGTTCGGCACCTTCGTATGATCATCTACGTATTTTTGGTTGTCTGTGCTATGCGTATGATTTGAAATCCCGACATGATAAATTTGCTAGCAGGAGTAGAAAATATATCTTTGTTGGGTATCCACTTGATAAAAAGGGATGGAAACTGTATGATTTGGAGACTGGTAAATTTTTTGTGTCCCGTGATGTTACTTTTTATGAAAAAAAAATTTCCTGGGTGTGGCTCTGCCAGCGAGATGTCTTCTACGACACGCCATACATCTATTGAGGTGCCGGGAGATGATATAGAGTCTTTTGGGATGGTGTCGGCTCCGGTTGCTGAGGCCGGAGTGGTTGCTGGAGGCTCGGCACTGAGTGGCGAGGATGCACAGGTAGCTGCAGAAGTATTGACAGGAGAGTCCGCTGGGGGTGATGCGGATACTACTGATGATACAGGGGATACAGTGTTGCCAGAGGTGTCCGACGAGGTAGTATTGGGAAGAGGAATGAGAAAGAAATTACAGCCAGTGCGATTACATGATTTTGTGACGAATGCTGTTCGAAGTAAAAGTCCCTCCTTCACCACAGTTCATCTGTTCCCGTCACTTCCTCAGGTACTTCGTATCCTCTAACACAATTTTTAAGTTATGACATATTTACTACTGGACATAGAGATTTTCTTGCAGCTATTACTGCAAGTGTTGAGCCTACTTCATATCGCCAGGCCTCGCGAGATTCAGGCTGGCGCGCGGCTATGCAAACTGAAATACAGGCTCTGGAAGATAATGGGACATGGAGTCTTGTCAATTTGCCTCATGGGAAGAAAGCATTGGAAAGTAGATGGGTGTACAAAATTAAGTATAACTTAGACGGAAGTGTTGAGCGCTTAAAGGCACGGCTGGTTGTGTTCGGTAATCATCAGGTTGAGGGGATCGACTATTCAGAGACATTTGCCCCGGTAGCTAAGATGCCTACAGTTCAGACGTTCTTGGCTGTTGCAGCTGTGAAAGGCTGGACTTTGCACCAGATGGATGTGCACAATGCTTTTCTTCATGGCGATCTGACAGAAGAAGTGTATATGAAGTTGCCGCCAGGTTTTTCGCATAGTGAACCCAACAAAGTGTGTCGCCTGCGTAAGTCTCTATATGGATTGAAACAGGCACCACGTTGTTGGTTTGTTAAGCATGCTGCTTCTCTGATATCCTATGGATTTATTCAATCTCATTCCGATTATTCTTTTTTTTTCTCTTTTTAAAGGAAAGATAGAGTTGCATGTTTTGATCTATGTGGATGATATGATTGTGTCTGGTAATGACTCAGGTGCTTTCAAAAAGTACCTTAGTTCTTGCTTTCACATGAAGGACCTTGGTGTGTTGAAGTACTTTCTTGGCATAGAGGTGGCTCGGAGTGCAGAAGGAATTTTCTTGTGTCAAAGGAAGTATGCTTTGGACATCATTTCAGAATGCGGCTTGTAACGCCCCAGAACCAGAATACTGGAGAGCGGGGGCGTACATAGCCAGCTACGTATAACGGAATGGAATCCACGCCGCTATACGGTCACGGCTGTCTAGATATGTGAGGGTTTCACTACAATCCATCAGTCTCTTAAGGTCATAAAATAGTCTATTGTCTCAATCTCAACCAACTAATAATAGTTACAAGATGTCAGACCACCAAATACACAATAGTAAGGCGTCCCATACATTACATATTCGGAATGATCATGAAGCTAGTCGTTACAAAATGTGAGAACTAGCAAGAGTTCAGTCATACATGATCAACCCCCCGGGGTTTGTCAATCATGTTACAGCCCGTAGGCAGACAATAAGTAAAAGCTGCAATCGAGCTAACACTTGCTCGTCGGCTAAACGCCTCAAAAGAATAATTTACAATATTATAGTGGGAGAACAAAAAGAAATCCACTCGATGCCCTGGTTACGCCTGGTGATTACCATCGGGCTGGAAAGCAGGGAGATCCTTTGGTGCTGCTCCGGTATCTGGCCATACAAAATCAGCTGGGTCAGACCCCAGAAAGAGCAAGTGCCACAAAGGAGGCTTCACTTAACGACTAAAACCAACAAATCATTAGCATTCAACATGTAAGAAAACAATAAGTAACACAGATTGGGGTTTGTGCACTACCAATGCACTTATCCCAATCAGAGAAAATAATTAAGTGAAGCATTATTGACATAAGACAACTGGAGAATCATGCTAAATAAAATATAGCTGGGCAGTATATGAAGAGAAGACGAAGGTACTATTCCGGAAGCCAGGTTACAATCCTTAAACCAAATAAGGACCGAGATTGTAACCATTCGCCTGAACATAACTTAGACTCTGATCATTTATTGCTAAAGGTGACAATCATTAAGGTGAAAATGAGAGAGTACAATGATAAAAGTGACAATGAAGAGTACAATACGCTAGAGTGACAGTAGAGTACAATCATTATAGTAACAATCTGGAGTGACAATCATTCAATCATTCTGGTACAATCTTTCAATCAATCACTTCTAGACAATACTATACTGGACTAGACTCCATCCAATCAATCACGGCCAATCATTGCCTACGGCTTTCTACATTAACTAACTAGGGTTATCGCAATCCTAGTTACTAGCAAGATGCAATGAGATGCTCCAAGTAGTCACAGGCCCTGCAGCTATCCAGGTTATCCAGGCGAACATTATAGTGACAATTTAGAGAGTTCAATCATTAAAGTGACAATCAGAGAGAGAACAATACACTAGAGTGACAATAGAGTTCAATCATTAAAGTGACAATGGAGGGTGCCCCACATGACAGTGGGCTGGAAATGTGCCCTACTCGTCGGCATGCTACAAGTCCAAACATTTGCGGCCGGAATAACGGGATCGCCTGTAACTGGAGAACATCTCTTCATGACTAGTAAATTATTCTAGTCATTAACCTTAGTTTATTTCAATATGTACCCCTGACCGTAGTACTCAGGGATCCATGCCCTAGACATGATGCAAGACACACTGGTTCATTTATCAATACATTCACAAGTCACCCACGGTGTCCAGGTCAATATTACATTATCATGTCAAAAGAGCCGTCGTAACGGCGCTCAATAAACTATGCCATTCACTTATCTGGAGTGCACCACCATGGGTCACTATCAAGTTGCGCACAGAATTCAATACATCAACCATGCTATGCTCACATTGTGCTCATATCAATGTCGTGTCAAAAGGCGTAAGGATATAAACAGGAAATACCATGCACTAAAAGAAGATGAAATAAAACATAATGCAAATAGGTGCCAAGACTAGACTGCGCTGGGCAGCCAGGGTTAGGTTGCGCCAGCACGAGGAGTGCCAAGTTGCGCTGGACCACAAGGGAGCAAGGGGCGCCAAGGTCAAGGGGCGCAGGCCATTAGGTGGCGCCAGGCTGGGTTGCGCCAGGGTGAGCTGCGCTGGAAGGGGGCAAGCTGGACCGCGCCAGTACTGGTCAGCGCCAGGCTGGACCGCGCCAGGCTGGATTGTGCCAGGGCGGATTGCGCTGGGAGGGGGCAAGCTGGACCGCGCCAACACTGGTCAGCGCCAGGCTGGACCGCGCCAGGGCGGATTGCGCCAGCACCAAGAGGCGATGGGCTGGGCAGCGCCAGCGCTAAAGAGCGCTGGGCTAGACTGGGTGAGTGGCGCCAGCGCTAAAGAGCGCTGGGCTAGCTGGGTTGCGCCCGGGACAGGAGGTCTTCTTCCCCAAGGCTGAGAGCAAATGGCCATGGAACTCAAAACTTCAAAAGACCATAACTAGGTCAAATCTCAATGAAAATCCACTTTACAAAGGTCTAAGTTGTGTAAAATTAAATTCTCTACAACATGGAACAATCAAAACATGAAAATGAACAAGTTTTATAGATCAAAACCACCAAAATCCGAAAATACTTCAATCCTAGATCTACAAAATTCCAAGCTCCAAATGGAGAAAACCTAAGTTCTAATGTTGCTTAAAATGAGCTAATGAAGCTATTAGACAAATAAAATGTAGCCCTCAAGTGATAGCAAGATGCAACTTGCCTAGGTTGGTGGTGTGTTAATGGTGGAGAGGAAAGAGTAATGAGGAAGAAGATGAAGAAAATAAATGAGGAGAGAGAGGGAAATTGATATTTATAGTAGGGTGGTGGTTCTCCATGTCAAACCCAAAATAAACCAAGCCAAGATAAACCAAGGTGAACCAAGTCAAGGCCAATAAACTCTCTCTCTAGCAATTTAAACCAAATGAATCATGAAATAAACCAAGCCTCACTAATTCAAAAATAAACCAATGAACCATTAAAACTAATTGAATTATCAATGCCAATAAAACCAAGTCAATGCAAAATAAACCAAGATAACTAATCATGACTAAATAAAATATGGGTCCAAAACACGTATACGTACACTAAATACGTATCACGAATTTGGGACATTACACGGCTTGATGGGGTCTCGACCTGCTGGCTTTCCCATGGAGCCCAATCACAAGCTGGCAGAATCGACTAGTCCAAAGATGTCGGATGCAGAGACTTATCGGAGGCTGGTTGGGAGGTTGATTTATCTATCATTTACTCGCCCTGACTTAGCCTATGCTGTGCATATCTTGTCTCAATTCTTACAGGAGCCTCGACAAGATCATTGGCATGCTACTTTGAGAGTTGTCAGATATCTCAAACATGCACCGGGACATGGTATTCTTTTGAAAGCTGATTGTGATTTCCGTCTTTCTGGTTGGTGTGATTCCGACTGGGCCAGTTGTCCCTTGACTCGCCGCTCTGTTACAGGCTGGTTGGTGTTTCTGGGGGGGTCTCCTATTTCTTGGAAGACCAAGAAGTAACTAACTGTTTTCCGATCTTCCGCTGAAGCTGAATACCGATCTCTTACTGCGCTTGTTTGTGAGTTGAAATGGTTGAAAGAGTTATTGGTGTATTTGGGCGTTCGCCAGGAGTCCGCTATGTCGGTGTATTATGACAGTTAGTCAGCCCTGCACCTGGCTCAGAACCCGGTATTTCATGAGCGCAGTAAGCATATTGAGGTGGATTTGCATTTTGTTCGCGATGCTATAGAGATGGCACCGTAATAGCCTCGCATGTTCCTACTTCTTCCTCGCATGTTCCTACTTCTTCTCAACTGGCTGACATCTTCACTAAGCCCCTTGGAAAGCATGTGTTTGATTCTTTACTTTCCAAGTTGGGCATTTGTGACTTACATGCTCCAACTTGAGGGGGGGGTTAGATTATATTTGTAACTAATGTAAATATGGCCCATAAGCCCAAAGCCCAAAGCCCAATCATGTAGACACTATATATATTGTAACAAATCCTATCAATGAGAACAAGACATTATTATTTCTTACACTAAACATTGTGTCATCAAGATAATTATTCAAAGAGTAGTTGGCCAGTAAATGAGCTACCGCATTCCCCTCTCTCCGAATGAACTTGTATTCTATATTTTTGCCTGTAGAGCGAGCCTACGCCTGGATATCTTGAATAGTATCATATAGCCTCCAATGAATTAATGTCGTCTCCCCCTTGAGAATTCGATAAGCAGTATGTGAGTCTCCTTCGATGAAAATCATTCGAGAGTCGAGGAGGTTCGCTAGACGTATCCCAAGCCGAATGGCCTGAAGCGCTGCTGCCAATATTCGGTCATCATTAAAGCCATAATCAGGTGTTAAGCACCATGCTTTAGCTGCAACAAATCTTCTTTCATGATCTCTCGCAACTGCAGCCGCTGCGCTAGAGTGAGAAGACACCGCCCCGTCCATGTTAATCATGATGTGTCCCAATGGTGGTAGCTCCCAGACGAATGCTCCCAGATTCCTTCGCACATATTCGATATGCTTCATTCTTTCACCTTGGCCTCCTGCATATGAGCTGTATATAGATTGCACTTGTTGCACTATCTTATGCACATTTGGAGAGACTCGACGAAATATGCAGTCACACCGTGCTTTCCATATGCTCCACAATAGCGCCGCTCCCATGCGAAAGACATCCTCTGTTTGTTTATCCTTCAGCCACTCTTCATGAGAACTAGTCAGATTCACGGGCGGTTGCATTTACAAAAAAAAATGATTGTTAAAAGTTAGATAAGAATTTAAATTATATTAAAATATTTTGAATATATTTTAATTAGGATTTGTTATTGTCACGGCCCGCATCCGTTTTTTCGGATACGAGACGTGTCCAAGCCAGCCTACGCCGCAGAGTCGGCGATAGAACGCTGTCACGGCCAAGATGCATCAAAATCACAAAAATATAACAATTATTGCTCATTCATATTTCTAGATTTGATTACAACATTTACAATATTTATAATTAAAGGAAATACAAAGTTTTACAATTAATGAAAATGATACATCTGCTATCTATTTCTAGGTTTCTGTCTGCAAGTACACCCGTATCTCCCAAGCTAAGTGAATCCACGGCTAACTTGAAAAATGTTGGTTTCCAGTCAGGAATGGAACAAGCACACAAACCGACGGTAATGCGAGAACACAATAGAATTAACAAGACATGAAAATAACATATGAGAGATGAAAACTAGAAAGTACTGATGACATGGCACGGTGGAGAAGACAAGGAAAATAAATAAAAGACAACTACCTATGTGGTGTGAAATATCCGTTTCGACATGTGAACGGCTAGGGGGTAAATCCGGCACCCTGCACGTGTCGTGTGCAGCTGCTATTCTCCACGAAAGACACGGAGGATAGTTCTGGGTAGTCCACATGTCTACTAAAATATTTTTCCTCCCGACTACTCCGTGTGACGAGCGTGTCAACAAGCAGCAAGACATATGTATAAGCATGAAATGAAAAGACTACTATGAATCGAAAGCAATCAGAAAGTGTACTTGTCTGAGGTCCTTAGCTGGTGAAACCAATAATAATATACCACTCAATGAGCCACAATCATTCAACACATGCAGAAGTCTCCAGATGCTGAAATAAATATTTCCAACATTTTCAGAATAGTCAAATTAGCTAAAATTGCCTGTCCTTAAGTCCAATTCTGGACACAGGAGAAAAACGGTAATTTCGGACTAAAACGATGTCCGCCGTTGGATCCGCTTTGTACCGAAAAGCGTGCCAGAGTCTATGGTCTCTAAAGTTGTCAAACTATATGTCAACAGATCCGGATTTTCGATACGAACCCAACCGTATGTCCAAAGTTGGATTCCGGCAGCCCGTGCAAAAAATCACTCGTTGAGTCGGACCGTGGGCCCGCAAAACGGCGATCCGATTCAACTGTCTCGGAATTGGACCAAACTTGGCATACAGGACCAGAAAAACGATACGGTCCTGTTGGCGCAAGTTTCGTCTCGATCTGGCGAGCGTGCACAAAGTAATTGGAAAATTTGCACAGAGGCCGATACGGTGAATTTCGACTGATACGCATCAAATTCGTCGCGCACACGCGACCAATTTGAATTCCGTCAAAGCCCACACGTCCACGAAGCCGTTACGTACCTTTTGATGCTTTCGGTTCGCGACCACGTCGCCCGGATTGGCAGGACGCACGTTGGTTCGGAAGAATTTTAAAGTTTTCTAAAACAGTTTTTAATGTTAAAATCTCGATTTTGAAATCTGTTTTCTCTGCTTATAATTCATGAAAATTAAATATACAAAATAGGTTAGGAAGCCCTACATGTTGTCTCTAAATACCTTTAATTGGTTTTCGAAATCTCCTAATGGTTTGTCTACAATCTCTTTTCAAAGTGAGGGTTTTGGACCGCTCTTTACTATGTTTTAAGCAGTGTTTGGCCGATTTTTGGGCTCGGTTTGTGAAGCGTGTAGGGCGAAGTAAATCGAGCTAGTTAATTCGAAGTAAAGGGGGTTAGGTTGTAGTTGTACCTGAACAATCGGGACGAAGTTTCGTCGACCGAGGAGGGAGATCCTGGATCGCGAAGTTGGGTCGGCCATGGCTGTTGCTGCCTTTCCACTGTCCGCGCGCGTGTGCGCGCGCTGCCTCCGCGCGGACCTGGCTGTAGGCGGCGGCGCCCAGGGTGGCACGCGGTGGTCGCGCGGAGGTCGCGAGGTTGCTGGGGACGCGCGTCGTTGGTTCTTTTAGGGTTTAGGTATTCGAACTCCTCTGCTCGCGTTCTCAATATATATATACTTATGTATATATGTTAGGCTCGGTTTGGGGAAGGCTTGCGGGAAAGGGGTTCTGTGAGGGCTTGGCTGAGAGTTGCTGTGGGGGATGGGCCTGGGGTTCACGGTCTGGGCTTGGTTGTTAACTATTTTTGTTTTTTTCTTTTCTTTTAGCAACATATATATATATATATATATATATATATATATATATATATATATATATATATATATATATATATATATATATATATATACACACACACATATATATAGATGTATATTTATATATATGCATACACATATACGCCTGTAAATATATACGTATATGTATACATACACCTGTACACCCTTATATATATTTATATATATAATCACATATACATATCCATAATATATACTTATATATAAATACACATATACACATACATAATATATATATTTATATATCCATACACGTACACACATATATCTTTATATACTTATATACATACACACATATATATAATATACTTATCTATACATACACATATATATCTATATATATACCCATCCATATCCATATATACCTCATATATTTATATATCAATAAATACTCACTTAACCCATAATAATATCTAATAGCAATAAATATATTTATTTAATCATCACAAATAATAAAATAATAATAGAATAATTAAATGGTGGTTTGGTGTTTCCATACTATTCACCTTTATCCGGGTCCAAAAAATTATACAATTATTGTAAAACAATATTTAATAATAAAAATACCAATATTTATACAAATATTCAAACAATTAAAATGCACATCAATACTTTAAATAATTTAGAAAATATTGTACACACATCAAATATGCCTACATGGTCGTCTTTGGTCTCACTACATACTTACAAGACTTGGATTCGGTTCGGGCCCAACTCGGGCTGAGTCCAGACTAAATTGACACAACCGGGTCGTCTAAAAGTCAATATATTAAATAATATACAATTAAATGATTCAAAAGGGTCAAGTCATAACTTGACCTGGTTTTTCTAGTTCGGACATCCTTATGGCTAGGTTTTCCCTGGCATGGCTAGTACACTAATCAAGGCACACTGCTACATCTCCCGTGCCACAATTTTTAGTCGTTTTGTGCTCCATAACTCCACAAAGACTTAAGTCATCCACTGTAATAATTAGCTAATTAATTATTTATAAAATTCTAAAATCACATTTAAATCAAATAAATAATATAAAAATATTTCAAAAATTTCCGGAAAGGGGAGCTACAAATCTACCCACCTTAAAAATAAATTCGTCCTCGAATTTAAGGACTACCAGGGTATTCAGACTTGGTAGGTTGGTGAGAGGTAGTAGAAATTTATGACAAAAGAAATTGATCGAATAAAGTATATAAAATAGGAAGAAAGTGTTTGAAACTCTAAAAGCCCTAAAATGCTCTCAACTTTAATTTTGAAACAAGTTTGCTAAGGAAAATAATCATAAACAAAGTATCGACGACATCTGCCTTCAACCCCCACAAATAAAATATGTGAATAAATGAATAAAATTTTTCTGAAACTTCGGAAAAGGGAATCTAGGGATTTGACTCAATCATGCTCCAAATCATTCATAAAATATTGTCTAAAATAATACCTATTACTTTAAATAATCCTCGTAATAAAATCAATTGCCAAAATATCTTTTAAGAATCATTCAGATATTTATAGCTGTATATTTTAACAAATACAATATTTTCTAAAATAATATAGTAATAATTTGAATTTAATATAACTCTTGATAAAATAGTAATTCCAATAATCATGGGGTAAAATCTCCTCTAAAATTTTAAATAAATATTGGATTTATCCAGTCAAAATCAATCCATAATGATTTTAAAATAATTCAAGATTTTATTAAAATATTATAAATGCATTTGATCGAATCTAAATATAATACAATAATAATTTAAACGAATAATATGTTTATCAATTTACTCGGAAAATATGGTATATATTATTTAAACAGTACATATCTTTATTAGTCCAAGACTGAATCAAACCAATTATAATATAACAAATAAATTTAGTTGATAATTAATATTAGCAAATAATTTAAACAATATTTTATAAATTCTAACTAAAAATGATTTTGACAAAAATTCTGATGTAATCTAAATATGTTTCATAGTGGTACTAAAATCTATTTTCTAACCAAAAATAAAACAAAATAAAACTTTTGAAAGTAGGGATGTGGGTTTACAATTCTACCCAACTAAAAATAAATTTGTCTCCAAAATTTCAAAGAGCACGATTAGGCACGACTATGAATAATCAAGAAACCAAAATATTTAATTGATATGAATAAAACGACGAATGGTATAATCAAGGGAGGGTTATGAATCATGACCTAATTAGTCACGCATAAAAATGATAAAGATAATAAACAAAAGGAGAGTGCGAATTGGTACGACCAGTATTCGGTCAAATGGTCTAGTTGACGAGAATGATCAAGAGTGAAATGGTTGGGCACAACCAATCTATGGTCAGTATGGTTGAGTCATTACCAGCCTTTTAAGGAATGACCAAGGTTCTCGATGAAATCTAAACATGATTTTAGTCGCATTTAAGATGCAGTCACGATTAAGGCTAATCGTACAAGTCATCCAAGCAGGATGAAAATAGGAAGTCGGCACGAGCATGATCATGATCAAAATAGTCATGACCGTAGTTGGAATGAAAGTATAACCTTAGCTATTATTTAGTCTCGATAAAATGGTGTAAAATCGATCAAAATTTGAAATCATCTTGGTACGAACAACTAGTTGAACAAAATTATTTAGGCACGATCATGGAATTGAATTCTAGGATGACAGGCTAATTGGCATGATCGAAATAGAATCGAATAGTTTGATCGTGATCGAAAAGTATTTTAAGGATGATCCAATCGAAATCGTTCTAATACGAACGATTGTGTAGGCATGATCATAAAATCAAACCTAGAAAAGGATACAAATTGACTCGATCGAAACATAATAAGGAGTCTAGTCATGATCGAAATTGTTCAAGGATGGTCAAATCCAAAAATGCTTAAAATATTTATCCCCGATTATTTAGGCACGAGTTTTAGAATCAAAATCTAGATAGGTTTAGGAATCCAGTCGAGGTTACATTAAAAGATGACAATCCAAAAATAGGAGGATAAGAAAGGAAGGGAGAGTTTACCGGTTTATCGAGAAGATTGTGACTAGGAATAAGCACAAATCAATTTGAAAACTCCATAGTTATATGCCAATAAGACGAAGTCTCTATGGTATTCGAAACTCGTAAACATGATTGAAGTCATTTTACCGAGAGCTTATGCCTCGCCAGTGTACAGCTAGCTGCAATAAACTCTTGATTCCACGACTCAAGCAAGGATACGGTAACGAATACCCTATCAACTCTATCCAATCTGGACATAACAACTTAAAGACGAAGATAAGACGACCAAGATATAGCTTTGACAACATTCGATAACTTATACTTACTCGAGATCACTTCAACTTAGGGATCATGCCTCGCCAGTGCGCTGCTGGCTGCAGTGAACCCACAGTCTTCATAAGTCAAATAAGTGGCGACAGTGCGCGGCTGTCTGCCATCATAAGTCATCAAAATTATTCCAACTATATCCTCCAAGACTATCAAAGGAGTTTAAAAATTTCCTACAAATTGATAAAGATAGAAAAAGTGCAAGTATCTGTTCTTCCAGTATAAGATTCAGCTTCTTAAAAGAGAAACAATTGATTAGGAAGGATGATGATCGAAATCGAAATAAGTAAAAATCTTTTAATCCTTATTTCACGGGTATTCAATATTCAACGATTGAGTGGAAACTTCTGAATCCGAAAATGTAACTCGAGATTAACAGATAATTGAGGGAGGAGTTATTTTAAAAATAATTCTTTAGGTCCAAGGAAAAGAATACAAGTGATATGAACTTATGATATGGCGGTGTTTAGAAAAGACATAAAATAAAATTGTACAAAGGATCATTATTAGGGAGAAAATGACCGAAGGCAAAAGAAATATATATTAAATTTATATTTCTCTAATATTCAAGATCGAGGGAAAAAAAATATATGTATAAAGCACTATGTCTACCTATTCATGCACAAATATATAGGTATAGCCTAAGTAAATCCCAAAAATCCCAAATTAACATTCTAAGAGGAGGTTATCCTATTCCCAAGAAAATACAATTTAAATAACAATAATACATATATTATATTTAATATATAATTTATAGAAATTATTCACAATACTAGAAATGGACTACCAATATATATACGCATTTATATGTCTACATGGACGACATTGGTCGCACTACATGACCACCAGGACTTGGGTTGAGTTCGGGCTAGTTTGGAACAACTGGGTCTTCTAAAAGGTCAATAATCTTAATAATAAATAATTAAATTATTCCTAGGGTTATGTCATGACTTGGTCTGGTTTTCTTAGTTAGTGCATACCTATAACTCGGCCTCCACTACCATGGCTAGAACACTAGTCAAGGCACTTGACCACACTCTCAGTGCCAAAATTCTTGGTCATCTTGCACTTCGAAGCTTAACCGTGACTAAGGCCGTCTATAATAAATATTTATGAAATTCTAAAATCACACTTTAATTCAACTAAAAGGAAAAAAGTGCTATTTTCAAAATTTTTGGGAAGATGTTACGAATCTACCCTCCTTAGGAATTCTGTCAAATCAAAATGCGATAGTGTATCCTTCTATGAAAGTTATCTAGTGTAACATATGTATCAACCTTAACTACCCAAATGTCAATTTAAATTAGGGACTCCTAGCCCTAACCATTTTCTTAAAATTGATTTACTCCTAGTTGTGAATGAACATTTCCTAGTCGCAGGCTCGCAGTAGTACGACTAATATGGTACTACCACGAGTTCGCACAATTTTGCAAAAACTGACCTGCATGGGCCACCACAAAAACTTGTCACGACCTGCATCCGCTTTTTCGGATACGAGACGTGTCCAAGCCAGCCTACGCCGCAGAGTCGGCGGTAGAATGCTGTCACGGCCAAGATGCATCAAAATTACAAAAATATAACAATTATTGCTCATTCACATTTCTAAATTTGATTACAACATTTACAATATTTATAATTAACGGAAATACAAAGTTTTACAATTAATGAAAATGATACATCTACTATTTATTTCTAGATTTCTGTCTGCAAGTACACCCGTATCTCCCAAGCTAAGTGAATCCACGGCTAACCTGAAAAATGTTGGTTTCCAGTCAGGAATGGAACAAGCACACAAACCGACGGTAATGCGAGAACACAATAGAATTAACAAGACATGAAAATAATATATGAGAGATGAAAACTAGAAAGTACTGATGACATGGCACGGTGGAGAAGACAAGAAAAATAAATAAAAGACAACTACCTATGTGGTGTGAAATATCCGTTTCGACATGTGAACGGCTAGGGGGTAAATCCGGCACCCTACACGTGTCGTGTGTAGCTGCTATTCTCCACGAACAATATGGGAGATAGTTCTGGGTAGTCCACATGTCTACTAAGATATTTTTCCTTCCGACTACTCCGTGTGACGAGCGTGTCAACAAGCAGCAAGACATATGTATAAGCATGAAATGAAAAGACTATTATGAATCGAAAACAATCAGAAAGTGTACTTGCCTTAGATCCTTAGTTGGTGAAACCAATAATAATATACCACTCAATGAGCCACAATCAGTCAACACATACAGAAGTATCCAGATGCTGAAATAAACATTTCTAACGTTTTCAGAATAGTCAAATTAGCTAGAATTGCTTGTCCTTAAGTCCAATTCTGGACACAGAGGCAAAACGGTAATTTCGGGCCAAAACGATGTCCGTCGTTGGACCCGCTTTGCACCAAAAAGCGTGCCAGAGTCTATGGTCTCTAAAGTCGTCAAACTATATGTCAACAGACCCGATTTTTTGATACGAACCCAACCGTATGTCCAAAGTTGGATTTCGACGGCCCGTGCAAAAAATCACACGTTGAGTCGGATCGTAGGGCCCGCAAAACGGCGATCCGATTCAACTGTCTCAGAATTGGACCAAACTTGGCATACAGGACCAGAAAAACGATACGGTCCTGTTGGCGCAAGTTTCGTCTCGATCTGGCGAGCGTGCACAAAGTAATTGGAAAATTTGCATAGAGGCCGATACGGTAAATTTCGACGGATACGTATCAAATTTGTCGCGCACACGCGACCAATTTGAATTCCGTCAAAGCCCAAACGTCCACGAAGCCGTTACGCACCTTTCGATGCTTTCGGTTCGCGACCACGTCGTCCGGATTGACGGGACGCACGTTGGTTCGGAAGAATTTTAAAGTTTTCTAAAACAGTTTTTAATGATAAAATCTCGATTTTGAAATCTGTTTTCTCTGCGTATAATTCATGAAAATTAAATATACAAAATAGGTTAGGAAGCCCTACATGTTGTCTCTAAATGCCTTTAATTGGTTTTCGAAATCTCCTAATGGTTTGTCCACAATCTCTCTTCCAAGTGAGGGTTTTGGACTGCTCTTTACTCTGTTTTAAGCAGTGTTTGTCCGATTTTTGGGCTCGGTTTGTGAAGCGTGTAGGGCGAAGTAAATCGAGCTAGTTAATTCGAAGCGAAGGGGGTTAGGTTGTAGTTGTACCTGAACAATCGGGACGAAGTTTCGTCGACCGAGGAGGGAGATCCTGGATCGCGAAGTTGGGTCGGCCAGGGCTGTTGCTGCCTTTCCACTGTCCGCGCGCGAGTGCGCGCGCTGCCTCCGCGCGGACCTGGCTGCGCGCGGCGACGCCTAGGGTGGCACGCGGTGGTCGTGCGGAGGTCGCGAGGTTGCTGGGGACGCACGTCATTGGTTCGTTTAGGGTTTAGGTATTCGAACTCCTCTGCTCGCGTTCTCAATATATATACTTATGTATATATGTTAGGCTCGGTTTGGGGAAGGCTTGCGGGAAAGGGGTTCTGTGAGGGCTTGGCTGAGAGTTGCTGTGGGGGATGGGCATGGGGTTCACGGTCTGGGCTTGGTTGTTAACTATTTTTGTTTTTTTCTTTTCTTTTAGCAACCTATATATATATATATATATATATATATATATATATATATATATATATATATATATATATATATATATACATACACATATACGCCTGTAAATATATACGTATATGTATACATACACCTGTACACCCTTATATATATTTATATATATAATTACATATACATATGCATAATATATATTTATATATAAATACACATATACACATACATAATATATATATTTATATATCCATACACGTACACACATATATCTTTATATACTTATATACATACTCACATATATATAATATATTTATCTATACATACACATATATATCTATATATATACCCATCCATATCCATATATACCTCATATATTTATATATCAATAAATACTCACTTAACCCATAATAATATCTAATAGCAATAAATATATTTATTTAATCACCACAAATAATAAAATAATAATAGAATAATTAAATGGTGGTTTGGTGTTTCCATACTATTCACCTTTATCCGGGTACAGAAAATTATACAATTATTGTAAAACAATATTTAATAATAAAAATACCAATATTTGTACTATTCAAACAATTAAAATGTACATCAATACTTAAAATAATTTAGAAAATATTGTACACACATCAAATATGCCTACATGGTCGTCTTTGGTCTCACTACATACCTACAAGGCTTGGATTCGGTTCGGGCCCAGCTCGGGCTGAGTCCAGACTAAATTGACACAACCGGGTCGTCTAAAAGTCAATATATTAAATAATATACAATTAAATGATTCAAAAGGGTCAAGTCATAACTTGGTCTGGTTTTTCTAGTTCGGACATCCCTATGGCTAGGTTTCTCCTGACATGGCTAGTACACTAATCAAGGCACACTGCTACATCTCCCGTGCCACAATTTATAGTCGTTTTGTGCTCCATAGCTCCACAAAGACTTAAGTCATCCACTGTAATAATTAGTTAATTAATTATTTATAAAATTCTAAAATCACATTTAAATCAAATAAATAATATAAAAATATTTGAAAAATTTCCGAGAAGGGGAGCTACAGTTATAGATTTGTTTCTAGAATTTTGGATATGTGTTTAGTTACATAATCCATGTACTTAGTTTAAATATAATTTGAATATTGAATATATTTTATAATTTTTTATATGTTCAGGTTGTTAGAAGGATTTTAATTTTATTCCCTTAAATACGTGAGGAGATACATACGCGGTAGTTAGAATTTTTTTGATTTTTTATTATTCAATGGAGACTATACATACGGCTTGGACGACTTTTTTTAGCCATTTCTAAGCCGCATTATTTATTTATGAGAATATTGCATCGTTTCTAGATTTGAAGGAAATATAGAAATGTTTATTGACGGTCTTGACCTTCATTCAAAGTAAATCTTTTGTGCTTGGTTTGAGAAGTTGTATCTGTAGAAGTCCTTCCCATTTGTACTAAAACTCTAGAGCTTTAGTTGGGTTTAATATTTGTATTATTCTAACACGTGCCTACACGTGGAATGCCGATTTTTGTGCACAGAGCATGATTCATGCAACGATATTATTTTCGTAATCCGCTTAAAGTTAATGCATGTTAGAGGATTTAGACCAGAGTTGCTTTGATACAATGTAGAGATTTATGCGGGTGTAAAAAACAATGTACTCTCTCGAGAGGTTATTTTATTTATATTAGATAAATTATTGGGAGAAAACAACGTACTCACCAGAGAGGTTACTTTATTTATATTAGAAAAATCGTATAAATATGAAAAAAATGTGGAACTTGATTATCTATAAGATTTACTAAATCTTTAACTAAATCTATTAAATCCTTTGTTACCTAGACTTGCACTTTTAGACAATGTACCTATGTTGACATGACATGACATGGGTACGAGTACGATATCCGGATCGGATCCTCTATGATGAGAATCGGACAATGCAAATAAAGAAAAAGAAATTTGGGGAGTTCTATGCTTACCTATTTTTTTTAATAATTTATTGTTGCTACACAAATTAAAAGAAGAAGAATGTGTTACGTTCCGATCCGAAAAATCGTTCGTCCTTGCATCGATTTATCCGAATCGTTCGTTCTCGTTGGGACGTGATGCTGTACGAGTCTGGAGTTGCACTCGTACAAGGCAAGATGACAAGTTCTCAAATGGTTATCTTTGATTTGTGTATTAGCAGCGAAAGAAACAGAGTATACGAAACAATTCTCTTATTGATAAATGAACTGAGGTTACAAAGGCTTTCAATAGCCCAACTGAATTTGCCTGATTGGCTTACAACACTCGGGTTCTCTTTTGTCCACAAAGGATTTAACCGTTCCATACATCATGCCTTCCATATTTCGGCCGCATCATCCTGTTGCAAGTTCGAAAGTCAATGTGGTCGCACACCTCAAAACGCTACGACATTCCATGTCTCAGCACGTTCAAGCGAAACTCTGCCGCGAGCAGATCATAACCTGAACCTGCAAGCAATCTGGTGGGGGATCAATACTAATCCTCTCACGTACTGACAAGACCCACTTTTCTAAACTGACATTAAGTAATGTATTGATTCACGCATCATACAAATTTGTGATCTTTCTATATTGCCTTAGGATATGTTTCATGGCATATTCGAAGCAGTAAATCATGTTATCATGGCAATCATGTTATGTTTGATTCATATAAGCAAGCCAGCAACATATAGCAATCTCGTGTTTGTTTTGTGGCACGACTTTTTACCAACATCGACGTACTCACCCTTGTCCGATACAAGGAGAATATGCC
Organism: Iris pallida; assembly: GCA_029216955.1. Taxonomy (NCBI): domain Eukaryota; kingdom Viridiplantae; phylum Streptophyta; class Magnoliopsida; order Asparagales; family Iridaceae; genus Iris; species Iris pallida. The sequence goes on from JANAVB010027397.1 coordinate 8,052,281, forward strand.
TACCATCTTTTTATGTCATGTTATAAGTGATCTTGTGTAGGATCTCTGTGTGCCTGTACTTTTAACACCATTACAGACATAGGGTACGATTGTGAAACCCATTGTTTTCATAGTTAATTATTAGTGTTTAAGTATCATTATGATTAGCATTTTTTTTTCTAAATTTATTGTTATTAAATATTAATATTAAATATATTTTTGGGTGTAAAAGGATTTTGAAAATAATCATAACAAGGACCTTTGATCTTCGTGCCCAGACCCGAGTCCGAGCCCAGACCCAAGCCTGAGCCTGTATCCAAATTCCCTTTTCTTATTTTTTTTCAAACTTTGGTTAACTAATAATTATAATTATTATAATAAAAAAAAAATATAATAAATTTGGCTGGTCCCGAAGGACCAGTACCCCCTCACTCACAAGTTGGACAACCCCCTAGCTTGGTCTTCCTGTTTTTTCTCTCCTTCAATTTCTCTCCACCTCCACAACTTTTCCACTCCTTCCCTTTAATCACTCACTCAATTCTCTCTCTTACGGTTACAACAGAGAAGAAACTCTTCTCATCATCATCTCTCCCTCTCATAAACAAACTTCTTCCTCTCTCTCCTCTCTCCCTCTCCATTTCCCCTGATTCCCTCTTCACTCAGCCCTAACCCTAACCCCCATTTCCCACCGGCCGCGCGCCCCGGCGCTGTTTCCGCGCAGCCACCCGCCCCCGGCGCGGTCCCGCCGGACCCCCGAGGCCGCCGCCGCCTTTCCGCGCAGCCAAGCCAGCTCCGACGCCTCAGTGCGCGCGGATCCCCGCGCTCCGGCCGTCCGCGCCTTCAGCGCATGCGACCCCGAGCCCCTCCGCGGCTTCTCCGCGTTCGTCCGCCGCTCTCCGCGGACTCTCCCGCGGCCGACCCTCTGTCCCGGCGAGGCGTGCCCTAGTGCAGCCGACCGATCTCCCTCCCGTGCGCGCCCCTCTTCTGAGCGTGGTTGAGCCAGATTTGCTCGCGAGCCCTCTCCCGCTGTCCGGGATCTGCGACCTGCTGCCGAACTTTGTTTCGGATTTTTCCCGCGGCTCCCCGCCAACGAAATTTGGTAATTTCTGGATAATCACAGTAGTTCGTCCCTCCCGTAGAGTCGGTGATGAAATCGGTCCCCGGATTCCCTTCGGGAAATCCGGTTAGCTGCGTTATATTTTCGATTAGCTACGTTAGCGTATGTTCCTGTGTTTTATCTGCTGGTTTGGTGCGAATTGGTTGGATTATGGGATTCCCGGACATTTCGGGAAATTCGGTGGATTGGAATTATTTTCTGTGGCTTGGGATTATTTTGGTGGATTTATTCTGTGGGATTATTTTGGGTTGGAAATATTTGCAGGTTTTCCGTGGCGCATTTTCCAGTTTTGGGTTTGTCCCGAAATAGAGGAAGTGCTGCCCAAATTTTTACAAAACTATATTTATATTGATTTCAAATTGGCTTTCGAAAATGAATTTCTAAACTGATTTTTCGGGCGACGACCGTACCGGTCTGTGGGCCCTGGCGAAATGCAAACGCACCGGTCCGACCGGACGTTGTGGTATTAGCCGAATTTTGAGGAATAGACCGAGTCTGAGACTCTTAGTTTCATTTTTAATTATTTTATTTAACATTTAGGCTATTTATTATAGTCATTTAATTTCTGCACTTTATTTAATATTTCAGTAATTTTCTCTTATTTAATGTAAAAGAAAATTGTACCGGGCATAAGCCCACCCTAGGACCATTAGCTGTGCCACTGTATTGTGTAGCGTAGTTTTTTTTTTTTTTTTTCTGGTGGATGTGAATTTGGGTGGTTTTGATTAGTCGCGTAATCGTAGATTAGAGCGCGATTTACTGATTATTTACGAATCTAGTTAAAATGGATAAAATATTAGTAAATAAGTAGTTCATGATTTATCACTATAAGAAACTATAATTTTATAAATATATTACAAAAACACAAAGTTTTCCAAAGTTAATTGGTCCTTGTTATTATTTCCAAATAACCAAATTAATCGGTTTAATCAACGCACGTAGTTGCGACGTAATCGTTAGCTGTAGATTAATACAAATTAAAACCTGACTATGACTTACTACTAGAGATTGCAACTAGCACACTTAGCCTGGTTATTCAAGGTTCTAAGTCGAGTTCTCAACTGTAGGAACTCGAAGATACACCTGACGTCCTTCCTCGGTACCGACTCGTCTTTCCAGTCAATCTAATACAAGGCAAGTTTCGGATTATGTTTTCTTGTAATTTCCTTAGTAAAGTTAAGCTGCATGTTAAACCACACTGCTGACACGGAACTCTACCTTAGGGTTCAACTACTGATTATTACTGTTACTGAATCTGGGACTGGAGGAATAGTGTAGACGTTTATGACCAAAGCCCCTACTGAACTGACTGTGTTAGCTTACCCCTCTCACACACGGGGATAAGCCATATCGTATCGCTAAGATACTACTGATCAACCCAAGCCGGTCATAGACGTTTGCATATTCAAAACACACTGAACTGTTTTAAACTGCTGAAAATATTATTTCAAACTGTTTACCCTGCACTTTCCAATTACTATTTAAATTATGAGATGCATATTTCGTTCTTGCTCCCTCCTGACTGGAGACAACATTTTAGGTATCACTGAGGATGAAGAGCTATACTATAATAGCTATTATGACCCGGTCCTCTACCCTGCGAAGGTACCAGAGCCGTCTCTGGAGGATGCTGATCCTGGGACTACAGAACCAGATGCTTAGATAGTTTTTCTTTTCTGCATTTTCTCCTTTATTTGGAGTTTGTAGTTTATTTCAGCATTTCATTTCCAGTTGTACTTCTGAATATTTTATTAAACAAAGTTTCATTTTCGAATAGAACAGTTGTGACAAATGTAATTGTGTTGTTGTGAATACCTGCAATGGAACAGCTTACTGCCGCCGTCTCACAACGGTGCAGGCTGGGCATGATCCGATTCGACCCAAGAAATTGGGACCGGGTCGTGACAACGATGGTGACCACTCAGCCTGGGGTGCTAATCCCACGCCCTGAAGTACTCCCGAAGGTAACCAGTATTTGTGGCGCTCTATTTCAAGGGTAGATCGCATGCCTAACATACCCCACACAATACCTTTATCAAATTCTCTTTCTAGATCGAACGTTCCGGTATTTTCGACCTACCACGTTCGAGGGATAATAAACTTATGCACAAGTTGTCCGTGACCATGCAACGCGTCAAACTCATACAACCAAGCAATTCGTCTATCTCTATTTCCAATGGCACAATGCCCCAACTCAATGTTCATCAACGAACGTCCCAAAAGCCATAAACATTTCGAGGCACTATGTCACCTTCGACATTTCTGTCATATTCATGCCATAACTGTTCTCTTCGCAACGAAGTCATACTTTATGACTCTCGTGCACGTACGCACGCTTTGACACATTTATTCTCTTTCCTTCGACTAGTACATTTGATGCATGCCTCGATACCGTATTTTCATGTTCTATGTCTTAGTGTTCATAATGTATGTTCCCTCCAACTCGTGCACTGAGGCACGCCTCGATAGGACATTCAATGTTCTATAGCTCGTGCACTGAGACACTCGTGCCGATATAGTCTTTCAATACTACTCGGGGATGGGAAGTTATTAGTGGTTATGTGATCAATACCCCAATTGTATTCTATTTGTTCACTTGTTCATAGCTCCACCCTCACTGCACGTAGGGTGTAGCCTGACCTGATACTACTTGTTCATAGCTTTCCATTGTGGCTGGCCTGATCCTGTTTTCATGTATTACCTGTTCATAGCCGGTCAAATGGAACAGCTTGATCCTGACCCAAGCCGATCACATAACGCTCTAATATCTCGAGGCACTGTTTATGTTTACATTATACATCAGATATTCATGTACTGTTTTACATTCCAATATTTCATACCCTGACATGATATCAAGTTTTACATATACTGTTTATTTCCAATCTTGATATTTCATCTTGTATTCTATTATAATTGTTTCTTATAGAATTTGTCAATTCACATGGAACTGTTGTTAGCGTTTGTACTTGCTCATATCCTGGCATAATAACCCCGTTGATATTTACAGAGGATTTAGATCATGACTGCTCGACCTTCTATGAGTTTGACACAGACGGAGACTTTGACTGGGATCTACCTTTGGTGACAGCGCCCGTAGAGGATGTACCTTCTGTAGTAACCTAGTCTAGTAGGTTGACTGGACTGCGTTCCAGCTGGATATTTGAGACTTGTAGTATACTTTATATTCGGGATCTTGTGTTATGTCTTAATTTTTGAACTTCTGTCTGTGACTTGCATCTACTTCAGTTTATCTATTTCCATCATATCTTTATGATATTCGTGCTTATCTTCCTTAGATGTCTTGTGATTGAGTTGAGATTATATACCTCCGTGCGGAGATGACAGGTTTATATACTTTGTGTCTAGATGTTATATTTCTAGTTGACCTATACAGTGTTCTACCGTCGATACTGCGGCGTAGGCTGGACGTACCCACGTTCTCGTGCCCCTAAACAGGGTGCGGGTCGTGACACTCTTGCATCCATTGTAGTGCCCCGTCCCGCTCAGTCAATCGGAGGAATCGAAATACCGACGGCGTTCGGACTTAGCCTTGCAACTGCTACTCGGAGACATCGCTCGATCGAGGCGACCACTCGCTCAGGTGGGGTAGTTTCGGTAAACTTGTCTCATCTTAGCCTTCACATAATAAATCGCATATTTTCAACTTGCACAAGTAGGCTTGATAATAAAAGAGACGAATCCACATAGCTAAAGAGAATAATCCCGACGGGTCGAATTGAGTTAGAATATGAAAATGTCCAAAACGATCGTCTTAGAGTTGGTGCACGACGTGCTTTGAAAATGACACTTGGTCCTTCGTCCCGTGGCTTGGGAGAAGGAAGAGTTGGTCTTCGCCACAAGCTAAGAGTTAGCCAAATTCATAGGCGTCGCCCGCATAAATGCTTCATAAAGCATGCACGGTCTCTTCGCCCAAGGCGTGGCGTAGCCTCTGCTCGCCGACGGATTAAGTTGTATTGCACGGCTTGTGGCATAAGTCTAGGCACTCCAAATAACTTGGTTGTTCGAAGTCGAACGCGTGCACGGCACGTTCCCACGATGCAAACCTTGACGCAGCCTTTGCTCGTCATGTTGTTGCAAAGTAAGTTAGGCAAGTTATGTTAAGCTATCAGGAGTAGTAGCAGGCATGGCCCTTTGAGTTCTACGGCCGTGTATAACCACATAGTCTCCCGATCGTAAGGCCCGTCATATAGAGTATGACTTGGGCGGTGGTGTCACATAGAGTTTCAAGTTGGTTTGGGACACGATGGCACGGATTTAGTGTTTTAAGGCACGGGCCACGGTTGAGTCATTGAGTTTGGAAAGTGTTTCGATAGTTGTTCTTGAGTGAGTGAAATGATAGGACAAGAAAGAAAGAATGCTCGCGACTGGGTCGTCGAGGCAAGAAAGAAAGAATGCTCACGACTGGGTCGTTGAGACAAGAAAGAAAGAATGCTCGCGACTACGGGTCGTCGAGGCAAGATCTCAGATGTGAGATGTGTTGATCTTAGCCCTGAAAGAGATGGTGACACTAGAAGTAGCTTTGACTGTGTGAGACGTCAGTTTGAGTCGAGTCTTGTATGGTCATTGGACAACTTGTACAAGGTAAAGAAAATCTGTTTCTCGAACGGCGACCCCGGCGGCCCAGGGGAACCGTTGCGATGGAGACATTCGTAGCTGTGCTGGATGACCGCACGGGTTAGGCGGGGACTTGCAGCGGAGCTAGCTACTCGCGCTGGTAAGGAGCGTCCGTCTAATCAAAAGCTCAAAAGGAGTCCATTATAGGGCTGGGCCCTAGTGACTAGTTCATATAGATGAGTCGGCATGGGCGGCGATCCGCGTGTATGCCTTTGGATTGAGTCGAGTATTGAGTGTAGTATATCGAGGAAGTTGAGTTGAATGTGTGTGTACAGTTGGGACACAAAATATTGGGCCTAAGATTTGGTTGCAACGTAGGCGACGTGCTTCGGCACGAGATGTGGCGTCGAGTCTTATGTTGTCGGCATATAAGTTGCATGGTTATGGTTGAGTTGTTTGAGTTTAAGTCAAGAAACCGCCGCAAGGCAAAGTTGTTTGAGTGACACTAAGATTCACAAGTCTTGATCAGGTCAGTTGGTGATCAAAGTAGCAAGGGCCGCGAGGCGGCGATATGGTTTAGTCACCCTGAGTTGCGAGGCACGGCACAATGGATTCCTAGCACGATCACACGGAAATGGAGTCTCATCGCGTAGTTGCGTCTCTGATTAAGTGCCGTAAGGCAAACACGACTCGATAGGTTAACGTCGATGTTGCAAGCACGTGATGGTCTTGAAACACGAAATAGGCCAAGGCGTCTGTCCTAAAACTGATCCTAAGGCAAGAGTAGAAAGACAATTGATAAGAAGGGACTATGTTGCACAAAGTAAAATAACGTGTCAGTTTTGTATGGGTGGGCGAGGAGCTCATTCCACCAGTACAGTTGAGTACTGACAACCACATAATTTTCATGTGCAGGCACAAGCAGAAGCTCGTGGCGCGGAGCTCGTTTGGATGCGTCGAGGCACGGAGTTCCTTGGCGATTCGAAGCGTGCGGCCGCATGGAGTAAAGACTTATACGGGACATAATGTATGGACATCGCCTTCCGAAGCTTCTGCTGGCTCAAGCATTGTAATCGAGAGATGAGAGAGAGCAGAGTGACTTGTAAAGTGAGAAGAGTGAGCTTGAGTGTTTATAATCTTGGCCTTGCGTCCCCAATGTAACCGTTGCATCAATATCAATAAAGAGCTTCTTTGTATAACCCGTATTTGATCTAAATTTTCGCTGCGTGTTCAATGTCTCTGCTTGGGACTTCTGTGCGACGACCCCGTCGCAGCCGCTGAAACCGGCCGTTATGGAACCCGCCTTGCACGAGCTCAATCTAGGCTCGTGCGGCATCACGCCTTAGCGAGGACGATCGCTCCTACGGGAGCGGGGCGTAACATAATGGTATCAGAGCACGGCTTTACGTCCTTGGACTATCGATTGAATTCTTTAACTCCGTTGTTTCCGCAAACTCTGAAATGTTGCTTCCGCAAAGTTGATATCGTTGGTGCGCTCTCTCTCAAATGTCCCACGGATGTCCATACAATAAGTCTAACTATTTTGCAAAACATAGGAGAACAGTTTTTGACAAAACAAAAAGGTGGTTCGCGTAAGCACGGTTGGCTAAGTCGGGCTGGGCATCTACACCAAGTTGCGTCGACCTTAGAAAAGTCGAGTGCGGCATTCGTAATGTTGCGAGCATGAAACGGGTTGAACTTGATTGAGTAAGCAGGATGACTATCGATAGGGATACTATCGAACGACGATATCGTCGGTACGATATAGATGAGCGTGCTTGGAAATTGAGTAATGGTTCGAACGGAAAAATTTGAAGAAGTCGATTTTGATTCGAACGATAGTGTTGAGGATTTGTTGAATGACTTCATCCCTGAGTGGAGTATGCGATAGCCTCAGGGAATGTCGATCGATCGATTGAAGATTCGGGGTGTCAATGAGTCTATCAGCAAGCGTCGCGTGTATGCAAAGCCATAGATTGAGTATCGATGAATAAGTTTTAGTCTTGAAGTTCGACGAGTGGATTCGAACGACCTAGAGATTGACGCGCACGGAACGTGCACGGAATTGAGGATGGTGCGAAGTATGAAACACGAAAATGATTGAGTAGGTGAAATCGAATCGAGGAAAAGTTAAGGTGTAGCGAATGGATAACTTGATCGAGGAAATTGATAGGGATCGTCTACGAAAAGTTAGCACGACAGGTAGATAGCGTGCATGAAAAAGGTTTGATTTTGAAGTTACGCAAATGACTCTAAGGATTGGATTGAACGTTGCTCGATGATTGAATTAACAAAGGGGACGATACAAATTGAGGAAATATGTTGGTCGATGACTTAAGATAGATGGATGAACAATACGTGAATTTGGGTTTGAAGGAAATTGATGTTGTGAATGATTCGAGGGATAATGATCGAACTTGAATTTGAATGTCGAGGAGACTATCCAGTCGGACGATAGCATCGTTCGCACGACTCGAAATTTGGTTGCAAAGGAAGATCGTCAGGTTACGCATATCGTCGATGGTATTGAGGCGTATCAAAGATCGATATGCGATAACTCGGAGGTACTCTGACTCGGCGAACGACGATCGTGCAAGTGTTATTGTTCGGTTGGATGCTATACTTAGGATTTTGATCGAGATGAATGTTGGATGAAAGTGATCGTGTCTTGATGGTTACGTTGATAACCACAACGTCGGCGATCTTGTCTTGCGCGAGCGCAACTCTAGCCTCGCACATGCGTTGCGTCGGATTTGGGTCGATCGTTTCGTGTGAGCGCTGACATGGTAATTCATGTCGCGGGAATGATCGAACTCAGAAAATCAGGATGCAGCAACTTTGATTGTTTCGACTTGTCGGTTTGATGCGAAGAAAATTTAAGGATGTTAGGACTTGCGATTGATGAATGAAATAAACTTGAGGACTGAGTAGGTCCAATTCGCGCATCGAGAATGAATTAGTCTAGACTCGAACAAAAGTTATGTCCTGATGAGGATGATTATCCCGCGGGAGCGTGCATGGTGATTCATGTCCACCGTGGAAAATCTGACTCGCGTGAGATCGGGGCACAACGTATTGTTAAGTCAGATGACCTTGTGATCGATTACGTGAATTTGGATGAATGACTTCGAAAGTATAAAATGTGAATTATGGTTTAGCGGTGAATTATGTCGTAGCGTGCTTGACTTGGAATGATTGATAGGTGAATTATACCAAACATGTTTGAGGAGATAGACTATGCAGAATGGGTCGTTAGTGAACGAAATTGATATGTCAAAATGTTGGTTGAGCGAACTTACGATAGGATGGCTTTGCTGAATGACTCGGACCCCGTGCGATGAAAGGATGAATATGTGTAGGCAATCTATGCTCGAAGTTTAGAAATTGGAGTGATGCGAGCTTGGGTAGAAAACCCCGTACTATCAACTTGGTTTGACCTTAGGATGGGGTCAGTGTTGATATTGTTGTTTGGGAACTATGATTCCAATACTGACGGAAAGATATAGCCTAGCGGTTAGGCAGACGTCCGAGTGCGAAGTGGTAGGATTGGTGGAGACATCACTCGTGAGTCTCGGTTGACATGCACGTATATCAGGGACGCCCGAATGTGTGCACGATCCGACTCGAGTTGTGATGGGAGATTCTCTATCACGAGGCTTGGCTGAAATGCTTGTATTTTGGGGACGTCTGGAATATATGCACGATCCAACTAAGTGATACGTTGAATCAAGTAAGACTTCAGGAATAGAAAAGTGTCGAGGATTTTGAGATTTTAAGATTTGAAGAAAAGATTGAGGGTAGCACGAGCGTGGTTCGGAATGAGGAGAACGCATAGGAGTAGTGTGTGCGAGAGTTCTTGAATGTTGAAACCGATCATAAGTCGATGAGTGTACTCAGTTAGTTTCGAGGACGAAACTTTTTCTGAGTGGTGTATGATGTAGTGTCCCGTCCCGCTCAGTCAATCGGAGGAATCGAAACGCCGACGGCGTTCGGGCTTAGCCTTGCAACGGCTACTCGGAGACATCGCTCGATCGAGGCGACCGCTCGCTCAGGTGGGGTAGTTTCGGTGAACTTGCCTCATCTTAGCCTTCACATAATATATCGCATATTTTCAACTTGCACAAGTAGGCTTGATAATAAAAGAGACGAATCCACATAGCTAAAGGGAATAATTTCGACGGGTCGAATTGAGTTAGAATATGGAAAGGTCCAAAACGATCGTCTTAGAGTTGGTGCACGGCGTGCTTTGAAAATGACACTTGGTCCTTCGTCCCGTGGCTTGGGAGAAGGAAGAGTTGGTCTTCGCCACAAGCTAAGAGTTAGCCAAATTTATAGGCGTCGCCCGCATAAATGCTTCATAAAGCATGCACGGTCTCTTCGCCCAAGGCGTGGCGTAGCCTCTGCTCGCCGACGGGTTAAGTTGTATTGCCCGGCTTGTGGCATAAGTCTAGGCACTCCAAATAACTTGGTTGTTCGAAGTCGAACGCGTGTACGGCACGTTCCCACGATGCAAAGCTTGACGCAGCCTTTGTTCGTCATGTTGTTGCAAAGTAAGTTAGGCAAGTTACGTTAAGTTATCAGGAGTAGTAGCAGGCGTGGCCCTTTGAGTTCTACGGCCGTGTATAACCACATAGTCTCCCGATCGTAAGGCCCGTCATATAGAGTATGACTTGGGCGGTGGTGTCACATAGAGTTTCAAGTTAGTTTGAGACACGATGGCACGGATTTAGTGTTTTAAGGCACGGGCCACGGTTGAGTCATTGAGTTTGGAAAGTGTTTCGATAGTTGTTCTTGAGTGAGTGAAATGATAGGACAAGAAAGAAAGAATGCTCGCGATTGGGTCGTCGAGGCAAGAAAGAAAGAATGCTCACGACTGGGTCGTTGAGACAAGAAAGAAAGAATGCTCGCGACTACGGGTCGTCGAGGCAAGATCTCAGATGTGAGATGTGTTGAACTTAGCCCTGAAAGAGATGGTGACACTAGAAGTAGCTTTGACTGTGTGAGACGTCAGTTTGAGTCGAGTCTTGCATGGTCATTGGACAACTTGTACAAGGTAAAGAAAATCTGTTTCTCGAACGGCGACCCGGGCGACCCAGAGAAACCGTTGCGATGGAGACATTCGTAGCTGTGCTGGATGACCGCACGGGTTAGGCGGGGACTTGCAGCGGAGCTAGCTACTCGCGCTGGTAAGGAGCGTCCGTCTAATCAAAAGCTCAAAAGGAGTCCATTATAGGGCTGGGTCCTAGTGACTAGTTCATATAGATGAGTCGGCATGGGCGGCGATCCGCGTGTATGCCTTTGGATTGAGTCGAGTATTGAGTGTAGTATATCGAGGAAGTTGAGTTGAATGTGTGTGTACAGTTGGAACACAAAATATTGGGCCTAAGATTTGGTTGCAACGTAGGCGACGTGCTTCGGCACGAGATGTGGCGTCGAGTCTTATGTTGTCGGCATATAAGTTGCATGGTTATGGTTGAGTTGTTTGAGTTTAAGTCAAGAAACCGCCGCAAGGCAAAGTTGTTTGAGTGACACTAAGATTCACAAGTCTTGATTAGGTCAGTTGGTGATCAAAGTAGCAAGGGCCGCGAGGCGGCGATATGGTTTAGTCACCCTGAGTTGCGAGGCACGGCACAATGGATTCCTAGCACGATCACACGAAAATGGAGTCTCATCGCGTAGTTGCGTCTCTGATTAAGTGCCGTAAGGCAAACACGACTCGATATGTTAACGTCGATGTTGCAAGCACAGGATGGTCTTGAAACACGAAATAGGCCAATGCGTCAGTCCTAAAACTGATCCTAAGGCAAGAGTAGAAAGACAATTGATAAAAAGGGACTATGTTGCACAAAGTAAAATAACGTGTCGGTTTTGTATGGGTGGGCGAGGAGCTCATTCCACCAGTACAGTTGAGTACTGACAACCACATAGTTTTCATGTGCAGGCACAGGCAGAAGCTCGTGGCGCGGAGCTCGCTTGGATGCGTCGAGGCACGGAGTTCCTTTGCGATTCGAAGCGTGCGGCCGCATGGAGTAAAGACTTATACGGGACATAATGTATGGACATCGCCTTCCGAAGCTTCCGCTGGCTCAAGCATTGTAATCGAGAGATGAGAGAGAGCAGAGTGACTTGTAAAGTAAGAAGAGTGAGCTTGAGTGTTTGTAATCTTGGCCTTGTGCCCCTAATGTAACCGTTGCATCAATATCAATAAAGAGCTTCTTTGTATAACCCGTGTTTGATCTAAATTTCTGTTGCGTGTTCAATGTCTCTGCTTGGGACTTCTGTGCGACGACCCCGTCGCAGCCGCTGAAACCGGCCGTTATGGAACCCGCCTTGCACGAGCGCAATCTAGGCTCGTGCGGCATCACGCCTTAGCGAGGACGATCGCTCCTACGGGAGCAGGGCGTGACATCCATTGCTTTCCTTAAATTGTCAGACTGGATTATCGACTCGGGGGCATCTCGGCATGTGACGGAGAATTCTAGTGAGTTCTACACTCACCTAGCATCGGCAGACAACATTCAGACAGCTGATGGCACTTTCCAGCCAGTGGTCGGTAAAGGTACTGTTAATTGTACAGGTTCAGTAAAATTATTCAATGTTTTACATGCTCCATCCTTTCCAGTCAGTCTCTTGTCCATTAGTTCTATAACCCTTCAACTTAAATGCATTATTTCTTTTGATATCCCTAAGGTGATCTTCCAAGAGAAAGAGACGGAACGAAGACTTTAGACTGACACTTGGCATAAGGGACTGTGGTACCTGGATCGAGAATGACTGGACTCAGCACTAATGTCTATGGCAGAGAAGGCTGGTATGAGAGGACTGCAGATGAGGGCCGATGATACTTTGATACTCCATCATAGGAGGTTGGGACATTCCTCCTTTGACACTTTAAGTAAATTGTATCCAGATATTTATGAAAAATCAAATAAAGAGAAACTGGTATGTGATGCATGCGAGTTAGGCAAACTTACTAGGAGTTCGTATATTTGTACGGGTCATAGGAGCTATTATGCTTTTGACAACCTTGGATAGTATACTCTAATGTTTGGGGTCCATACATGTGTCACTAATACTATGAATGGTTATAAGTACTTTGTTTCCTTTATTGATTGTGCTTCTCGTGTCACCTGGTTGTACTTGATGAAAAATAAGAGTGATGTCCCTACTTGTTTTCGAAATTTTCACAAACATGTCCAGACTCAGTATGGGACAATTGTGAAGGTACTGAGGTCTGACATTGGAACGGAGTATACAAACAGAGCACTTGCAGAATACTTGTCAGCACACGGGATACAGTATCAGACCACCTGTGCAAACACACCTACACAAAATGGCGTAGCAGAAAGGAAGAACAGATACCTTTTGGATGGAAGTCCCTATGTGAAATATTGCAAGGCAATAATAGTTGGATATTCCTACTGAAGGTGTTTGGGTACGTATGTTTTGTGAAGGACAACAGGCCGTCAGTTGGAAAACTTGATCCTAGAGCAGTCAAGTGCATCTTCATGGGCTACTTGACGACTCAGAAGGGGTACGTGTGCTGGAGTCCAGTGGAAAAGAAAAAGATTGTGAGTATGGATGTCCACTTCCGGGAGCATGAGCCATACTACCGTCAGGAGGGAACTTCAAACCACACGCCTAATACTGCTAGTATAAGGCAAGATGGGGAGAAGAAGAGCTCGGTGGTGAACGATTTAGGAGTTTGGTATGGAGGCACGGTTGAGGAGGAGCAGGAAGGTGAAGAGGAACAGGAGGAGGAGATGAAATGTGTTAGGCCTACGGCTCATGAGGAGTTACTTACCTACAGCAGGAGAGGGAAGCAAACTGTAGAACCAGTACCTACAGTGCCAGTGCCAAGTCCCTTGCCTGCATCCGTCTCGACTCCTAAGACACCTACACTACCACCACCATCCCCTTCAGCCATTCTCCCTACTCCTCCTACACCATTATCAGTACGGAGGACCACTCGTAGCAATGTAGAAAATCTTCCAGATAGATATGGTTGGGACCTTGCTCAGTTTATTTCTTATTACCATATCTCTTCTCATGGAGCATTTATTGCATCTTTGGATAGTATTACTGTACCTAACAATTGACAGGTTGCCAAGAACGATCCAAAGTGGAAAGCGGCAATGCTCGAGGAGTTAGGAGCTCTTGAGAAGAACCACACTTGGGAGCTGGTGAGACTGCCAGAGGGAAAGAGCGCAGTCGGATGCAAGTGGGTCTTTACTGTGAAGCCAGATGGATAGGTTGAGTGCTACAAAGCTCGACCGGTGGCAAAAGAATACAGTCAGACGTACGACATCGACTATGATGAGACCTTTGTACCAGTCGCAAAGATGAGTACTGTCAGGATCCTGATTTCTTTGGCAGCGAATGGTAGATGAAAGCTATACCAACTGGATGTAAAAAATATATTTCTTTATGGGGATCTGGTGGAGGAGGTATACATGGAGATACTACCAGGATTCAGCACCAACCAGACAGTGAGCAAGGTCTGCAGGTTGAAGAAGTCCCTCTATGGACTAAAGCAATCTCCTCGGACGTGGTTTGACAGATTCAAGAAGGAAATGATATGGATGGAATATCAACAGATTAATGTTGATCATACTGTATTATTCAGACGGAGTGGAGGCCACATCATCATGCTTGCGGTGTATGTGGACGACATGATTATCACAGGAGATGATGAGCAGGAGATCGCCCGACTTAGGGGAAAGCTTGGCAGGGAATTTGAGGTGAAGGACCTTGGTCTTCTTCGCTATTTTCTTGGGATATAGATCGCTCGAGACGTAGAGGGGATTGTTCTTTCTCAGAGGAAGTATGCCCTGGACCTTCTTACAAAGACATAGATGTTGGGGTGCAAACCTGCAGCAACGCCAATAGACCAGAGGTTCAAGTTGAAGGCCGAAGCTGGACACCCAGTTGATCGAGATAGATACCAGAGACTGGTGGACAAGTTGATCTATCTGAGCCACACACAACCTGATATCTACTTTATAGTGAGTGTCGTGAGCCGCTACATGCACGACCCACGGAAGGGTCATATAGATGCAGTGTACCAGATTCTAAGGTACTTGAAGAATGCCCCCGGAAAGGGGCTGATATTCAAGAAGAACAATCATGTGAGCATTGAAGGCTACTGTGATTCTGACTGGACTAGCTGTGCCGATGACAAAAAGTTTACCTCAGGATATTGCATATTCGTAGGAGACAACCTAGTCTCCTAGAGGAGTAAGAAACAGTCTGTGGTGGCCAGATCGACAACGGAAGCAGAGTACAGAGCTATGGCCCTGGGAGTTGCAGAACTGTTATGTTGAAGAACATGTTGGTAGAACTGAAGCTGGATCAAACAGCCAAGATGAAGTGTGGTGTGACAACAAATCAGCTATTAGTATCGCCAACAATCCACTACAGCATGACAGGACCAAACACATCGAGATTGATAGGTTCTTCATCAAAGAGAAGCTGGATAGCGGATTGCTGGAGCTTGGCAACATTCTGACCAGGGATCAGGTAGCAGACGGACTAACCAAGGGACTTACCTCTATGAGCATGATTACAGGATGTGACAGGATAGGCTTAGTGAATATCTTTCGTCCATCTTGAGGGGGAGTGTTGGAATATTTAGTATGTCATATTTGGTAGATTGTATTAGTATAAAGGATATTGGAATATCCTGCAGACATATTTGGTATGCCAGAATATGCCACAAGATATTCTATCATTGTAATATTGACTGTAAGGCTATATAAAGCCAAGAGGACTATCAATAAAATTATCAATCAATTACAACACTTTGTGATAACTAAAACACAATTCTCTTGGAAAATATCCAACTTTTTATAGCCGGTCCAATCACATTGCAACTTGGTATCATTGGATATGAGATGTGCTAGAGGCAAATGATTTAGAGCTTGAGAAAGTACATATTGATGACAATTGAGTAGATATGGTCATGAAGGTTTTGCTAAGGGGAAAATTTGACGAACTCCTCCACCTTGTCAGAAAGGGGGAGAATAATTGATGATGGATTTGGTTCACTTCCTATGTGGAGATCACCTTGGAGTGCAACGAGCGTCATCCGTGTATCGAAAAAACTCGAGAAATCGAAGGCGGCAAAGAGGCTCGATTCGAGTCGGTATCAGAGGATGTACTGACCAGTATCAGTGCTAGCACTACATGAGTAGTATACTGCCATGCCAGTATACTGGAATTGGACCAAAATTTTCAAAAGCTTTTTTGTGGTAAAAAAAGTTGTGATCTCCATATACTGCTACTCCTTCGAGTGGGCTGAGCGGCAATTGGGTCTATTTTGACCCTTTGATCGTATCTAAAGGCCATGGTTAATCCAGGATTAGAGATTGGTATATTATGTTGATTTCATGAGTTAATATGGTTATGTCATTAACAAGAGGTTGAGTTTTCATAGGAGAGTGTTCTTAAAGGTGATCAAATTTCAAAGAAAGGAGAACGAGAGATTCAGAGTCCGCGGTTGATTCAGAGAGAGATTTATTCGAGGAGATCCACATCGGTTCGTTCTCGTAGTCCCGCTCTTCAGTAATCTGTTATTATCATTGTAATATATTTCCATTCGGTTTTGAGTAGTTGTGGTGATCCGTTTGGATCGATAGGAGATCTCTAACGTACTCCCAGATTCGCTTAGTTTTTTTTTTTTATTGCTTCCTAGTACAATCACCAAGCAAAGCCACCTTAACCTCGAATAATCACCTATTTTGGGTTAGAAATTTTCTTAAGTATGCTCTCCTAAAATATCATAATATTTAGAGCAAATCCGATCGTCGAAAACCACCTTTAAATCTAACCCGTTCCCCTGAACCAAAATTCCTGATAGTTAACCAGTTTGATGCCGGTATGCAACTGATAGTCCGATTCAGTGCGCACTAGTACGCACTTTTGTACTGGAAAATCAGTTATACCGGTTTGGGGGAACCGGTAGTCGGGTTGCTAATGCACACTTGTGCTCACTAGGCTCTAGAAAATCCGGTACGATGGTTTGGGGAACTAGTATGTCGGTTGTTAGTGTGTGCGCTAGGCTCTGGAAAACCCAGTATCCCTGTTGGGAGCAACTGGAATACTGGTTGACTGCTGCATTTGGCTCCATGGAGACCCACTTGTATGTGGTAGGAAAGAGTGTTTTCCTCCAAAGGCAGAAGGAAACTTGGATTATCTGTACTACTTGTGCAAGTTGGGGTATAAAATGGGTTGGGTGATTTGTACCTTTGGATCGCATTGCTGTCAGAAACCTGCTCAAGAGAGTGGCAATAAGTTCTTAGGGTAGAGCTATGTTGCACAAACACGAAAAAAGGATGGTCGTACCTGTATCGTGTGTTTGTTCCCTCCTGTATTCGTGACCGTATTCATACAACATAGACGATGACATTGTACCAATCCGAAAATATTTGTATTAATTAGGCATATCACATCCTTTATCCGTATCCGTTTTCATATCCGTATCCGTTTTCGTAGTCGTGCAACATAGGGGTAGTCTTTAATTAAAGCAATCAATGGTCAGGTTTATTTTTTTCCCCCTACTTTGTCAATATTTCCTATTAATTCTGGTATATCTATATCATAATCTTGTTCATCCAATTCTAGTAATTCTAAAAACCACCGTTGTTCCTCTTGTGTTTGCTTGGGCTCAGAAACAAAGAAGGATCCATGGGAGGGATGGATAGGTACTAGCTTATTGAGTCTTTGACAGTTTGATCACTCTACTATTGATTGTCAGGGTTCAAGTAAATTGGTACGACGGGTTTATATTAAGTTTGGGGGAAATACCAATTCAATGTCAACAAATTGTTACTTGTGACCATAAGAACAAGATAATTAAGATATAATAGCTTGAATGAACAATAACCTTTAATTTGCTGGTTTTCTTCTTGCAGCTGTTATCTGATAGTTTCATCGGTTTGTAGGTATGAAGTCTGCAAGAGGAGAATAATTGTGTATTTATGTGGAGGTTGTGATATCCTGATCGTATCCCTACTCGATCCCTTTCCGGAGAAAGATTTCGTTATCGTGTTCCTGACGAACCTGATTGTCATGTCCAGGTTGCGCAGAGCAATAGGCCATGCCGAATGACCAAGTTTTCTAGAGCATCAATGCGTTGCGTACTTCGGTTGCTGTTAGTTTCTGTTCACCGTTCCTTCATGCTGAAGTAATGGGATCACTTTGGCATATCTCAGTGGCCATTGACTCGAACCAAAGTTATGCTGCAGGCAGTCTTTTATATCCCTTTACAGGTGCTACTAAGAAGGTATATGCTTGTTGTCTCTCCTGCATGCATGCTATAGTTTTTACTTCACTATGATCAGAAACATTAGGCATATACTTCTGGTATGGTTGCTAATCATTCTGATCTGACCACTTTGCCTAACATAACATAATCCTTTTCTGATCAAGTTGAGAACTATTAGCAGACATTTTCGAAAGCTTTCCCAGTGTCAGATGCCCTGCCAAACGATATTCGCCTAATAATGGAGAGAGAGAGGCTTCTCGTAGAAGGATTGCAGGCATCCTACTTTCGTCCATCTTTTCTGGTTAGGGAGATGCCGCACGGTTTGGTGGATAGACAGATTAACAATGCTTTAATTCGGATATATTCCGCTCTTTTGCTGCTCCGAAACCCTAGATTCGTGTCCAGATTGTCTTCATAGTTCATATGGGAGAAAGACGGGAACGGATGGATTGTTTTATATTGGAAGATGCAGAGTAAAGTTTGTGCAGCACAGACTCCTTTATAGGAAAAAGGAAAAGAGTGAAGGAACCAAAATTTTCTTATGCCTATGCCCTGTCCCTTTAACTGCCACTGAACTCCCAACTGATTGCCGCAGTTTCCTAACACGCGTTTAATCATAGATTTATTAAGCAAATGTCAAGTATGCATGTAGTAAAATGGAATTTTTGTTTGTCTATTAGGTATGCAGATGTTCCTGAGCATATTGGCATTTCGTACTTCTGGGCAACTAAAATGGAACAAAAAACATGTCACTGCAGGTTCCTGTGTGATATATTATGTGCTCTACTACAAAACCATGCTCAAGTATCTGCTGGTAAGAATCTTGTTAAAGAACTTCTCAATGGTATCAAGAACTAATAGTGCTCAAAATCTTTTAAAAGACTCTCATGATCAAGATACTTGTTTGACAACATACGTATAATCTTGTAATGTGAAGAGCTAATTTCGGGAAAAAGTAAATAACATTCAATGGTTATTAATTGCATGATGCAAAGGTCTGAAATGTTAATGAAAAAGTTGGTAAATCTGGACAGTTCTAAAAGTTGGTTGATCTTCAATGCAGAGATTAATTGGTTTAACGATTAGGTTAACTTAAGTTGTGGTTTGTGCAGGTCATTTCAACTGAGGAATGCTTGTCAAATGGTCAATCACAGAGCTCCTTAGCTGTATAACGAGATTGGCCCTTGAGGGGTTCTATAGATATATGGGTTTAAATTTTAGAGATCTATAATGATATTGATCACCAGAACCTTCTCTCAATGTTGTAAAAACCGGACCGGACCGGCGGTTGGACCGGGTCCAACCAGTTTAAAACAAAAAATCGGTCCGGTTCGACTAAAACCGAATCTTTTAAAAAACCGTCGGTTTTTTGTCAAAACCGGATTCAACCGGTGAACCGGTTCACAATTGAACTGGCCAATTTTGGTTATTTTTTATTGTAAAAAAATTCAAAATAAATTATTATGTAAAATTTGGACCATTTAATTTTTTATTTGGTTTTAATCGACCTTATAGTTGTAAAATTAAACCGAACTAACGTACATATGACCAAACCAAACTAAACCAAGAAGTAAATATGGATATTTTACCTATATGAATGTCCGAGCTATACCAAAAAATTTCGGTTTGATCATCGGTCCGATTTTTAAAACATTGCTTCTCTGAGTTTGTTATTGAAATTATTGATAGTGGGGCTTATTCACAAGCAGTCCTTCAGCTTTTATCAAATCGTGATAAAATATTTAAGAGGAGAGAAAAATGTCTCTCTACTCCCTATATGAATGTCCAATGCAACGGGACTCCATAAAGTTGTGACTTTGGAAGATCTGAATTCCCGTCGGAGAGAGAAATATTATTAGTTGGAACGAGCGAAGAAGGCGGGCACATTTTGGATATTGCTTACACTATAATCTCGATCGCCAATCATTCTGTTTACAGAAATTTTCATACGGAGAGAGAATGTTTTGAATAATAGCAGCTGACGGAAAATTTTTTTAAAAAAATTCGTATGAGAGGATAATTATTCAAATCAGTTGGCGAGATGGAGTGTAGAGAATAATTATTGTATTTTTATTGATTGGCTACTCCACTACTTATAGGGAGTCTAGCTCCTCTTCATACTACATTTTTTCAATGTGGGACTAAATCTCTTATTAGTTCTCAACACTCCCCCTCAAGATGGAGGATAGATATTAATCATTCCCATCTTGTTACATAGCTTCGACAGACTTAATGAACTAAAACCCTTAGTCAAACAGTCTGCCACTTGTTCTTCTGAGCGAAAATGATCAATCTTCAGTATCCCTTGTTCCAGCTTCTCTTTGATGAAGAATCGATCGATCTCGATGTGTTTCGTTCTGTCGTGCTGAACTGGATTGTTAGCTATACTTATTGCAGCTTGACTGTCGCTAAGAAGACGTAACGGTGCTCCCTTGTCCAGCTTCAACTCTGTCAGCAACGCTTTCACCCACAGCAATTCCGACACTCCTAAGGCCATTGCTCTGTATTCTGCTTCAGCTGTAGCTCGTGCGCTACCACTGACTGTTTCTTACTTCTCCATGAGACCAAGTTTTCTCCTACAAAGACACAATATCCCGTGGTAGACCTTCTATCGTCTATGCAGCTCGCCCAGTCTGCATCGCAGTATCCCTCAACTTCTATACATCCATTCTTCTTGAACCATAGCCCTTTTTCCGGCGTTCCTTTCAGATATCTCAAGATCTGAAACACTGGATCCATATGACCCGTTCTTGGATCATGCATGTAGCGACTTACTACACTCACCGCAAATGAGATATCAGGGCGAGTGTACCCCAGATAAATCAATCTTCCTACAAGTCGTTGATATCTTTCACGATCAACTGGCTCTCCTGCTTCTGCTCCCAATTTGCACTTCTGGTCAATTGGAGTGACTGCTGCTTTGCATCTCAGCATCCATGTCTCCTTCAGCAGATCTAGTGTGTATTTTCTCTGTGAGAGAACAATTCCTTGTTCGCCTTCATACACCTCGATACCTAGAAAGTACCTCATCGCTCCTAAATCCTTCACTTCAAACTCCTTCGCGAGTTTTGACTTCAGCTTAGCGATCTCGACTTCATCATTACCTGTGCTTACTATATCATCCACGTATACAGCAAGTATAGTGATGTGGTCTCTTGCATGTTGAAGAAAGACCGTATGATCTGCATTTGCTTGATGGTATCCCATGCCTGTAACAACCTTTCTGAATCTTTCAAACCAGGCTCGAGAAGATTGCTTGAGCCCATATAGCGACTTCTTTAGTTTGCACACTTTTCCATGCGACGTCCCTCCGTCTGATTCTGTAGCGTAGCACCCTGGCGAGAGTTCCATGTACACTTCTTCTTGTAGGTCCCCATGGAGAAAGGCATTTTTCACATCTAATTGGTATAGCTTCCACCCATAGTTTGCTGCAATGGAGACCAGAGTTCTTACGGTGCTTATTTTCGCTACTGGAGCAAACGTCTCATCATAGTCGATGCCATATGATTGTTGTAGCCTCCCTTCCTGGAATTTTTGAAATATTTTTATTATTTGATTTAAATAGTGATTTTAAAATTTTTATAAATAATTATTTAGTTAGTTTTTACGGTAGATGATTTTAGCCATGGTTAAGTTTTGAAGTACCAGATGACTAGGAATCATGGCACGGGTAGCACTACCAGAATAAGTCGTTTTAGCGATGCCTAAAGACGTCGCTAAAACGACAAATTTCGTCGCTAAAAATATTTACCAACGCAATTACCGACGTTTTGGACTTGTCGCGGAAACCTAAGTCGCTGATCTTTAAAACGTCGCCGAACGTCGCAAGTACCGACATATATATATGTCTGTATATTACCGACGTCTACCGTCGTGTCGTCGGTGAATTAGCGACATGTGTAAAGTCGCTACACGTCGGTAAAATTTTGGGAATTTACCGACGTTTACCGTCGTGTCGTCGGTGGATTAGCGACGTGTTGAAAGTCGCTACACGTCGGTAAAATCCTGGGAACTTACCGACGTTTACCGTCGTTTAAAATGTCACTAAATTTTGGTAATTTCTGGAATTATTACCGACGTTCACCAACGTTTACCGACGGTCTCCGACGTATAAGGACGTCGGTACCCTGAAAATTTTTGCAGATTTACCGACGTTTACCGACGCAAACGTACGTCGGTGGACGTCGGTAAACGTCGGTAAATCTGCATAAAAAAATAAAATACAGAATTTCCTTTTCTCCCTGCAGTTTAAAAAGATAACCATAAAGACACAGTATAACAGATATCCTTTTCTCCCTAGGTTCGCCGACCCCTTCGGTGGAACACTCAATACCGGTAAACGTAAACCACAGAAGCACATTAACATCCAATTGAAAAGAATAATAACATAAACAACAGTATAACACAATGTAGCAGGCAACAAATAGAATGGGATCCAACAAATAGAATAGGATCCAACAAATAGAATAGGCACAACCAACAAGTATCCAAATAACCAAGTCTATACCAAATAACAAAGTCTACAACCAAATAACCAAAGTCTACACACAACCAACAAATAGAATAGGATCCAAACATCCAAGTCTACACAACCAACAAATATCCAAGTCACAAACAAAGGATCAAACAAACACAAACAAACAGTCCTAATTAGGACTACTAGGGATCTGGTGCAGGAGGGGCACCGTCGCGACGAAGGGATAATAACAACTCATACTCCTCAAGTAAAATCGATACCGATGGAGCAGGCAGTGACGTCGGTGGAGTCGGTGTCGAAGAAGAAGGCGGTGGAGGCGGCGGAGTCGACGACGATGAAGGCGCACCCGGAGGACCAGCACGCTCCAACGCTATAAGTCGCTGGTGGTATGAATCCATGATAGATAACATTCTATCACTGCTCTGGACCATCGAATCCTACGCCAATGTCAGCCTCTCGGCCATGGACACCTGTCCTGTCTGCAGCTCCGTCACCGTGCGCTCTAACCCTCCAACGCTGCACTGTCCTCTCAGTCGTCTCCATGAGCTTCATAATGCCGCGGTCGAGTGCATCCAATCGTGCTAGCAGTACAGGATCGTCCGTAGGGTGCTGAGACTGCTCCTCGATCCGTCGTAGCAGGTCGTCACGGAGAGACTCCATCATCTGGTAGACTCGGGCAGACTCCTGGGGCGGCTGTGGATCGTGCACACTAGCAGGAGATGCCTTAGAGGACTGGGTCGCAACTAGGGCGCCATAGGATCCCGTACTGTAGTACGTACCCCTATGGAGTCCACCAGCGGTGGTCATCCACAGCTCGTCCGCCGACGGAGCTTGAGTGGGTTGCGAGGAAGTACCGACCTCTCCTGCGTTAGGTGCACTAGCAGCCGCCCGTTCCCGCAGCCTCTGATACTCGGCCTAGAAATTATGGATAGTACTCTATAATTTCTAATTTCTAATTAATGTACTTATTATTACTAACTACATGAATATTTATTTGCATCATATTTACTAAATTATATTAAAATTGACACGAATTATTAAATTAATATAACGTATTGTAATACTTACATAGGTTTGCTCGGCCCTCTCGTCAATAAGGCCTTCGCCCTTCCGATGGGTGGCCAGGAAGATGGTCACCATGTCGGCATTACCGACCTTCCTTACCTGTAATTAAATATATTATCTTAGTAATAATTTATCGATTTTGCATTAAAATAATATTTCAAAAAGAGAAAGACATACCAGACGACGAAAATTTTCGTCATCGGAATCGACCCACCGCACCACTTCGAGGCATGTTGCCTAGCCGCCTTGGCCTTCTCCGACTTCTCCTTGTACCTTGGCTCGTCGAATCGAGCCTTCATCGCGTTCCACTGATCAGGGGTGATCCAACCTTGGATCGGCTTTCCGGCACGATCACGATCCTTCTGATCATTAATAGTGTCACGGATCAGCTTGGCAGCGACGACAGGAAACATCCCCTCGATAAGCTCGGTCCGGTGCGGTGGATAGAAAAATATATCCTAGAAGAGCGCAAACCAAATATTTATCAGTTATATATAATATGAATTAATTATATGATTCATATTAAAAGCAAATCTATTTTAACCTTGAAGCACGTAAACCGGTAGTTCTTTCTTTCGTTTAGAGCATCAGAGTAGTTAATCCAAGGACCACCATAATTATGCCTCAGCATGTGTCCTAGGCGTCTCTGTACCTTTGGGAGACGATATCTATACAGACATATTATATTCATGAAAAAAGTTAATTTATGATAAAAACAGAAAAAAATTATAAACCAAAACACCTACTTTGTACCGTCGGCCCAGATCTCCTTCCTCCTCTCCTCCGGTGGTGCGCACGCATCATCTGCATGATGCTGGTCGACCGTCGGCGCGTCCTCCTCGGCCGTCGGCGCAGCCTCTGCCATCTGCTCATCCGTCTCCATCGTCGTATCAGCAACAGGAACGCTAGACGGGCGAGCACTCTCAACAGGCCTGGAACTACTCGTCCCAGGAGATATGCCACGTGACGTCGTCCCAGCAGGCCTAGCTACTGTCCGATATGGAGGAGTAATCGGCGACGAGGATCCAGAGCCGGTACCAGTAGGAGGTACCGAAGGAAAACTCCGCCCTCTAGCAGTACCTGTAGGAATTATCGGAGGATCATGACCTCGTCGTCCCCCTCGGAACGATCCGCGATGACCTGCCATACCTGATAACAGCATATGATAATACAACAAATAATAGAGACCAAAAATATGAAAGTACAACAAATAATAGAGACTAGAAATATGAAAGTACAATAAAGACAAGATAATAACCAAGACAACATATGATGATACATTCTACAATAAACATCTAAGTCCAGATAATATATTCTAGAAGAAACATCTAAGTTCAGATAAGTATATCTCAATCATCTTCAGAATAATCATCTTGTTCGTCTTCCTCGACCTCATCTTCCTCTTCCTCCTCATCTTCGCCTTCGTCGGCTTCGTCTTCCTCTTCGGATAATTCTACATCTTCTACATTATGTGTCGTGTAATGCGTAACTTCCGTGGAGTCCACATCGACAATATTGGTTACAAGAGGTAGCTCGTCCTCCTGGTAAGCTTTTTCGTCAACATCAAAATTATCTCTAGCTTTAGTCTTGCATACTGCCCACCTGTCAGACTTCGTTGCTCCCCGTCTCAGATAAGCTGTGAAGTACACGAGCTGAGCCTGAGTTGCTAGGACAAACGGTTCGTAGCCTTGATATCTACGCTTGTAGTTTATATCCACAAGACCATGCTTGTCAACTTTTCAACCTTGATTTTCAATCGGATCGAACCATTCACACTTGAACAACACGATCTTTGCAGGTTCTCTGCCATTATTATATGACAACTGCACAATCTCTCACAAGATGCCAAAGAAATCATTTCCTGGATCGACGTCTTTGTAGTTCGAAGACTTGATACACAAACAACTGTTTTTCGTGGAATCAAGATCCAGGAAGTTGTCTCTGATCGGAGCATTTGTCGACTTGAACCGAAAGCCATTGACACAGTAACTTGGCCATATTTTAACAAAAGTAATTGGTCCCTTGGCAAGAGTTCTAATTAATTCAATCTCGGATGAAATTAGACGACCGACCTGAATATCAAAGAAGAGATAATAAGTTATTTATTGCGCAGTTGCATTAGAAGAGGCTAGTAATTACCGAGCTACTTACATATTCGCTCAACCAAGAAGGAAAATGACGTCTCATTTTTTGTTCTAATGCTTCTTCTGTTAGGTAGCGTCTAACCAGCCTCAACTCATCATTATATGTGCTGGAAAATAATGAAGCAACCGTCGATTAGTACAATAATATTAGCTTATACTATTACATTGAGATGACGTAAATCATCATTCCTTACTTACCCCTCTAGCTTCTCCACTTCATCCTCGTCGCAATTGAGTAATACATACAACTGAGCAGCCCTTAGCTCTTCGTCATTCAAATATCTCTTCTTCATTTTCTCCGAAGGCTTTTCGGACGCATTGAATACTTTCAGTATTCCATCATTAAATTCTTGATATCCGTCGTCGTTTCTCGGAGCCCTCGTTCTATTCGTAGCAATATGAGGTTTGAAATAGGAGGAGCAAAAATTTGTAATCTTCTCGAGAATATAGGCTTCACAAATAGAACCCTCGACCCGAGCCTTATTTTTTACCTTTCTTTTTAGGTGATTCAAATGTCGCTCGAATGGGTACATCCATCGATATTCGACGGGTCCACCAACACGTGCCTCATAGGAAAGATGAATCGGCAAATGCTCCATAGAGTCGAAGAATCCAGGAGGAAACACCCTATCTAGCTTGCACAGTGTTACCATAATGTCCTTCTCTTGCTTTTCTAGACGATCAACGAGAAATTTCTTAGAACAAAGGTCCCTGAAGAATATGCTAAGCTTCGTCAATGGATCCCAAACTGCCTGCGGTAAGAATTCCCGAAATGCAATCGGAATTAACCGCTCCATGAATACGTGACAATCATGGATCTTCATACCTGTCAGTTTGTTCTCCTTGAGGTCGACGCATCTTCTCAAGTTCGAAACATACCCATCTGGAAATTTCAGACCTTGAATCTACCTACAAAGCCTCACTTTATCCTCCTTCTCCAGTGAGAAAATTGCCTTAGGCTGCTTCAACTTCCCATTTTCGTCCTCTATCAAATGCAATGCAGGACGTCTACATATTTCTTCCAAGTCCAATCTAGCCTTTGGATTGTCTTTCGTCTTCCCCTTTATGTCCATTACAGTATTAATTATGTTGTCAAACACATTCTTCTCGATATGCATGACATCAAGGTTATGTCTAATCAGATTGGTGCTCCAATATGGAAGATTCTAGAATATACTCCTCTTCATCCAGTTATGAGTGCGACCAAATCTGTCACACTTATAGCCCGTAGCAGGCTGCTCAATAGCTCTTGGTAAATCTTTTACCTCTTCCCATATCGTGTATCCGGGCCACCTTGGCGGGGGATTAGCCTTCTCCACAACGCCAGCACGAAAAGCATTTATGTTCCTCCGGTACGGATGATCCTTCGGCAGGAATTATCGATGACAATCGAAGAAGCACGGTTTGCCTCCGTGTTTCAAACGAAAAGCCTTAGTACTGTCCATACAATACGGACATGAAAGACGACCATGCGTGCTCCATCCAGATAACATTCTATAGGCCGAAAAGTCGTTGATGGTCCACATAAGTGCTGCCCGCATCTGGAAATTTTGTTTTCTAGATACATCGTACGTGTTGGAACCTACTTCCCACAGAAGATTCAACTCATCAATCAATGGCTGTAAATACACATCGATGTTCCTTTTCGGATTGTTCGGACCTGGGATAATAACGGTGAGGAACATATACGGAGTCTTCATGCACATCCATGGCGGTAGATTGTACGGGGTGACGATCACAGGCCAACACGAATTCTGGGATCCCGAAAGTCCGAATGGGGTAAAACTGTCGGAGCAGAGACCCAATCTGACATTACGCGGATCAAAAGCAAAATCTAGATACTCTCGATCAAAGTGCTTCCATGCTTCTCCATCAGATGGGTGATCCAACACTCCTTCGGTATGTTCCCGCTTATACCAACTCATATTTTTTGCAGTTTCCTTCACTATAAACAACCGCTGCAATCGCGGCGTCAACGGCAAGTAGTGCATCGAAGAGGTAGGCTTCCTGGCACCGACAGACTTTTCTCTACCACATGCCTTGTAGCGATCGACACCACAAAATCTGCAGGCGTCTTCATCCTTGTCGTCTTTGTAGTACAATATGCACCCGTTGCGACAGGTATCGATTTTTTCGTATCCCATCCAGAGCGATCTTACCATCCTCTTAGACCGGTAGAAGTCTTTAGGCAACTTTGTACCCTCAGGCAATATTTTTATAAGCAACTCCATAAGACGGTTGTAGCAATCTTGCGACATGTTAAAATCGGACTTGATCCTCAACAATCTTGTAACCACCTCCAACGGTGAATGATCCTCACAACCAGGATATAATGGAGTCCTTGCATTCTCCAGCAACTCCATGAACTGTGCAGCATCGGGGTTCGGTGCCTCCTCATGTGCATCATGATCATCCGGATCGAAACTAGGCCCGGCCGCGTCAAAAACCATGTTCACCAACCCATCGTCGTAAGGAGCGTTGTTGTGGACATCCACATAAGGCTCGTACTCCGATGCTAAAGATACAAGTTCTCCGTGCTCGCTCCACTGATAGTAATTCGGCATGAAACCCTTCGAGTATAAATGATACGTGACATCCACTTCTGGATGATATTTCAAGTTACGACATCTCACACACGGACACTTAATTTTGGTACCATCCATGTACTGAGGAAACGCCTTGGCAAACTGCAGGAACTGGTGTACACCCTCTATGAATTCATCCCGCACACCGCACATGTCATCAGGATAACGGTTGTACATCCAAGTACGATTCCGCAGATAGTAATTCAGCTCCATATCCATTTGAGGATAATTCTGTAAGATAGATACAAGCACATTGTTGAAAGACTTGTAAAAGTAATATGCGTATTAAGCATGACATATCCTAAACATTGAAATAGATACTAAAAAGACAGTAGGTAGACAAGTATGTACATCATGGTTCCCCCTCTATATATCCTTCTCTCAACTGCTCTATACTCTAACTGTTACTCCTTGCTCTTAGACACATCCACAAACCCTTTGACATCTACTTAAATATACACAATGGTTCACCCTCTCCCATCTCAAGCCTAACCCTGTCCCTAGTCTACTGTTATATACTAGTCTAAACTCTCCCTCCTCTCCAAATACCTGGTACTAGTTAACCCTCCCCCTTTCTCCCACTAGCACACACATACATATACATGATGTATACAACCACACCATAGTTCCCAGGTTCTTTTAACCTAACTTCCAGTTGGTACTAACCTCAATAGAACAAACACTCTCACAGCTCAAAATACTAACACATGCTCACGCCTTACTCTTGTGACACTCCCTTTCAAACACAAACACACACCTATATGTTCCCTTACACATGTTGCCATGTTACCTGTAAAAACAGGAAACTCTTGTTGTCTAAAATAAGACACAAGTCCCTGCTACCAAATGCTACTGCTATATTCCAACAACAAACCTTGCTGCCTCCAACCAAATCAAGCCAAGCCAATGCAATGCAAGGTGAAATACATATGTGTATTTTCGTATTAATTTGGATTTGGATAACCA
>JANAVB010027397.1:8086453-8094993 GCA_029216955.1 Iris pallida
CATGTTTTTATGTATCTTGCTATGTCTCCTGAGGACCTGATGATCTCTTCAGGTTAGTTATTGCGTGGAGTTAGTTAGCAGCTCTGGATGGCAGACGTGATGATACGCTTGCGGGATTCAGGTATCGTTATTGTGTTTATTATCTGCTCGTGCTTTTCTTCATTATCATGAGATATCCTGTTTCTTGATTCAGTTTAGACTCTTGTTATTTTTCTTTAGAGTCTTATCGGACATATATGCTAGTGGGCTGCAGACCACGACCCATACTGTAATGCCCCGCTCTGCACGGCGCATTACGCTGAAGCGTTGACTCAACGAGTCGCGTTGACCGAATAAAATGTATCGATGCGAATCGATACGAGAGTTACGTTGTCCCGAGCAATGCATCAAACTAAGTCGATGCAAAGAGTTGCCTTATCCCGAAAGAATGCATCGAGTTGAATCGATGCGAAGTGCCGCGTTGCCCCGAAGGATGAGTGCGTTGAATCGGCTCGAAGATTCTAAGAAATCGAATCGACCAAGGCGCAAGTTCGAATCAATGCAAGTATTGATTTTAGTTGGTTTCGTGTGCAGGTTATACTTTAACGCAAAAATATTAGAGGTCAATCTTTTACAATATTTAGTAAGGGGTCCGCAAAATCAAATCGTCGCCTTGCGACGGGCTGAGACTTGGGCATGCTAAGGCAAATCGGACGTATAACTCAATGAAGCACGAAGTGCTCGAATTGCTAAGTCAGAAGAGTGGCCGTGCAACAAAGTTATGAAATCGAGCCGCATCGGCTCGACAAAACGATAAAGGCGTATCGACTCAAGGTGGGAGGATTGACTTCTTTTTACTCCTTCATTCGATAAGTCAAATATATCATTGTATGCTAAAAGTTAACCTATCGACGCCACGGGCGTGGTCCGATCGAAAGATAAATCATAGTGTGAGTCGAACACTTAGTTAGAACAATTGAAATGAAACGTGCATCATATGCACGAATCGCTATAGAACATTGGATATCGTAAAGGCGAGCACCTCGGTACGCAAGCCGTAAGAACATGGGATAACTGTACTCGGCTAGTGCCTTAGTGCACGAACCATACCGTGCCCTCGCGCACGAGTTAGAATGGCTAGAACATTGAAAGACAATTGGCGAGCGCCCTAGTGCGCAAGCCCCGAACATTGAATGCTAAGTTATAGAACATGGATATACGGTCGAAACGTGCCTACGTGCACGGGATAATAAAAGATGGCTTTGTTGCGAGAGAATACAGCTGTGGCATGAATGTGGCAGAACTGTCGGCTATGACATGGTGCCTCGAAAGGTGTTCGAGACCTTCGGGTCGTTCGGTTGACGAGCATTGAGTTGAAGCACGATGCCATTGAATCATTGAAACGAAGTATGAAACGTAAGAACACAGAAAGTTAACGAAAGAGACGCGAGATGATAAAGTCTGAGTCTCGAACTCAAGACTATGTTTGGTTGTTTGAATTTGATTGCGTGAATGATAAGGGCGTTGCATGGTCGAATAGAATGGACGAGAGATAAAATGTGATATCTTCCGTGCACGGATGTTTCCCCTAAACGGTTAAATACCGGAGCGCCCCGGAACCGCTTGGCCTAGGAGGGAATCGAATAATCTTTGTAGGCGCACATCCTTAAACAAGATGAAAAAAGCCACAAATGATGGTATGCAGCGGGAATATTTCGGTTATTGGGATGTGACCCAACCCGTGAAACGCCGGGCAGCCCGACCAAATATTGAGAAAAGAAGGAGAGAAAAGAAAGGAACTCCTTTAGTCCATTCCGGCACGGATACGCCAATGGCCCGCATATAGTTAAGGAACGATGGATTGAAAGTGTAGGCGCGTATGCGTCCCGTATAGAGATCCTGCTTAGAGATGCACATATAACATGACAGGGAAGGAATGCGGCGTATTCACCTTGCGTCGGTGCAAGGGAGAGTGCGTCGACTTGGTAAGTCGCGCCACGAATCAAACATGAGTTGTTTGCTTGCCTATTCAATTCGATAACATACTGATATGATAACATGCTTTACGCTTTCAAAGATGCCATGAAATTGACCCTAAGGAGAACATACCAAGATCATGAGCTAAGTTGCATGATTCAACATAAATATTAAAATATCGGTTTGGAAAGATGATCTTTGCTTCAGTACATGCGAGGACGAACGTACTGATCCCCCACCAGCTTTATGCAGGGTGCAGGGAATGGATTGCTCGCGGCGAAGCGTTGCTTGAACGTGTTGAGGCTTGGAATGCCAAAGCGCATTGAAGCGTGCGATCGTATTGACGCTCGGACTACGCAACTGGATTGATGCGGCCGAGATATAGGAGGCATGATGTATGGAACGGTGAAATCCTTTGTGGGCAAGAGAGAACCTGAGTGTTGTTGCCAATCTGGCATATATTGTTAGGCTATCGAAAGCCTTTGTAATCTCAGTTTCGGATATCAATAAAGAGAATTGTTTCGTATACTCTGTTTTTCTTTCGTTGTTAATATCGAATCAAAAAGATAACCATTTGAGAACTTGTCATCTTGCCTTGCACGAGCGCAACTCCAGGCTCGTGCGGTATCACGCCCCTTACGAGGACGATGATTCGGGTGATTCCGGGTCGGGGCGTGACAAATTGGTATCAGAGCTCTAGGCTCAATTTCCTCTGGACGCTCGCTTCATTACAATTCTAAAAGTTGCCCACCACCACTTGATATCACTCTTGACTCTACTCGATGCCGCACTGGATGTTCCATAATAAGTCTAATAAAATCGTGTAATTTTGTCGCATGTGTTCTGGAAATTACATGATGTTTGCTAAGAAAGTCGCGAAGGGTATATTGAATTGAATACAAATGAGCCGTAAAAATGTTAGTTGCTGCAAGTGCAACAAATTGTGAAATACGATTTGGGATGTTGTTGTTGCAATATAACATGTTGAAAGAGAAATAAAATGATGCACGATGTGCAACAAGTTAATGGTGAATATGTGTTAAAATGAAAGTAAGAAGTGATAAGCCAATATCGAATGTGTTAAACGAATTGAGCATTGACTTGGAAAGTCGAGAGTAAATCGTTGCACGAGGTACGGTAAATGTCAAATATAAATCGCTGCACGATATGCAACGCGTGCTGGAAGTAAAATTATTGCACGTGGTACAACGCATATCAAATTAATCGTTGCACGAAGTGCAAAGGAAATTGGAAATAAATCGTTACAAAGTGAAATGAAAGTGTCAGAAATAAATCGTAGCACGATGTACAACGCGTATCGAAAGTAAAATTTGTTGCACGGGGTGCAACGTATATCAAATAAATTGTTGCACGAGATGCAACATAAGGAAGGAATTGAAATTGTAAATCGATAGAATGAATCGTTCGGTTGCACACAAACTTATGTTGGCAAACGAGAACATTGACCGAGTTGTGTCGGATTTTGATAGAATCAAAGTTACGGTTGTGATCAAGCACGATCACTGCGAAAATCGTGAGTCGAAAGAAAATGTTGGTTTATACTAAGTATCGTGCGAGGGAAATGGCTTGAATTTCGAGTGGTATATGCCATACCACGTAGGCGATGAATGACTCGATTCCGAGTGTTATATGGTATAGCACTTGTGCGATAAATTGTATCGACGCGTTGTGAAAACTGCGAAAGGTTTGTCCGCAACGAACGGTAGAGTACCGAGACTCGTTTGAAAATTTGTATGACGGTATGTTGATGCAAGTGATCATCGAAAATCGGTTGGGACGATAAGGCGAGACTCGTATCGATGATCGATACGTCGGACGGAAGTTATAAGTTGGTCGGACGACCAAGACTAGCGAAATGATTATGCCTTGATGCAATAATCGGATCGACGGAAAAGGGAAAACTCGATCTTACGAATGAGTCGCACGACTTGCGATCTCGATAGGAATGTTGGACGAGGCGAATCGAATCGCACAACTTGCGATCTCGATAGGAATGTTCGGCTAGGCGAATCGAATCGCACGACTTGCGATTTCGATAGAAATATTGGGCGATGCGAATTATAATCGAATCGCACGATGTGCGACTTCGGTGAAGAGTTGGTTGACGTGAGTAATCGTGCCTAAGAAATAGTTGGTTACGTTATGGCGACACTCATTTGAGTACGACTTAAAACACGCGAAACTTAGAGGGCGAGATCGTTTAACTCGAGGGCACGATGTTGGATAATCGGTAACTCGGTTACGCGATCAAAGTATAGCGGGATGCGGCAAATCGGAGAACGAGTGGATGCGTATGGAAAAGTTAGTTGAGAACTTGGATGTATGCGTTGCGAGTTAAGTCGATATTGAAACGGATTCGAAGTCGACCCACTTGCTATCGAAATTGATATGAACTATCAAGATCGATACGCAAGGAAACGTAAGCACGATGTGAGAATACAAAATGGAGTGCGCCTTGCGCTATCAAAATTTTGTAAGTAACGATACAAGAATGAACGAACTTGGTTGATCCTAAATTTTGTGATTAATCAAGACGAGACTATAAGTCATCGACGATTGTTCGATGCGTATAGCATCTCGTGTGTCGACCCGCAAATAAGATAAACTCGAACTCGATACGAGTAGATGTTTCATAAATTTACGAAATCATCGACGGTAGTACATGACTTGACTCGGAGGATAGTTGCGCATCAGTTGCGCCGATAGAAATAATTTTGTCCAAAATTGGGTAGTCGTATATAATCGTCGGAACGTGATTTGGCTCCGAAATAAGATATAGCATGGTTCGTAGTAAAACTGTCCTTCGGTGATTATCCACAGTTATCGAGCGTAGCTTCGGGGCAGCTGACCCTAGAAGACTTGACCGCCAAATCAAATTGAATGCTGCAAACCGTAAGATGACCCATACGATATCGCATATGAGATTGCACCGATAACAAATATAACACGGTGCATGTTGATGATAAGTCTAGGCAATCGAGAATTGTTGGAACAGCTTTCGATTGAGAATGATATAGTTAGATTTTGAGTAATCGTCGGATGAATACTTGAATGGTTATGTTGGTCAACGGTCGAACTAGAATTCACCAACGGACTTGGTGATTTGGATAGGCGATTGCGAGAAACGTGCTATGCACGAGAGGGAATGATAAGGGAATGACGTACAAGTCATGTCGTTAGATTTGGATTCACCTTGCAATTGAGCTTGCGTGAATCGAAATTTACATTCGATGTTGCGAGATGGATAAGTTGGGAATTTGGCTAGTGAATTCCTACTCGTTAGAAAATTGAATGTAAGACGCGTCGTAAGACCTTCGTGCTAAGGCAATCGTTGCCTTGAGCACCGTCCTTGATGTTAACTTTTGAGTCGGATAGATTGTGGCCTTTATGCAATGTTAATTTAAAGTTGCATCAGGAGAAGTTAAGCACGGGGACTATGCAAGTAACCTAGCGGGCGTAGTCCCGAATGTTGATAAGGAAATCGTAATCGAGATTTCATAGCCAGACTCCAGAAATAAGTTGGGTAGCGATATCGAACGCAAGGCGTTACGAAGGATCGTTGCGATCGGATGCGCGATGGCTCGACGCGATGCATAGGACTGATAGTTCCGATGAAACATACGAAATGAGAAATACGATTTTGAATCGTATCGTGTGCCTTGACTTTTGTTGGATGATCGCGTGTGTATCAATATGCATATGCAATGAAATTGCGAGAACAAGTGCTAAGGATAAGTCCGATCGAGAGTACGAGATGGCAAGCATAGGATTGAAAATTTACCTGTCAGCTTTGTTCCAATTTGCTACCACTGGAATTGGTAAAATACATATATCTTCGGGATGCCTTGAATATAGGTATGGATCCAAATCGAGTTGTATACAAAATTCAAATCGAGCTGCAGGGAAGACTTCAAATGTTAATGAAAAGCTTGCGAGATAGTGTAAAACTGAACAACGTTGGTGGGACGAGATTATGATACGATCTATAAAACACTTAGTCGGAGTGTTGGTTTTGGTTCGGAGACGAACCTTGTTTTGAGTGGTATATTCTGTAATGCCTCGCTCCGCACGGCACATTACGCTGAAGCGTTGACTCAACGAGTCGCGTTGATCGAATAAAATGTATCGATGCGAATCGATACGAGAGTTATGTTGTCCTGAGCAATGCATCAAACTAAGTCGATGCGAAGAGTTGTCTTATCCCGAAAGAATGCATCGAGTTGAATCGATGCGAAGTGCCGCGTTGCCCCGAAGGATGAGTGCGTTGAATCGGCTCGAAGATTCTAAGAAATTGAATCGACCAAGGCGCAAGTCCGAATCGATACAAGTATTGATTTTAGTTGGTTTTGTGTGCAGGTTATACTTTGACGCGAAAATATTAGAGGTCGATCTTTTGCAATATTTAGGAAGGAGTCCGCGAAATCAAATCGTCGCCTTGCGACGGGCTGAGACTTGGGCACGCTAAGGCAAATCGGACGTATAACTCAATGAAGCACGAATTGCTTGAATGGTTAAGTCAGGAGAGTGGCCGTGCAACAAAGTTATGAAATCGAGCCACATCGGCTGGCGAAATGACAAAGGCGTATCGACTCAAGGTGGAAGGATTGACTTCTTTTTACTCCTTCATTCGATAAGTCAAATATATTATTGTATGCTAAAAGTTAACCTATCGACGCCACGGGCGTGATCCGATCAGAAGATAAATCATAGTGTGAGTCGAACACTAAGTTAGAACAATTGAAATGAAACGTGCATCATATGCACGAGTCGCTATGGAACATTGCATATCGCAAAGGCGAGCGCCTCGGTGCACAAGCCGTAAGAACATGGGATAACTGTACTCGGCTAGTGCCTTAGTACACGAACCATACCGTGCCCTCGCGTACGAGTTAGAATGGCTAGAACATTGAATGACAATAGGTGAGCGCCCTAGTGCGTAAGCCCCGAACATTGAATGCTAAGTTATAGAACATGGATATACGGTCGAAACGTGCCTACGTGCACGGGATAATAAAAGATGGCTTCATTGCGAGAGAATACAGCTGTGGCATGAATGTGGCAGAACTGTCGGCTATGACATGGTGCCTCGAAAGGTGTTCGAGACCTTCGGGTTGTTCGGTTGATGAGCATTGAGTTGAAGTACGATGCCATTGAATCATTGAAACGAAGTATGAAATGTAAGAACACAGAAAGTTAACGAAAGAGACGCGAGATGATAAAGTCTGAGTCTCGGACTCAAGACTATGTTTGGTTGTTTGAATTTGATTGCGTGAATGATAAGGGCGTTACATGGTCGAATAGAATGGACGAGAGATAAAATATGATATCTCCCGTGCACGGGTGTTTCCCCTAAACGGTTAAATGCCGGAGCGCCCCGGAACCGCTTGGCCTAGGAGGGAATCGAATAATCTTTGTAGGCGCACATCCTTAAACAAGATGGGAAAAGCCGCAAATCATGGTATGCAGCGGGAACGTTTCGGTTGTTGGGATGTGACCCAACCCGTGAAACGTCGGGCAGCCCGACCAAATATTGAGAAAAGAAGGAGAGAAAAGAAAGGAACTCCTTTAGTCCATTCCGGCGCGGATATGCCAGCGGCCCGCATATAGTTAAGGAACGATGGGTTGAAAGTGTAGGCGCGTATGCGTCCCGCATAGAGATCCTGCTTAGAGATGCACATATAACATGACAGGGAAGGAATGCGGCGTATTCACCTTGCGTCGGTGCAAGGGCGAGTGCGTCGACTTGGTAAGTCGCACCACGAATCAAACACGAGATTGTTTGCTTGCCTATTCAATTCGATAACATGCTGATATGATAACATGCTTTACACTTTCAAAGATGCCATAAAATTGACCCTAAGGAGAACATAGCAAGATCATGAGCTAAGTTGCATGATTCAACATAAATATTAAAATGTCGGTTTGGAAAGATGATCTTTGCTTCAGTACATGCGAGGACGAACGTTCTGATCCCCCACCAGCTTCATGCAGGGTGCAGGGAATGGATTGCTCGCGGCGAAGCGTTGCTTGAACGTGTTGAGGCTTGGAATGCCAAAGCGCATTGAAGCGTGCGATCGCATTGACGCTCGGACTACGCAACTGGATTGATACGGCCGAGATATAGGAGGCATGATGTATGGAACGGTGAAATCCTTTGTGGGCAAGAGAGAACCTGAGTGTTGTATCTAATCTGGCATATATTGTTAGGCTATCGAAAGCCTTTGTAATCTCAGTTTCGGATATCAATAAAGAGAATTGTTTCGTATACTCTATTTTCCTTTCGTTGTTAATATCGAATCAAAAAGATAACCATTTGAGAACTTGTCATCTTGCCTTGCACGAGCGCAACTCCAGGCTCGTGCGGCATCATGCCCCCTGCGAGGACGATGATTCGGGTGATTCCGGGTCGGGGCGTAACATATAGTGTTCATTCATGTTTCAGATTCTTATTGTTGATTGAGATATAGATTGTTTGCCATGATTTGGCAGTATACCATAGCCTTGACAGCGTTTACGTATTTGAGTCGGGCTGGAGTCCGTTCGATACGTAACTGGCTTGCTCA